>CM052704.1:21012665-21058442 GCA_028551405.1 Uromys caudimaculatus | reverse complement strand
CTGATGACTAAGGATGTTGAACATTTCTTTAGGTGCTTCTCAGCCCTGCGAATTTCCTCAGTTGAGAATTCTCGGTTTAGCTCTGTTCCCCATTTTTAAATAGGGTTATTTGGTTCTCTGGAGTCTAACTTCTTGAGTTCTTTGTATATATTGGATATTAACCCTCTATCAGATGTAGGATTGGTAAAGATCTTTTCCCAATCTGTTGGTTGCTGTTTTGTCCTATTGACAGTGTCCTTTGCCTTACAGAAGCTTTGTAATTTCATGAGGTCCCATTTGTCTATTCTTGATCTTAGAGCATAAGCATTGGTGTTCTGTTCAGGAACTTTTCCCCTGTGCCCAGGTGTTCGAGACCTTCCCCCACTTTCTCTTCTATTAGATTCAGTGTATCTGGTTTTATGTGGAGGTCCTTGATCCACTTGGACTTCAGCTTTGTACAGGGAGATAGGAATGGACCAATCTGCATTCTTCTACCTGCTGACAAGCAGTTGAACCAGCACCATTTGTTGAAAATGCAGACTTTTTTCCACTGGATGGTTTTAGCTCCTTTGTCAAAGATCAAGTGACCGTAGGTGTGTGGGTTTATTTCTGGGTCTTCAGTTCTATTCCATTGATCTCCCTGCCTGTCACTGTACCAATATCATGCAGGTTTTTTGTTTTGTTTTGTTTTTTTAATTACTACTACTCTGTAGTACAGCTTGGGGTCAGGGATGCTGATTCCCCCAGAAGTTCTTTCATTGTTGACAATAGTTTTTGAAATCCTGGGTTTGTTATTCCAAATGAATTTGAGAATTGCTCTTTTTAAGTCTATAAAGAATTGAGTTGGAATTTTGATGGGGATTGCATTGAATCTGTATATTGCTTTTGGCACGATGGCCATTTTTACTATATTAATCCTGCCAACCCATGAGCACGGGAGAGCTTTCCATCTTCTGAGGTCTTCTTCAATTTCTTTCTTCAGAGACTTGAAGTTCTTGTCATACAGATCTTTCATTTGTTTGGTTAGAGTCACACCAAGATACTTTATATTGTTTGTGACTATTGTGAAGGGTGTCATTTCCCTAATTTCTTTCTCAGCCTGTTTATCCTTTGAGTATAGGAAGGCTACTGATTTGTTTGAGTTAATTTTATATCTGGCCACTTTGCTGAAGTTGTTTATCAGCTGTAGGAGTTCTCTGGTGGAGTTTTTCAGGTCACTTAAGTATACGATCATATCATCTGCAAATAGTGATATTTTGATTTCTTTCTTTCCAATTTGTATCCCTTTGGCCTCTTGTTGTCTAATTGCTCTAGCTAGATGGTCTCTGTAATTTTTATCTATCAGTGCCAATGTGTTGCTGTTTCTCCCCAGATAAGTTTTTCTTAAGAAGGGCGCACATTTATCCAAAAGATCTAGGAATCTGACGCTTCAACCAAAATTTCAGTTATATACTGTGATTTTTAGCCATTATGATACATTAAATTTCAGAGATAGTTTGTGACTCCAAAACTAAGATTTACCTATCAGTATGTGCATTTCCCATAAGCTGCTAATGGTGAGCAAAGCATTATAGATTTCCCACATCTATAAGGTATATGTATTCTGTGGCTTTGAGATTATAGGAAGTTATACATGCATGTGTATGCATGTGTGCATTTAGGCATGTGTGCATGTGGTTTTATCTATTTAAGGCATATTTGGTATTTAGTGTCAAAAGTGAATAAGGATCTGTCTTAGTTAGGATTTTACTGCTGTGAACAGACAAGGAAACTCTTACAAGGACAACATTTAATTGGGGCTGGCTTACAGGTTCTGAGGTTCAGTCCATTATCATTAAGGTGGGAACATGGCAGTGTTCAGGCAGGCATGGTGCGGGAGGAGCTGAGAGTTCTACATCTTCATCTGAAGACTGTTAGCAGAATAGGCAGCTAGGACTAGGGTACTAAAGCCCATACCCACAGTGACACACCTACTCCAACAAGGCCACACCTCCAAATAGTGCCACTCCCTGGGCCAAGCCTATACAAACCATCACAGGATCCAACATTTCTTTTCCAGAGAGCCTAACCCTATCTCTTGAATTGAGTTAAAATAAGGAAACTGCCTGGGTTTTGTCAAACAGTGGTCAAGTATCTATGAGCATATTTTGTTTTCTTTGAAACATTAACACGATCAACTATATCAGTGACTTCTTAATAGTAAGCCAACCTTACATTTCTACAGTAAAATTTACCTTTTTGTATATCATTGTATGTTTTAGTTAATGTTTATATGGGATTTTCCATTAATACCCACAGTGGCATTTGTCTATCAGTATGTGTAAAGTACATGTTCTTTTTATTGATTTTGGCATCAATGTTATCTTACCTTCATAGGAAGAACTTTAATATTTTCCATCTTTTGTGCTCTAGAAAAATTAATAGCATTGCAGTGAACCATTGTTTATTACATATGAAATTTCTTTTAGCTAGAGAAGGTGAGTTTTTTCATCAGTTGGGGTAGAGATAAAGAGGGGTTCAGAATGTAAGGAAGGACTGTTTGTTCTTTGATCATATAGTCTCGTTCCCCTGTACCGATGGTTTGTCTAGATCTTATCTCTTTTCTGGCATTCATTTTAGTAAACAGTATTTTCTTAAACTCCATTTCATTTCTGGTTTGTTCAAAGCTGTCTAAAATTAGCTCCTTGGTAATTTATTGTTTTCTATATCTGTGATTTTCCTGCTTTTAAATATTATGTCAAGACCAGTGTGGTGGTTCACACATTCAGTCGAAGCCCTTAGGAGGCAGAGGCAGGTTCTCAAACTGTGAGTTTGAGGACAGTCCCGTCTTACATAGTGAGCTCCAGGACAGTGAGGGCTACATAGAGAGACCCTGTCTCCAAAAGGGGGGAAAAAAAAGTCAAGTGAGATTTTTTTCTTTTTATTTCTTGCTTATTTGGGGGGCATGTTCACTCTTTTGTTATTTTAAAAATATATCTGACATTCATTTTAAGTACAAGATAGAAACAGTTTCTCCCCACTCCCAGAAAACAGTGTGGGTTGTTTTGTTTTGTCTTTTTTAAATTATGGGACTCTTGACACCTGAAACAGCATAAAAGTAAACAACTAAATTAAAACCTGAGGAAATATTAGCCACAAGTAACAGTGAGAAAATATTAATCTCTATAAATAGAGTTCTTATAACTCTGTAGGGGAAAAGATAGTATCCAACCATACAAACAAAGCCAATGGCAAGTACTCCCAGTGAGGTTTTGAAACTATTTGATGACTCTACTGATAAAAGTTTAAACTTATTCAATATAAGACATCCCTCCATCCATAATCGCCTTTCTGAAGGAAGGAATTCATTATTGGTGAATTATAGAGGAATGGATTCTTTTTTGCTGGCCAATGCCAGATAACTAGGAACCCTCTCAAAAATATACAGCAAGCCAATTTGTATCCAAAGCTTCTAAACGGTCAAAACTTTCAAGAAAACATCTTAGATTCTAAAGGCAGGTTCAGCATAGCTCAGACTGGTCTCGAACTTGGTCTGTGGATGAGGATAAGCTTGAACTCCTGATCCTCCTGCCTCCTCTTGTCCCCCCTTATTTCTGATTATTTTCTTAGTGTCTGGATTTATTTGTCCTTTGGTATTAGTTTTCTGAACTCACTAATTTATTCCTCTTTACCTTTGTTTTCCTTCTGCATTCATGTTTACTTTTTATATCTTATTTATTTTGGTTTTCAAGGGACGGTCTCAACGTATTGCTCAGGCTGGCCTGGAACTCACTGTCTAGTCCGTCCTCTAACTTACCACAATCCTTCTGCGTCAGCTTCTTCAGTTCTGGGATTGCAAATATGTGCCACTATGCCCCCCCCCCTTTTTTTTTTTTGCACTTGTAACCCTTCAATTGGCTGTTTCACTTACTGTGCTTCCCCCACCCCCCACCCCCCACCCCCCGACCCCGACCCCGACCCCATGAGCCCTGCCCCAGCTGTACCAAATACCTACGGATAGTTTTTACTGTGTATTTGTTTTCTAGATATTCTGCCACGCAATTTCGACTCCCCCTTTTTCCTGATTTTTAGTAAGACGCTTGCATTTTGATTGGTGGTTTGAAAGGCTCTACATTTTCCTCTCAGGCTCTGTGCTAAAATAGACCCGGTCCGGCCCTCCAGAAGAAGCCCAGCCCCTCACAGTTCACTCCCCCACGCCCCAGGCACACGGTACAATCAGCCAATCGGTACTTTTGAGACGCCCAGTTCTATGATTGGCTCTTGGGGAGACGCCCACTTGCTCTTTGGCGGTACAGTGGCCGACAGGGGACAAGAGGCTTGCGCAGGGAGGGACGTTTTTACGAGTAAGCCAAGCAGCTTTTGGTATCCAACGGGGCATCGCGGAGATGGCGGCGGCGGCGTTGTTGGCTGCGGTGGACAGGAACCAGTTGCGGCGGGTCCCGATCCTGCTGCTGCAGCCCAGGTGACTCGTGGGGGCAAAGGGCCTGTGCACGGACTGCGGGCCCGAGCGCGGCCCAGACGCGGGGCTCTGGGTCACGTGAGCAGCCCTTTAAGTGGCTGTGTATAGTTTAGGTAGACGCTGTCCCACTTCATCGTTATGGCTCTTCCTACAGTTCCAGCTCTGAGCTTGCGGAACTGGGCACCCCACAGGCAGCTGCAACCGAAGATGGCATGCATAGCTAGAGGCTTGTGCCAGGACCCCCTTCCCAAAGTCGCTTTCAGCTCAGCTCCCCCATTTTGAGGGCAGTTCAGAGAAGGATTCCTAGAGATCTTTCCCATTGCTGGAAAGAATCAAATTAATGAGAGGTGAGTTTTGTCGAACGCTCCTGTTCACAAGTTTGAACAAAGCTGACAGATGACTACCTCGGATCTTTTTGGAGATGAAGCTCCGCGCTTTGGGGACAGTGAAAACCCCGAGTCATCATAACCATCACCTCCTCACATTTTGAAAAAACGTGCCAGTCCAAGGGCAAGAGCTGCCTGCAGAAGGTTGGGTTCCCAGCTTAGCTGATGACTACACCTGTGACCTTGGCCTTGTTACCTAGTATCTGTACTTCAGTTTTCTTCTAGGAGAAGGTGATGATGCTTGTATCTAGCAGAAATGATATTAAGATGATACTAGTCTCCTCGTTTGTCCAAATCAACACGTGCATAAAAATTTAACCACATTATGGTCCATTCAATAAACAGTGGTAGATGCCCTGGATTTTCGGGGAATACTAAAATATAGGTCTTCACCCTATATTTTAAATAAGAAAGATGGTGAAAGTCGTATTAATGCTGTTTTCCTTCTTGTGAATTTCCTTAGGTTCCCAAAGACTCCTCTCAGAGCTTGGTTATAGCTGTCATCCTGCTAATAGTTTTTAAAATTAAAACTCTTACCTGCATGAGAATTTTACTTTTTTTTCCCCCCAGCCATGATTCCTCTAATATCTCAGAGAAAAGAATTCTGAGTAGTAAGATTCTACTCATGAGAATAGAGGCTGTCTTAATCGGTGAATTAAATCGGCAGACAATTTACTCATCTTGTTTAAATGTTTTGAGATATAGCAAAAAGAGCTTTGAAAAATTCAATAGAGAAATCAGAACATTGTCAAGATAGAGGATTGCAGTTAAGGAGTGTGTCTGTCTGCCTGACTCAGTGGATCCAGGTCGGATACATGACAAAGCCATCATTTCATAGGCACAAAAGAGGTCAAAGGGAAAACAATACTCCAAGCTAGAAAATTCTTTTTAAAAGATCAGGAAAGTTAAGTCTTCCTCCTTGAAGAGCAAGAATGTGAGGTGAGCGGAACTGGAAAGACTTGCTAGAGCACCAGTCTCTGGGGAAGCCATCCACAGAGCGATCATGCCACAAAGATGTATGTTTTCCCAGTAGCTCCAGAATGACAGCATCTGATGAAGTGTCCTCCCGGGATGCTAAGTGCATGGTGTTCCTCACGTGACCCTTGGGAGATACTAGTCCTGCTGGTTACATAGTTACATGCAAAGGGTATATGCGTATTGTTGCAGTCATCTAATATCTCATGCATCCTGTGATCTTTGTGCTATATGAAGGAACTAAGCTATCAGTCTATGGTTTTGTTTGGGAAAAATTGTATACTTTAAAACCGGGCAGTGTCTTCAAGATTGCCTCTTATGGAATGGGAGCTATAGGTTAAGCACTTGGCTAGCATGTTTGTGGCCCTCTGAAACTCAGATTTATCTATTTGTAAAGCTTACTCCTTGCTATATGAGTTTTCTCATTGGGAGGATATTAATGAAAAAGAGATTAAAACCCCAGTGTGGAGAGCTCTGACTGTGGACAAGCGCATGTTGAAGAGTGACCAGAGGGGACCAGACCAGAGCCAATGTTTCTTATTTCTATTACCCCTGTTCAGCTTCCATCCATTAATTTCTCTGGTGTAATGTCAACACTGCCTTACCAGAGGGTTGCATTCAATTGTATTTTCAAACTGTCGTTTGATTTAATAAAATAGAACAGAAAGCATCAAAATGCAGTCTGTCGTCTACCATGACAATGCTGATTTTGTGTGCTGAATAGTTTTTACTATTACTTACAGTTCAACAAGAGGGTTTTTTGTTTGTTTGTTTTCTAAAGCTGAGGTAGATGATTTTAAAGCACCTTAGCTTTTTATTCACCTCTCTGGCCAAAAGCCAGCTTCAGATATTAAACAGGATAGGCGACTGATTCAAAGACATGAACTCAAAGGGAAACGGGCCAGGACGCAACATCCCAGGTTCTGGATAGGTTTTCTTTCCACAGAGAGTCTTACTAAATCACTTTGCTAATGGGCTTAAGGTACCTTCCCCCGGATCTGGACTTGTTTGTACATTTTGAAAGAGCAGCAGCTGATCTCGTGTACTGTGATGAATTATAATTCTGTTTGGGTTTATATTATAGGGAATGGGCTTGGAAGCCGAGAACCGTGAAGTATGGAACAACCCCAGGTACCAGCAGCCTTTGTTTAGCTTTGCAGTAGAGTGTGAGCCAAGAAAAAAAATTAATCTTTAGTGTGTGCACAATAGAATTAGCACTCAGTCTTTCACACTTTTGTATTTTCACAATAACTTTCTTATTAATGCTAAGTCGCCAGTTTTACTTTCTGTGTAAATTGTGCTATTGGATGTGGATTTTGATGTGCAATGATGGAGAACATCTTAAATTTTTTGTTTCTTTGTTCGTTTATTTTGAGACAGGGTCTCTCTATGTAGCCATGGCTGTCCTAGAACTCATTATGTAGATCAGGCTGGCCTGGAACTCACAGAGGTCCACCTGCCTCTGCCTCCCAAGTGCTAGGATTAAAGACATAGAACACCAGGCCTAGTAAGGACATTTTATATTAATGTAATTTCTGCCTTTTAATAAAAGCACTGTTACTTTCCTCAAGTGAAATTTTACAGAGAATTCTGAAATGTAAAACGGATTCAAGTGTCATGGAGTAAGTGGGTGTGACCCCTACTTATACTAGATTGCAGCAGCCTCGATGGCCTGTCGTGGTGCTTGGAATGTCAAGATCTTATAGAAAAACATTTTAAGTTATAGGAAACATTATCTTTTGAGAAAAACGTGATTTTAAACTCTCAGCATTTATCTCATGTGTGATGATGAAACTGTCATTTGTTTTCTATATCAGACAAATTTGCCATGGTTGAAACATAAGAAAATCTCTTAGGCATTCAAAATTAATATAAATCATCAGGTGACAGTGCAGGCAATACTGTAAGGACTGCTCCCTGCTATACTGTATTATCTCCTTATAAAATTCCGTAGGCTCATCTTATGGATGAACCATGAGTCTGTGAATAGGACATAATCAAATATACATGACTTTTTAAGAGATAAATTGGAAAGAACTATGCAGACTGAAGAAGTGCAGGCAAAAGAAGTGGCCTCTGTTATTGGACATACTTGAAATGCCTGTACTGATTAGGTTTAGGCTAATAAAGGTGGATTCTAGTAGTGGGAAGGAATGAGAAGAAGGAACAGAAGGAACAGTTCAAGAACCAGTACAGGAAAGCACTGGGAAGCCGCCTGGTTTGACTGAGTAAGAGCTGGCCTCCAGAGAAACGCCGGTGGCAAGCTTAACTTGCCAGGAGTTTGGGAACCGGGAAGAGAGTGTCTGTGAAAAGAAGCCGTGGTTGGATCCTCTGATGTTAAGCTGACAAGGAGACTTTCACGTGGAAATTGATGTTAGAGAGATGGAAGCATCAGTGAGCCAGAACCGCTAGGAGTGCTGATGCTTCCGACATATCCGGGGTGGCATTCCACAGTAGCAGCAGGCTGTTTCCATGGCGGTAAGAGAGAAAAACTGAGAGAGCCAAGTCTTGTCTCCTCCATACCGCAGTTCTTGATTTAAATACCCTACCCTTCCCATATGAAGAAGCTTTTTTAAGTTTTATGTATCTTTTACCGAGAAACTTGGGTTGCATTAACAGAGGTATTATGAACATTAGTGAATAGAAATGAAATCCACTATCTAATAACAAAATGGTAATTTTAGCCGTTCATATGCAGTTTTATTAAAACAAACCCTTATGGGCTGACTAATAACATATCTTCATTTCTTATTTCCCAATAACATTTGGGTCTTATCCTCATGGTTTTTAACAGGAGGAAGCATTACCAAGGTCCTCATTGCAAACAGAGGAGAAATTGCCTGCAGGGTGATACGGACTGCTAAAAAAATGGGTGTGCAGTCTGTGGCTGTTTACAGTGAGGCCGACAGGAACTCCATGCATGTAGATATGGTATGTTATAACAAAATCTTAGTGATTATGTGTATTTGCTTTTGTGTCCAGTTCAGCTCCTTAAATTATATCTATTTTTATTTCGTGTACATTGGTGTTTTGCCTGTGTGTATGGCTGTAGAACTGCAGTTATAGACAACTGTGATCTGCCATGTGGGTGGTAGGAATTGAACCCAGGTCCTCTGAAAGAGCAGCCAGTGCTCTTAACCACTGAGTCATCTCTCCAGACATAATAATGATTAAGTTTAGTTGTAGACATTGTATTTTTTTAAATTATTTTTATTTGTGCATTTGGTTTCTTGTTGTTGTTTTGGTGTTTGTTTGTTTGTTTGTTTGTCTGTCTGAGACAGGGTTTCTCAGTGTAGCCCTGGCTGCCCTGGAATTCCCTCTTTAGATAGCACTGGCCTTGAACTCAGAGATCTGCCTCCCAAGTGCTGGGCTCAAAGGCGTGCACCCCCACCGCCCAGCTCAGTTTAGTTCTTTATGCTAACAGTTGATGCTCAAAAGTATGAACAAGGTTTATGTAGGTGGGTTCCAGCTACTCAGTAAGCACTCCTCTTGAAGACACTTTTAAGATGTAACACCAGTTGAACCAGCAGTATGTTCAGTTACATGATTTATAGGCAAGGTCCTTGACCTTCGGGGGACTGCTTCACTCCAGGTCCCTGATATTCAAGGACAAAACGATCTAACAGTGGTTAACTCCTGGCTTAGTTACCTTAGACAAGTCACTTGGTGTTTCTGAACTGTAGTTCATCAGGAAAATCCCAGCTGAAAACACCGCCTCCTTTGAAGTTTGTGTTTCCAGTCATTCCTGGTTCTTCCCTGCCAGACATAGCTCTAGTGGAGATGAGTTCAGCTGTTGACTCTTGAGGCCCACAGCAGGACTGCATGTATCAGTTTGAGTTCCTGGACCAGCTTCAGTTTGGCTTTTTTTTTTTTTTTTTTTAAATCATAGTAAACTACTTTCTCTTGTTAAAAATATGTCATCTTGCTGCCTTTCAGGCCCCTACCCCTTCTCCTTTCTCCATGTCCTTTTCTGGACCCCCTGCCCACCTGTATAAATTCGACCATAAATGTGGAAGTTCAGATACCAAGACTTGACCCTTCTCTTTCTTCTCCCGGAAGCTGTTTATTCTAGATCACCTTACCTCTCCCGTTTAGAGGAAATCCCCAAATTTCTGTTTTACAGCTCAGACTTCCTTTTGAACATGGGTATCCATAGACACCCCACTGGCCATTTATCAGATACTAAACCAATGTGTCCTGACACTGAACTCTATAGATATTTCATCTATACTCAACTTGATTTTCTTACACGCTTCCCTCCCCACTTGACAACGCCACCTTTGCTTATAAAAATAATAGTGCAGAGATCTGGGTATCTGTAAATGTCCCTCTTCCTCTTCGCACCTCACACTCCCTCCCTCAGGTAGAACACACTAAGAGCCACTTCCGCTGCCCACGCCCTCCTGCCCACTTCCTCCTGCCCTCTCTTCCCTGCACCTGAAGTCGAGGCACTGTCTTGTCTTGACTAGAGTGTGGGCAGCCTCCTGAGCCTTCTAACTGTCTCCTCCTGGGCCGCTCTTATGATCTGCATCTTGCATTTTGGCCAGACAAGTTCTGAACCAAAGTTGGTTCACATGGTGTAACTGCTTTAAGCCTTTTATCTGACTCTTCGAGTTAGGGATGCTTTAAGAAACAGATAATCCTTGGTGTTGGTAGAGATGGGTAGACTTGGTGTGCGCTGAGGGAGATGTTAGTGAAACCCGGCTCGCATATGTATGCATACAGTATATAAAGAATTTTCTCAGCCTTGCCCGTGTCTGGTGCTATGCCACTACAACCCAAATTCAAGTGAAGAGGCGTGTTATTAAACGAGCCATGGCACCCCCCTTCTGTATAAGTATTCTGCACAGCGAGCCATACACCCCAATACATACTGTTAACAAAAAACAGTTCCAGAAGATTGGCAAATAGTATAATCCTATTTGCATAAAACTAAGACCGTGTGTGCTTATGTTTATATGAAAAAAATTAAAATGTGGATGTGGAAACAATGTTCTAAGCTGACTATAGTGGGAAACGTGTCTGGAGAGAACTGCAGTGAGGAGAGGGTGGTACCCAAGGTCAATTTGCCATTGTATTATTGTCCATGTTTTTCAGAATGAGAATGGACCTGTGTTTTGTGAAGTTAAAAGTTAAATATAATTTTTTGTGTTTTTCTGCTTTTTTTTTTCCCCTCCAAATCTCATTTTGAGCTATTAGGGGAAAAAAATCCAAATGTGTTTGCTTCCTGGATGCTTCATGGGATTTGTTATCACTGGTCCCTTGACCCCTCTTACTGTGGTCCAGCCACATAAGCTGTCCTTGGTGTTTCTGCAGACCAGGTTCCTTTCCACCTCTGGGCCTTCACAGGTGTTGTGTTCCCTGCGTGGAAGCTCTCCGGTCCCTTTCCTAAGTCCACTTCTTCCATCCACCCCTCGCCCAAGACTTACCAACCTGGAGGAACCTGCCCTGACTGCCCTGCTAGCTCATCCTGGCCTCCTGCTGACCAGAGCTAGTCCTTCTGTCACTGTCACAGTTCTGCCTCCCTCAGGGCCTTTGTCACAGTTGCCATTTGTGTGTAAATACTAATGGCTGCCTTCCTTCTGTAAAGAACACTTCCCAGATCAAAGCCTGGCACACAGTAGGCATTCTGCACATGCATGTAAATGAATGAATGCAGGGCTTCTACTTAGGCTGCTTCTAGGGATGCCTTGAGCAGACGAAAAATTTAAAGGGTAGTGTAGGATAATTCACAATTGTGAGAGATTATATAAACTTTGCAACATTTCCTTGCTACGCATTTCTCTTCGTGTATTTTGTATCTGTTTTCAAATAATAACTTTTGGCATTAAATGCACTTAAATCATAATAAAGTGTGATTGATTCCAGAATGCGGTTTACTTGGGAAAAACGAGTTTTGACCCCTTATATGCAAGACTGAGTCCTAAGCCGGCTGCTTCTGCTTCATTCTTAAATTTTTCATGCCATGGCATTGCCTGTTGGGCCCAGCATTCTATTTTTAATAGTAAATAAGGCTGACGTGGTTCTTTACAAGTGCAAACTAGCCGTGCCTTCTTTTACAGGCAGATGAGGCGTATTCTATTGGCCCGGCTCCGTCTCAGCAGAGCTACCTCGCCATGGAGAAAATCATTCAAGTGGCCAAGAGCTCTGCAGCTCAGGTAAGACGTGCAGAAAAGCTTACAACACGGAGCGAATCGGTCTTCTATAATTTATGCAAACTTATTTCTTTGTGGGCATTTTCTCTTTTTAGCTAGTTTTTACATCTGATTGTTGAGTTATCTTTGTAAACTGTATTTGATCCTTCTCCTTCCTTAGCCTTCTTTCTGGGTCCTCTGCACTTGAAGTTTTTGGGAAGCAAGAGGAGGGAGAATGTAAACTATGAATTAGAATTAAAGAGAGTTGAACTCTTCTTGGAACCTCAAATGTTAGAGGTTAGGCTAGTTTTACATAGAAACAATAAACAAATTTCTCTTCCCAGGGTACAGTCCTTTTCTTTCCTTAATAGAGATGTTGTTTTAAGTTAAAGTGTGGATTATTTTAGGGTGGATGAGATGGCTCATCAGGTAGAGATGGCTCATCAGGTAAAGGCACTTGCTGCTGAGCCTGTCATCTGAGTTCAGTTCCCGAGAACCGATTCCTCCAAATTGTCCTCTGACTTCCACATGCTTACCCCACAACACACACACACACACACACACACACAGAGTAAAAGATGTAGTAACAACTGTTTAATAACTATTACTGTCTTTTAACTTAAAATGAGTCTTAAGATAAGAAAGACAAAGTATATTTTAATTATGTTTTAAAATTTAATTTATAATAATAGTCACTTCTTGATTTAAGCATTTTAAAGCTCAGTTATTAAAATTTTTAAAAGTTGGCGCTGGAGAGATGGCTTAGTGGTTAAGAGCACTGACTGCTCTTCCAGAGGTCCTGAGTTCAATTCCCAGCAACCACAGGGTGGCTTACAAACATCTATAATGGGATTCAATGTCCTCTTCTGGTGTATCTGAAGACAGCGACAGTGTACTCATATACATAAAATAAATTGTTTTAAAATTTTTTTAAAAGCCGGGCAGTGGTGGCGCACGCCTTTAATCCCAGCACTTGAGAGGCAGAGACAGGTGGATTTCTGAGTTCGAGGCCAGCCTGGTCTACAGAGTGAGTTCCAGGACAGCCAGGGCTACACAGAGAAACCCTGTCTTGAAAAAACAAAAACAAAAAAAAAGCTGTAAAATTTTTTTAGTTTTTTTTATAAAGGTAAAAAAACTTAATGTATATATGATACGTTTTCTAGAGATTACCATATAATTCATTAATTCTACTTTAAAACTTGTATTATATGTGTATATTTGTGTGCATTTATGTGTATGTGTGTTTATATATATGTGTATATGTTTTTATGTATACATATATGTGTGTTTGTGTATAGTGTGTGTATAGTGTGTATGTGTGCGTGCGTGCGTGTGTTTGATGTAGGGGCTAAGAGCTTGTGAGAACAACTTTGTGGATTGGTTTTCTCCTTCTACCTTTTGATGGCTCGCGAGAATCAAACTCGAGTTGTCAGGCTTTCTGTAGGAACTTTACCCTTTATATCTTATTACCCTGTTAATTTTACCTCCTGGTTTCTGTCAAATAATTTATATCAGGGGCTCATACTTGTGTGCCGGGGTTCACAGCCACATTCTTTATAGAAGATAAAACGTAGAAACAACTCACATACCTGTGAATGAATTAGTGGATGAACAAATGTAGAAAGTATGTAGAATGAAATACTAGCCTAAAATAGATGAAATTCTAGCCCAGGTTGCCACATGGATGAACTTTGAAATCATGCAATGTTAAGTAAGTCAGTCGTAGACACACAAGTATACAATTCCATCAGTAGGCGACATCTACACCTGTAAAAATCACAGGAATGGGAAGAGAAATCCCTGGCCACAGGGATTAGGTCTGGGATGGTGACAGTGTCCTGGAGACAGGCGCTAACGACAGGAGCAGGGTGACCCTGGTGGGAATCACGTGCTCGCAACTGCTGAGACTGGGGCCTTGTAGCTTTTATATGTGTTACTACAATAAAAGATTCAAGGCTGAGGGTGTAGCTCCGTGGTAGACAACTTGCCTTAGTACGTGTGAGGCCCTGGGTCTGATGTGAAAAAGGAAAACCAGAGGCTTCAGAACTTCAACAAGGATGCTCTAGGCATCTCTTCCAGAGCAGTTATGACAGAGACTCGGAGTCTTGTCAGCCATGTCTGGAGAGGTCTCAGGAAGGCAGCTTTGCCGGCTGAGAGCTAGCGAGTGAGTTACTTGTGCTTTCTCCCCTGTAGGCCATCCATCCAGGATATGGTTTTCTTTCAGAAAACATGGAGTTTGCTGAACTTTGTAAGCAGGAAGGAATCATTTTCATAGGCCCTCCTTCATCTGCAATTAGAGACATGGGGATAAAGAGGTAAGTGTCAGAAGACAAATTGAAGTCATTTATTACAACAGGGAATTTTAAAATCAAATTAAATGTATTATTATTTGTGTGTGTTTGTGGAAGCCAAGTGCAGGCATGCAGACATTCCACCTTTGCATGGATCCTGCATGCAGGACTAAACTCAAGTACTCAGAGCAAGCACTTATCCACAAAGCCATCCTACCAGCTCCATTAATAGGTGTTTTGAATTGTACTCTTGTTGCGGGAAATAGTAAGAAAGAAGGAATGTAATATGGCACATGTTCCTGCATTATGCCCTGGTTCTCTCAACCCCGACGGACTGGCCAGCCATGCATTGGCGGGCAATGGCCAACCTGCTTTCATCTCATGGAGCTCTGAGTCAGAGCTCCACGATCTCTCCACCCAGCTCCCTAGGTTCCCACTGGCAGGTCACTACCACACCAGCCCCATGCTTCAATACCCCACGGCCTCTGTGATGCACATCAGGCAAACCCACACTTTGCTGCTGTACCTTTCTCTCTGGAACCCAGACAAGCCGCCATGTGAAGGAAAACGCAACACAAACTTAGTTCAGAAACAATGATAACTCAGTCTCTGGGCGCATCAACTAAAACCTAATCTTGTAAACCTTATCAAAGTCTGATTCCTCTGTGGCGAATCCTTGTGGATCCGCCATGATACCAGGAGACTCTACTAGCTACATCTTACCTACTACATGCTGTCCCCATTCCAAAAGCCCCCCTCCTTCTCTCTCCCTCCCCCCCCTTCTCTCTTCTCCTCTCCAACCCAGAAGTCTCTCCTGTGCTCCCAGTGATTGGCTCCTTTATTCATTAGGGGATTGGTTCACAAGAAGTCACAGGTGTAACTCACTCCTTGTCTGAAGCCCCTCCCAGGAGGACAGAATTAGCAGAATACAAAAAGCCCCAGGGCTACCCACAACATACTCTTTGGTTGTTATTCTTCCAAAATGTAAGAAAATTCCACTGAATTTTAGAATATAGAGAAGTAATTGTACTGTAATTCTGAGATGTATATTAGTATCTGGGGTTAAAAGAAGGATGGTGGAGTGAGCTACCAATAAAGTAAGAGGAAGCATGTATGAGGAAGTTTTAGTGTGTGTGTGTTAACATTGGTTCCAGGCGTGAGCCCTGTCTTTACCTGTGGGATGGTTTCTTTAAAGAGTTATGGTTTGTAGATACTTAAGTAGGTCATCTTGGTGTTTTTACTCTAAAGCACATCCAAGTCCATCATGGCTGCGGCTGGAGTACCTGTTGTGGAAGGTTACCATGGCAAGGACCAGTCTGATCAGTGCCTGAAAGAGCATGCTGGGAAAATCGGGTATCCTGTTATGATCAAAGCTGTCCGTGGTGGAGGAGGAAAAGTAAGGTTGTGGGCACCTGCCCTTGCCATTTCTGGCTAGAGGTCTGCGTTCACACTGTGGTCACACGATCAATCCTTTCTTTCCTAGGGCATGAGGATCATTAGATCAGAAAAAGAATTCCAAGAGCAGTTAGAATCAGCCCGGAGGGAAGCTAAGAAGTCTTTCAATGATGATGCCATGTTGATTGAGAAGTTCGTGGACACACCAAGGTCACTGCCGGTTTGGGTTTTTGGCTTTGTTGTCATTTTTTGTTTGTTTTTGTTGTGTTGTAAGCAGTGCGTGTATATTCTGTTAGATACGATGTTATAATTCTATGTAAGTTCTTGAAGTTACCCAGTTCCGCCTCTGTAGTCATGGGTTAGAGGACAGTGTGCTTGCTCCTAAACATTTTCTTCTATATTAATAGAAAACTCATGTATAAACATATAAGAAACAAATTGTCCATAAGAAGAGTGGGCAGAACCAACTATAACATTATAATGGCATACAGTGATATTATACCCCAGGCCTCTTTCTGTATCAGTAAATAATAACTGTCTTAGTACCTTTGTTCAAGGTAGAGTGGCCCTGGGATATTTGTGCCCCAAAATGTGTTTGTTACTGGAGAAACTTAGGATTTTCTTCCAGTATAAATAAGTTCTTCTAAGAATCGGCCGTGTGCTCTAAGCATCAATTGAGGGACTCAGAAAAAATGGAGTCAGTTACAAAGATTTTTGTCATCATCTTGTGGTATTTCAACAAGTTGTAACCCTCCTAGACAGTGCTAGCCATGTGCCAGGTTCTCCGTCTCTCGTGTGCTAGGTGATCTTATTGTCCTCATTTAACAACCCCCCATGTATGTCCTCCTGCTTGCAGTCTGTGCGTCAGGGCACTAGGCAGCAGAGCGGTGGTTGCTGCCTGTGCTCACCCACAGCTGTAAAGCTGGAATTGGAGTGCAGGCAGGTTGACTCCAGACTTCACGTTCTAGGCCATTGCACTGGGGTACGTCTCTAGGTGCCAGCATAGAAGGATCATAAAGATTCCTAGCTTTTTCTGTTTTTTAAAATAAGGTAGTGATAAAATTACCTATGTCCTAGATTTTTGTTTCATAAATATGTATATATTAATATAACCTTTAAGTCAAGTGGAAAGAACAATTCATATTCATTTGTAAAATGAGATAGTCTTTCCCTTGCAAGCAGTGAACTACAAGCACTGAGTTTCTTTCCTTAAAAGAAAGCCCAAGAAGGACCTCTCTTTTTAATCTTATCTTGTCTTTAAAGAGGGCCTGAGTTGGTTTTGCTTTTGATTTACACCTTATGAAAGGTAGAACTGAGGGCTGGAGAGATGGCTCAGCAGGGAAGAGGACCTGATACTCCTGCAGAGGTCCCAGATTTAACTCCCAGCAGTCACATGGCAGCTCACAACCATCTGTAACTCAGGTTACAGAGGATCCAGTGACCTCTTCTGGTTTCTGTAGGCCAGGCACCAGCACACATGTGGTACATGGTTATACACTCGGGCAAAACGCCCATACACATAAAACAAAAATAAGTATATCTTTAAAAAAAAATTGAACTATACCTGAGGATGATACAATAAATGAAATTTAATTGCAGTTTGATAGTTGAAAAATAAATCAATTCAAAACAGGGCGATTATTAGGAGAGCATATGCCGCCTACTAGTGGGAGTAAGGCAGAAATGAAGAAGGTTCTAGATGTTTCCTTCTGTAATACCTTTCAGAAGAAAGTAGACAGGTCATCCAAGTCGGCGTCCTCTTGCGTGAGCACGGTAGAAACACTTGCTGCCCCAGTGTGTGTGCCTCAATGCAGGGAACAGTGGTTGTTGGAGACAGGCCTCATCCTGTAGCCCCGACCACCATGCTGACCTAGAATGCACTGTGCAGAGGCCTTGAGCTCACGGCGATCCTCCTGCCTCTGCCTCCCCAGTGCTGGCAGGCACTACCACATCCAACCTGATCAAATTAGTGTTTCTGTTCTGTAACTTCTAGTCAAAATCCTTGAATACTTTAATATTATAATCACAACTGTGTTTTTATTACCTGCTGAGTAACTACCTACTGGAATCGCGTTCCGGTGAGCTTGTAGTAGTGCTTGCAGATCTGACCAGAATTATTGTTCATCTAAGAGACTGGGATGGGAAAGCACCTTCAAAGTATATGCTTTTAGAGAGAAAACACCACATTCCTTTCAGATTATATTCAACACATATTCTAGATGGCTTATAAACGTACACATTTTTAGTATTCCTTGACAATATCCATGCACTCCTGTACTATCCAGCACTATGTGTCTCTTTTCTAACCAGACTTTACATTGGTTGAGTTGGAGCCGCTGGTCGGATGCATCTGTGTGCTGGGCCCTAGGACAAGGAAAAGTCGCTGGGAAAGAAGAGAATGAGAGCCATTGGATGACCTCAGAGGATGAGAGCCATTGGATGACCTCAGAGGATGAGAGCCATTGGATGACCTCAGAAGCCACAGTAGAACCCGAGTCTGTACTGAGCCTCCCTTACATATTAAATTCCAAAGGAGAGGAATTTCCCACTTCTGAGAGGGCAGCTCCTGTGTGTGGTTTGGACCCACGTGGTCCCTTCATACCTTGGAGTCACTACTACAGTGTTTCCTTCCACAGAGCAATGACAACGTGAGAGAGGCAATTATCTTGACAAACACTTCATCTCTGCTGTGTAAAGAGGTTGGATACCAACGAAAGAAGAAGGAAAAAAAAAGCAAAAACTGAACAAAGGACAGTGAATGACGTTTGGACTCATTAGAGAGTTGAAGGCACAAAGCAGACCACTCTGGAATGTGGACCTGCCTATGAACACAAGTTGCAGTTGAGATCGCCTTACCTGAGGTAGCTGCTGCTAAAGCCCTAAGACTTCATAGGAATTCCCACAAGTGTCTGGTGACTTATGTATCAATCAACCTGAAAGAGAAGCTCCCCTGGAGTGGATGCACCCACTTTCATGGAAAATCCAAATGACCTCCTAATTTGGAGGAGTGGGAAGGAAAGCATTTTATACTTGGCCTAGAATATTCTGTTCTCTTTTAGAAGACTATCCTCCAGGGAAACCATGCTCAAGTTTTATACAGTGAGAGAGGTACCATCCAGTCTGCTATTTTCAGTTAAGGGAAGACACTTCGGAAGGCCACAGCTAAAGCCCTGGCACAGGATAACTGACTTAATGTTAGTGTTACAGCACCTTTCTGTCACCAAGCTATGGTGGAAATGTGTGTCTGCAAAAGTCAAACAGCCATCATGGGGACAAGACCTTGGATGGAGCTAAGTGCGGAGCATTTGCCTGCCATTTGTAAGGCTTTGGGTTTAACCCTCAGCAAGTAAGAAAGCATTTTAAAGTAATTAGGGCCTTTTGTAGGTATTCGGTCATGAGTCCTTTGCCTTCTGAGTGGAATTAGTGCCCTTCTAGAAAGGCTTCATGGAAACCATCTGCCTGTCTTTCTGCCACAAGAAGGCACAGCAATAAGTCACCATCTGTGAAGAACGGGCTCTCGCCACACTGTGAATCTCGTGTCCACCTTGTGCTTCTTACCTTCCTGAGCTGTGAGAAATACACTTATGCTGTTTATAAATTCCTCAGCCTAAGGCCTTTGTAAGAGTAGGCAGATGGACTAGACTGTCTCCAAACTCCCTGTAATGACGGTGTGCTGCCCCGAAGGAGCTGTAGTGCAGGTTTAGTTGGAGAACTGCTTGGGAAACCCAACGTCAGTCAGGAGAAAACAGCAAACGTGAAATGACAGAACAAGAGGAAACTGAATCTGTAGGGGGGGTGATGCTGGCCACCATCTCCATTATTCATGGGCTAACCTGAGAGCTCAGGTCCATCACCTGGTACGGAATGTTTTATTTTCTGTCAAAAAACCTTACAAGGCCAGAAAAGCTCATCCTGAAGAAACAAAGGAAGCACCCCAACCAAACATCCGTGACCGAATTTAAGCACTACCAGATAGGAAGTTTAATGTAAATTCTAATTCATTATGGTCTATGACCCGACAAACAGAAAACCCGACAGAACAAATGGGAATGAGAAGCAGAGTCATGGAAAAGAACAAAAAGAAACTGTTGGGTAGGAAGACACTGTGAAGAAGTGAACATGTTTTCAGCAGCCTGGAACACAGGCAGCAAAGGCAAGAATTACCAATCTGGACGTGTGCCAGTGGACACTCCCCAGGAGAAAAGAACATAAAACTCCCAACAGATCCATTTTAAAGGTATTCTGTGATACTTGAATAACAAGAGAAGGAAAAAAAAAAAAAACCGAAGAAGTAATTTGAAGTAGTTATAGTCAAGGATTTCCCAAAATTATTGACGGTCAACATAGAAGGAGTACAGATGACCAGCTGTCAGGATGGGTAACTAGTTACCTACTCCTGTGCATGTGAATTTTAACATGGAAGACAAATAGAATCCATGGGAGCGGAAGGCTGCTAGTTTGGATTGGAAGCGCTCCTATTTGTGGGAAGGAAGGAGAAGCCTGGTCTGAGGTGCTCCAGTCCAGGAGGGTGTGCCCTTGGAAGAGGCAATGGGGCCTACCCCTGTTGTCCGTTCTTAGCTATGAGGTATATTTGGCTCTGCCATGCCCTTCCACCTAGATGAGCTGTCAAAGGCCCAGGGCAGCAGGGCCACAGCAGCCACGAGCCACAAACAATGACAATAGTCTCTCGTCTTATGATTTATGTATTTATTTTTAATTTTTGAAATTATAATTTTGCCACTCCCTTTCTTCCCTCATGGCCTCTTTTTCCATGAATTGTTTTTACATGCATATATGTATATACATATACCCAAATATAGACTTCTCAGTCTGTACAGTGTTACTTGTGTGTATCTTCTCAAAGCTGACCATCTGGCATTGGATAGCTAATTTATGTGTTCTTCCCTGGGGAAGACTATTTATTCTTTTCTCAGTGCTCTTTACTTGCATATAGTTCTTTGTGTAAGATTGAGGCTTCTGTTCTTCTGCCATCCACTTTGGCATATCTGCTGTTGTCCTTGTTCAGCTCACGTCTAGGCAGTCACGTTGGTGAGATTTCATGGGTGTAACTTCTGACATTACTAAGAGATGCAAACCCACAACACAATCCCTGACCCTCTGGCTCTTAGAATCTTTCCATTCCCTCTTTTACAGTGTTCCCCAGGCCATCAGAGCAGGTGTGATTTGTAGATATATTGATTGGTCAGTGTTTGATTGGTTCTGGTTTTCTGTAGTGTCCATCTGTTGCAAAGAGAAGTTTCTTTGACAAGGGGTGAGGACTCACTACTTGTGTGTGTACAGCCCGATGTTTCTATTGCTGTTAGGAGTTATGCTGGTTTAGTAAAGTGGTGCTGGTTGGTTCTTCTCCAGGACCCGTGAGTTCACTAGCCCTGGGAAGTGAGCTAGGACCAAGTAGTGTGTGAGCCTCATTTTTCTAGGCATTACATATGTCTGCTCTCAGTATGACTTATCAGAATTTTACTAGCTTTTTTTTTTTTTACTCAATATTAAAGTACCTTTTTGGTTTTTTTCTTAACTTAATGTTAGCACACTCTTAAAATACTAATGATCCATGTTTATTTTTAATTATTTGATGTATGTCTTAGCTCCTTTATAGATGAGATATTTTGATTGCAGTTATTCATTGTTTTTAAAATCTAACTGCAAAAATTTTTTTAAGCCAGTTATTATTAGCCTTCTTTTTTTTTTTTTTTTTTTTTTTTTTTTTTGGTTTTTCGAGACAGGGTTTCTCTGTATAGCCCTGGCTGTCCTGGAACTCACTCTGTAGACCAGGCTGGCCTCGAACTCAGAAATCCGCCTGCCTCTGTCTCTCGAGTGCTGGGATTAAAGGCGTGCGCCACCACGGCCCGGCTTATTGGCTGGAGAGATGACTCAGCCATTAAAGGCTAGGCTCACAACCAAAAATTGGCCTTCTTATGAGCTATAGTTTGTAATTAATTTTTGTAACAAATTAATCAGTCTTTGATCTTTTTTATTTTGTGATTAACCTCTGTTTTGGGTCTCCTGTATTTTCACTCTTCTTGCCTACCAGTCATTTCAGATACATAAATTTGTTTTCTATAGTATTTATCTACAAACAGGAATCTTTTAACGCACATTTTACAAGATTATACCCACGTTCCTAGGTTGTAACCTCAACATAGAGTCCAGATAACATATTTCTCAAAGAAAAGGGAGGATTCTTGGTCATTTTGGCCAACTGTTTGGGTTGATAAATGTAAAATTTCTCAACCCTTAATGAAGTATATTAACACGTGTTTCTTTTTTTTTTTTTTCTGAAATAGGCACGTGGAAGTCCAGGTGTTTGGTGATCACCATGGCAACGCCGTGTACTTGTTTGAAAGAGACTGCAGTGTGCAGAGACGACATCAGAAGATCATTGAGGAGGCCCCGGCGGTAAGGAGCTGAAAGGACATTCCTGAGGTCCCCTGGACATACACTTTGTCAGTCTCCTCCTCACGACTGATCTGCAGAGCTGCAGGCTCCCATCCCGAGCATCCAAATACTGACGCAATGATAAAACTCTGGTGCGGAGCTGGGGTCCGGGGTGGGGAGTAGAGTGTTGTTCTGGGACCAAACACAGGTGAGCCGCGTTCTCTCTGGACAGCGTCCAGGAAGGTCTATCTCGGTGGAAGTATCTGACAAGGAGTTAACACTGGACAGTGCGGTTAGAGCACACAGTCTAAGCTGTAGTTAACTAGAATTAAGTACATAATTGAAATGGGATTGTCCAGTTAGTTGGACTTCTTCATAGAGAAGACTCTTGTTTTAACCCGTTTCAGCGTGTTCCTGAACTATTTTAGGCATCA
This sequence comes from Uromys caudimaculatus, assembly GCA_028551405.1. Lineage (NCBI taxonomy): Eukaryota > Metazoa > Chordata > Mammalia > Rodentia > Muridae > Uromys > Uromys caudimaculatus. The sequence continues at coordinate 21,035,993 of CM052704.1, read as the reverse complement.
GTAGTTACACTGTGGAGGAACTGTAGTCGCTGTTTGACACCTGCCCCGTAGGGTGGGTCCCACCCCTTAGGTGGGTCAGGTTTCTAGGAGGGTCAAAGCCAGGGCTACCTATTTTTGGGTTTATGTTCCTTTGGGGCTTACAGTGGCCGTTGGTGAGATATATGTTGTCTGTATTTCTGAAACATCAGGGGTCTGAGGTTCCTAATTAACCAGTTTGTTCTTACACTATTCAAAATAGAATATGTTGCTGCAGAATATATTAGATATTTGAAATAGATGTCAACAACTTCAGTAAAGCTTAATTTTTAAGCAGTGGTTATTTGAATGCCTATGTGTACAGCTTTAAACAGTGCCTACAGAAGCAAAACACGTCAGATGGCCTCGGGTTCCCTTACTGGTTGTGAGCTGCCTGATGTGGGTGCTGGGAATCAAATTCTAGCCCTCTGCAATGCTGACCCATCTCCACAGCTCAATACTTGTTATCTTTTATATAGTTATGGAGGTTATTGTGAAAATATAAGGTATAGAGAAACGTGATCGTCCTGAGTAATATCTGTAGTTCGTAGGCATTGCTAGCAGAAGCATCCACCTCGGTTTATTGACAGACAGATTGGCGTATTATCTTTTTCATACAGCTACTATTCGCTATCATCTAATGTACATTTTAACTGCTTTTGCATTCTGGTGGAAATGTGTCGTGAGACTAAGTACTAGTGGCAGTTATCTTGACTATCTTCCTGCAGCCTGGTATTAATCCTGAAGTAAGAAGGAGGCTGGGAGAGGCCGCAGTCCGAGCTGCGAAGGCTGTCAAATATGTGGGAGCAGGTATGCTGAAACTTCCTTGTAAAAACTGTATTTGTTTCAGGAGATTAGAGGGACAAAAACCACACTCCCTCCATGTTTTAACCATGTCTACAGTGAGAAATATACTTTTAAGAAATAAGCATTTTCCTAATCAGTGCTTAGCCTAATCAGATATGTGAAAACTTGATACTTCCCATTCTATTTCAAGATAAGATGAATAAATTGCTTTTCTTTTGAGCTAAGAGTTGAAGCCTCACATATGCTGGTCAAGAGCTTTATCACAGAGGTACGCCTATAAGTCTTTAAGAGCAGTTTTTAGATCACAGCAAAACTGAACAGAAAGCCTACAATGTATTTCTACCTAGCCTGCCCCAGCCCAGCCTCTAGCTGTGTTAGCATCCCTGGACCAGTTCATACCTTGTATGAACTTGCACGGTTCACACCTACCCTAGTCCATGTTATCCCGTCTAGACCGTAGTGTTGTACAGCCTGTGAGTTTTGAGAAATATGTCATGATACGTGCCTCCTCCTGCGTTAATTATCCACTCTGCTCTCTCTGTGTACTCCTTCCCTGGCATTAATCACTGGCAGCCATTGCTCTTTATTCTGCCTCCGTGGCCGTTGCAGGAATTTATACAGTCGGAATCATGCGGTGTGAGGCCTTTGCAGACCGGCCCCTTCTCCTGAGTACTGTCTATTTAACTTCCCTCCATGTCGTCTCACAGTTTGATATTGATTTCTTATTGTTCTAAATAATACGCCATGTCTGTATAACTTACCCGTTGATAAGCTTGATTTCTTCCAACAATTGCAGGTAAAGTTACTATAAACATTCATAAATAGAATTCTGTGTGGATATACATTTTCATCTCACTTGTATAAACACAAAGGCTTATAATTGTCAGATCATGGTACAAATATATTTATTTTGAAAGAAACTGCTGTCTTCCAAAATGTACTATTTTTACATTCCCATGAACAATTAACAGTTCCTGCTCCAAATCCCCTGCAGTTCTTGGCACTGTCTGGTCAGTTTTTGTCAAAGACACAAACTAGAGTCACTTGAAAAAGGCAGTCAGTTGAGGAATTGCCTCCATCCGGTTGGCCAGAGGGCATGTGTATGGGGCACGGAAGGCTCTGGGCTCAATCCCAGCACCAGCAGAGGAAGGACAGCGTTCCCCTTTGACTGTCCCTGAGACCTGCTGACGGGCTTCATCCCACACTGTGTTCCTGTTCTCTCCTTCTCTCGGTCTGGCTAAATGCTGTTGACTTTACTGATCTTTTCAAGGAACTGGTTTTGTCTTTTATTTTTTAATTTTTATTTTTCTCTATTGATTTTATAATTTCATGGTATTTTATTTATTTATTTATTTATTTATTTATTTATTTATTTATTTATTTATTTATTTATTCATTCATTCATTCTCTGTGTATGTGTGTACGTTTCTTTGGCATTTTTTTTTTTTAGTTAGCCAGTCTAACTAGGTGAGCTATAAACTTTATGTGTTTTGATCTCTCTCTTCCCAGCCTCAGTCTTTTCTCTAACCATTCTTTTGACTCCATAGCTTAGCTATTGTGAATGATGCTAGAGTAAACCTGGATAAGTCAGTGCTTGGCTCTGTGTGCACACATGCACACAGGTGTGCCACATCTCACAAGAGGAGATGAGGGTTGACTTGGAGAGTCAGTTTTCTTCCTCCACCATGGGATTGAACTCAGGTCATCAGCAAGCCTCTGAGCCTTCTCTCCAGGCCTCTGTCCTAATTTGTATTGTTTGACTTGCGTTATTGTATTATTGGATTTAATTTGGTATTCTCTTTCTTCCTCTCTTTAGCTATAAATTTATAAGCATTGTCTCTGTTACATACATTCATTTTAATTATGTTTTCATTTAATGTAAATATGTTTATAAACTTATAAAATTAGTAAATTTATATAAAATATATAAACATAATATATATAACATTAATTTATAGTAATAATATATAATGTAAACATATAATATGCATTTAATATAAGTGTCTATTAAATTTCATTTATGTAAAAGTATTTCATTTCATATCAAATGCTTTTTTCAGGTATATTTCCGATCTTGGTTTCTAGTTTAGTACCATTTTCTTCTGCAAGCAGATATCATTGATGCTGTTTTTTTGTTACCGTTATTAACACGTGTTAATAATCAGTGGATTCTCCCTGTAATATTTCCACATATGATGCTTTTGATAGTCTTCACCCTTCCCTTCTGCCATCTCTACTTCTTCCCCTCCTTGAGTTCCTTCTCCATCCCTAAGAGTTTTATTTGTAGGCCATGGTATGTACTGGCTTGCTCGCTCAGCCTGCTTTCCTATTCAATTCAGGATCACTTGTCCAGGGGCTGGCACTGCCTACAGTGTGCTGAGCCCTCCCACATCAATCAAGAAAACACACCACAGACGTGCCCACAGGTCATTCTGGTGGAGACAACTCAGCTGAAGCCGCCTCTTCCCTGGTGGCTCTAGTTTTTGTCAAGTTGACAAAAATTAACTGGCACAAGGTGAAAGTGATGTGTGCATTAGTGTCTACCTTGCCCTTAGGTTCTGTCACGTTTGTTTTAAAATGGAGTGTTTTGGTATTTGCTGCATATCGAATGCTGTGTTTACAGTTGTATGTGTTCAGGGTGGATTGTTCTGTTGTTGTATCCACATGTTCATTCATGTTCAGGTTTACTGCTAATGACATGTACCAGTTCGTGATGATGTGTTTTCTTCTGGCTGTTCTCAGTGACTTATGTTCATGTCTTTCTGCTTTGTTGTAATTAGGGGCTTGTTGTGATTAGGCAAATATCTCTGAGTTCAAGGCCAGCCTGGTATACATAGTGATTTCCTGGATAGCCAGAATTATTAGAGAGATCCTGTCTCAAATAAATAAGTAGAGAGAGAGAGAGAGAGAGAGAGAGAGAGAGAGAGAGAGAGAGAGAGAGAGAGATGGGTGGGTGGGGTGGATGGATAGATAGGTAGATAGATGGATGGATGGATGGATGGATGGGTGGGTGGATGGATGGATGGATGGATGGGTGGGGTGAGTGGGTGGATGGGTAGGTAGGTAGATGGATGGATGGATGGATAGATGGATGGATGGATGGATGGTGGGTGGGTGGATGGATAGATAGGTAGATGGATGGATGGATGGATGGATGGATGGATGGATAGGTGGGTGGGTGGGTGGATGGACAGATAGGTGGATAGATGGATGGATGGATGGATGGATGGATGGATGGATGGATGGTGGGTGGATGATAGGTAGATAGATGGATAGATAGATAGATAGATAGATAGATAGATAGATAGATAGATGATAGATCTTTTGTGATACTGAGCTGTCAGCCGTGAGTGTCTTTAGCTCATCCCTGTATTGGCAGGCAGGCCTTCATCTCACCTTTGGTTCTGAAGGATAGTTTTCTGATAAGACTCTTCCATTGGCAGTTATTTCAGCGTTTCAAATATAGCATTCCATAGCTGGTATGGTAGCATGCCTTTAATCCCAGCACTTAGGAACACAGAGTCTTACAGACCTGTGAGTTCGAGGCCAGCCTGGTCTACAGAGTGAGTGCATTCCATAGCTGGTATGGTAGCACACACCTTTAATCCCAGCACTTAGGAGGACAGAGTCTTACAGATCTGTGAGTTCGAGGCCAGCCTGGTCTACAGAGTGAGTTCCAGGGCAACCAGGGCTACACAGAGAAACCCATTTTTCAAAAACACAAAAAACAAACAAACCAAACAAAATAAAATAAAATTCAGCATTTCATACCCTCCTGGGCTTCAGAGTTTCTGCAGAGAAATCTGTGATTGATGTGGTATTTCTCACCCTTGTCTTCTTTGAGGTTCTTTTTTGCTTCTGGCAGTTTAACGACCACATAGAGGTTCCTTTCTGGTCCTGTGTAATGGAGTTCTAAGTGCCTCCTGGACTTGAATGTCTGTGTCTCCCAAGTCCTGAGAAATTCTGCTTTTCACAGTGTCCTTTCCTTCTACCACCTTTGCTTCTTGCTTATTTCACCAAGTGGGTTCCCCACGGCATTGACCTGTGCCGCAGCCCTAGTATTCTTTCTTTTACTTGATCTCATCCACCAGTGATTCTTTGAACTGGGATCTTTTCTTGTTTTGTTTTGTTTTTCTGGTTTGTATTTGGTTTTGAGAAAGAGGCTCACAATGTAGCTCAGGCATAATATGGTGGTAATTCTTCTTGCTCAGCCTCTCTGATGCTGAAATTACAGGTGAGCACCACCAAGCCTGGTTCCACTGTAGCTAGCTTCCTTCCTTCCTTCCTTCCTTCCTTCCTTCCTTCCTTCCTTCCTTCCTTCCTTCCTTCCTTCCTTCCTTCTTTTTTAATTATTTATTTATTTTAGCCTTAAAGATGTTTTGTCTAAATGTATGTCTGTGTACCACATGCATGCCTGGTACCCTCAGAGGCCAGAAAAAGGTGTCACCTCTTCTAGGACTGTAATTGCTGGCAGCTGTGAATCACCATGTGAGTGCTGAGACTAAAACCTGGGTCTTTGTTCTTTGGAAAACCAGTCAGTACTCCTCACCACTGAGCTCTGGTCTATACTCTTTTTAAATTTTACTTACTGAGCTTTCATTTCCAAGATTTCTGTTTGGTTCTTTTTCAGATTTTATTGAATTATTCTTTCATGCTCCATAATGTGGTCTTTAATTTCTTCAGCTATTCATGTACATTTGGTGGTAATTTCAGGATCAATCATTTCCATTTTTTAGTCACTTTGTCCATCCTCTTCTGTGCCTTTGGGGTCCTTGCCTAGGGTTTTATTAACTTTTAAGGAGTCCTGTTGGGTTTTATGTTCATATTTCTTGTGTTTCTATAATGAGATATTTTACATCTGGTAACCTTACATGTTTATTTAGAGATTGTCTTCTCTCAATAATGTATCCAGATTGGTTTGTGCAGTGTTGCCCTTAATTACAAATGACTACTTACTGTCAGTTGGCTTCTTTTGCTCATTGTTAGTGGAGTTTGATACAGAATATTTTGTGTTGGAGCCCAAGACACCTGCTTTCTCTGTAGGTCTACAGAGTACAGATACTGTGGAATCTAACATACATATGCTGAAGACATCTCTCTCTCTCTCTCTCTCTCTCTCTCTCTCTGTGTGTGTGTGTGTGTGTGTGTGTGTGTGTGTGTGTGTGTGTGTTGTTCCCACAGATGTGCCAGCCACGTGTGGTCTGAAGTGTATGCTGGTCCCTCCTTGGCGTGCTGCTTTGGGCAAATGACTAGGGGTGGGGCCTCAGACTTCCCCCGCTGGCGCTCACTGTGGCTTAGTCGTCAGCTGGAGGCTTGATGTGTGACCAAGGCATTGCCACGCATGGTGGGTAGCACAAATTGTCAACGTATCAGGGTCTAGAATTGCCGAAGAGATATCCAGATGGGCCTCAGAAGGATTATCTAGGTTAACTTCACTGAGATTAAGTTAATTGGGGTGGGAGGTCCCACCTCAGTGCCCCAGTATTCATCCTATCTTCTTCCTGCCTGTGGAGCTCATGGCCTGGACAGACTATCCCTCTGAACTGTGAGCCCAAATAAATCCCTCTTTCCTTATATTGCTTTGATCAGGGATTCTCACAGCAACAGGGAAAGGAACAAACCCATGAGGATGCAGGGAGAACTATGTTATGGTTGGATTGAGGCAGTTTCTTAAAACTGGCTTGGGGTAACTCTGTGCCGTAACACCCATTTGTCTTAGTCAGGGTTTCTTTTCCTGCACAAACATCATGACCAAGATGCAAGTTGGGGAGGAAAGGGTTTATTTGGCTTACACTTCCATGCTGCTGTTCATCACCAAAGGAAGTCAGGACTGGAACTCAGGCAGGTCAGGAAGCAGGAGCTGATGCAGAGGCCATGGAGGGATGTTCCTTACTGGCTTGCTTGCTTCTCCTGGCTTGCTCAGCTGGCTTTCTTATAGAGCCCAGACTACCAGCCCACAGATGGCACCACTCACAAGGGACCCTCCCCCCTTGATCACTCATTGAGAAAATGCCTTACCGCTGGATCTCATGGAGGCATTCCCTCAACTGAAGCTCCTTTCTCTGTGATAACTCCAGCTTGTGTCAAGTTGACACACAAAACCAGCCAGTACACCATTCAACATGACTAAGGTCCCTGACTCTAGCTCCATCATGACAGAGAAAGAAGAGAACGGCAGTGATAGCAACGACACAGTAACAACCCGATACAGAAATGCTGCAACAACTGAGAGCCTTTACTAGCACAGTCCGAATAACAGAAGAGAGGGGCACAAGAGTAATATGAAGTTAACTAAAAGGTTATTATTGATAAGCATGAGAATAATAAAAGTTAGATTATTTGGGTTGTTGGTGTTTACTTTCTTGAGTTCTCTATATATTATGGATATTAGTCCTCTGTCAGATGTAAGATTGATGAAGATCCTTTCCCAATCTGTAGGCTGCTGTTGTCCTATTGACAGTGTCCTTTGCCTTACAGAAGCTTTTCAGTTTCAAAAGGTGCCATTTATCAATTGTTGATCTTAGAGCCTGAGCCACTGGTGTTCTGTTCAGGAAGTTTGTCTCATTGTACCAATAATTCAAGGCTATTCCCCACTTTCTCTTATTAGATTTAGTGTATCCAGTTTTATGCTGAGGTCTGCCTTGTCTGGCCTCAGTGAGAGGATGTGCTTAGTCCTGATGAGACTTGATGTGCCAGGGTAGTGGACTGGGGGCAGGGGTGGAGCTCTGAGGAAAAGGGGAGGGAGAGTAGGGGTGGGAGGGTGGGACTGTGAAGAAAGGAGGGAGGGGCTGCAATTGGGATATAAAGTGAATAAATAAATTAATTAAAAAGATAGAGACCAATAAAAAAGACATTTTAGTGGTAAAAAAATTAATAAAACAAAAATATTTTTAAAAGAATGAAAAATGTAGGAAAAACTTTTGTTTTTGAGACAGGGTCTCATCATGTAGTCCAGGCTGACCTGGAACTTACTATGTAAACTAGGCTAACTCCCAACTCAGAGAGATTTAACCTGCCTTTGCCTCCCAGGTGCTGGGATTAAAGGTGTACAAGGCAAGAAAATAAAATTGTAGAAGTGCTAAATGAAAATAGAGAAGAAAGAGAGACCGAATTGAACATTAAAAACCGGAGGCACCAGATGTGTGTTATCCTTAGCCTTCCAGAGAGAAATGTGGAGAAGGAAAGACAGGCAGTTATACAAGGAAAATAAGGAGAAAGGATCCAATTACAAGATTTCAGAGGGAAAATTACACATTAAGAAGAGAACAGAGTAAGCAGAATCTGGACCTGCTTAGGCTCCAGCCTGCCTGTGGCCTGGGGTTGCTGACGGCGTCAAAAGCACTAGAATTTTATCACCCAGGACACAGTGTTCTTCTCTGAAGTGGTGGTTTGGGCATTTCCCAGGAGTAGCAATGCATGAGTGGAAACCTTATGAGCTGGAGTTCCAGTTGGGGTCAGGGTTATGACAGTAACTGATGAGAAAACCCAGACTGCAGTATAGCTGATACCCAGACCCTGGATTTCACCAGTTACAGACTTGGGGTCCTTAACCACACAAGATTAAAGCCCAGCAAGGGAATACTTTAAATGTGTATTTATATACTACACATGAGCATATGTTTGTTTATATTTAATATAATTTGTATATTGTAATAAATAACCTTTGTCAGTGTGGTGGTTTGAATGAGAATGTTCCCCATAGGCTCAATGTTTGATTACTAGGTCCCCAAGTGGTGGTGCTATTTGGGTAGGTTTACGAAGTGTGGCCTTGCTGAAGGAAGTGTGTCACAGCAGGCAGGCTTTTAGGTCTCAAAGCCTCGGGCCATGCCAAGTACTCTCTCTGTTCTGCACTTGTGGTTCCAGATATGAGCCCTCAGCCTTCTGCTCCAGCTGCCATATTTGCCTCCTGATACCCTCCAGTGCTGTAAGCCCAGAAAAGGTCTTCTGTGAGTTGCTTTGGTCATGGTGCTTTATCACAGCACAAAAAAGTAATTCGTGTGGATGGAGTGGGTGCAGAGCATGCTCTGATGGTATTGGGTCAGTCACTCATGCTTGAGGGAAAGTGGGGATTATGCTAGAGCTCATATTCCTCTCTGGCATTCCAAAATGTAGCTCCTAAATTTTATTATGCAATTATGTGCCTTTTCCCAAGCCTTTGTTTTCTTACCGTCCTGAACCAATTTTCTTCCCTGGCATAGAGCTCTCAGCACGTTTGGTTCAGAATCTTTCCCTCATCTTCAAACTAGCTCTGAAGGGCAAGGCCCAGTGCGTGTACATAACCTTTGCTGTGGGTTCTTGATACAGAACAGTGTTAGGGCCTTTGACTCCCAAACCAGTAAGTTCAGACAAGATATTCTCAAGATAGCTCTAAAGATGTTGCACTGCAGAATTTTCATGTCTTCCGTGTGTAGACTGCCTTCCCCCAGTGTTGAGGCTTGTGCTAACTGCTTTCTTGGTCTGGCTTTCAATCTTCACCTTTATCCCACCTCATGTGCAGGGTGGGCCATTTGCCTAAAGCTCTCTTCTCATCCTTTGCTCTACAGACTTATGGGCTTTGTCAAGTATCTGTTTGCAGCTGAATCCATTGCCTTCCCATAGTCACAAGTCCAAGAACATCTGCTCCCTGGTTGTTTTAATTCTGTTCCCTAGAGAAGTGGCTGCTTGTGTATTTATAATCTCATTTCTGTTTCTCATTGGTAAGGAGTCATTTGTAGCCCAGAATATGATCATTGCAACTTTGAGAATCTATTCTACCATTGTAGTCCATAGGTAACAATGTACCTAATTGATATGGTGCAGTTCATTCTAAGAATATGTCTTTGCTAATTATCTGCCTGCTGGATCTGCCTACTCTGATAGAACATTGTCATTTTTCAACTACTGTGATGAATTCATCTATCTCTCCTTGTTCTCAGGTTTTGCCACATGTATTCTGATATTGCTGGCTATTTTTGCAGGACTGACCCTTTACCATTTTTATATTATCATCTTTGTATTATTACTCATCCATGATAACATTCCTTGCTCAGGAATGTGATCTGTCTCAAATAGCTACTCCTGCTTTCTTTGGTGTTTATATGAAGTGCCTTTCTTCTATACTTTTTCTTTAAGTCAGTTAAGTTTTTAAATTAAAGATGGGTTTCTTGTAGACAGAATACAGTTGGGTCTTTTTTATTCTCTTACTCTGTTTCTGTCTGTTATTGGTAAGGGACTATTGGAATTTACAATGATTACTGCTACCATTCAGATAATGTCTGCCACACTTGTAGCTGTTTGCCATCTCCAACCCTTGTTCTTCATTCTGGTTCTTGTTTTCTTTACTTTACTCGTTTTCTTCCTTCCATGTTTTTCGCTGCTCAGTTCTGTTATTTTCATGGTTTTTATTGAGCATTTATAGTATTCCCCCTTCCCCTAACATTATCAGTTAGTAGCACAAGACTCAAAATATACATTCAAATGAATACTAGTCCACTTTCAGATGACAGGCTTGGGCCAGTCAGCTGCACTTGTCATTCATTCCAGCCTGACCATCTGAGCTCAGCCCCAGAATCCACAGTGGAAGTCATCCTCTGACCTCCACATGTGTGCCATGTCATGTATGTGTCTCTACTCACAGACATGCCCAATAAATAAATAAAACTTTAAAACTTAAAAAGTCTTACCATATCATGGCATAAGCACAGGTACTTTATAATAACAATTAGACATCTCTAACATCTCCCTCTTGTCCCTTCTGTTATTGTTGTCATGCAGTATTATACATAAGCACACATATGGGGACATACTTAATCATAACCAATAATCATTTCTGTTATTTTAAACTGTTTATTAAATCAACTAGCAATCAATCAAATGAACTAAGAGTTCATTCTACTCTCATCTCTGTATTTTATGATTATTCCTTTATATAGACACATATTTCTTACAAGGCTGATACAGTGTCTTTGACAAAAATCAGCTTACCTGTACCTAAAATAATTAAAGTGTTGTGTAAAAGTAAGCCTAATAAACCTAAAGGACATTTGCCTACACTTGGGTCTGGGATCCATGCCAAGCATTAAGAGAAGTATTGCAGCTCTTAATAGATTACGGATAGACTCGGTATCAGCATGTGGCGTGGGTACCAAACAGCTGGAAAGCCCTCCGGTGGTCCTAACAAAAGGGCTTCTCTTATTGGGGTTGGGGAGCAAACTTAGTACACTTGAGATAAAAGATTACCGGGAGCTACAGCCCCACAAGGACTTTAAAGGAGAACTTGTGGTGCCCACAGTGATTAGGGGAAGAAGGTTTCAAGTGAGGTGAGGCATCACGGTATGAGGCTTCTGGGGTAGGTGTGCTGGGACAGGACCTCACAGTCCAAACAAGTTCTCGTTACCACAGCAGGTACCACTGGTGTATAATTTGGGTTTAGCATGTGCTCAGGATTGCTGAGACATTTCCCACTGCTACATTTCATACAGTTCTCTATTCTAAACTGAGACTCATTTGCTGCTGAAAAATACGGTGTTTTCTTCATGAAACACAAATTATATACCATAAACGACGTCCGCAGCAGTTAAATCAATGTGCTACATCATAGGGAGTATTTTATAAACACATTTTTAAAATTGTATTTGTATCTTTCTCTGTGTGGGTGTTTTGCCTGCACGTATGCCTGTGCAGCCTTCCTGTGGAGGCCAGAAGAGGACATCAGATGTCTGTTAGTCACTCTGTGGGTGCTGGGAACTGAACTGGTCAGGGCGTGGGTTAGTGGTCTTAGCTTCTGAGCTGTCTTTCTAGCTCCTGTCCTAGAGAATCCTGATTTGCTACTGATTATATGCCACTGAAGTGTGACCCTGTATTTTATCTTTTAGGAACTGTGGAATTCATTATGGACTCAAAACACAATTTTTATTTCATGGAGATGAACACAAGGCTGCAAGTGGAGCATCCTGTCACTGAGATGGTCACAGGGACTGACCTGGTGGAGTGGCAGCTCAGGGTGAGAAGGGTTTTCTGGTAGACATCAGTCCTGGGCTGTGGATGCAGCTTAGTGTTGGGGTGCTTGCCTAGCACGAGTGGTCCCTGGATGCAGCCCCCAGCACTACCAGAAAGAAGATCAGTGTTGAGAACACATTTTATATTCTAGTCTCCTTTCATGCTGCTTTGGGTGGGACCCAGCTTTGTGGGACACAGGGAAATAGAAGATTTTTTTTTTTAAATTCATCTGATATTGCAATGTTATTGGCACTTTAAGAATACAGATTCCAGCTGGGCAGTGGTGGCGCATGCCTTTAATCCCAGCACTTGGGAGGCAGAGGCAGGTGGATTTCTGAGTTCGAGGCCAGCTTGGTCTACAGAGTGAGTTCCAGGACAGCCAGGGCTACACAGAGAAACCCTGTCTCGAAAAACCAAAAAAAAAAAAAAAAAAAAAAAAAGAATACAGATTCCTAATTTGTCAATTACCTTCATCTCCCCTTGGACCCAGGGCTGCAGGCAAGCAAGCTGTATCACTGTATCTTGTTCTGATCACAATGCTTTCCTGGAACTCCCTTTATATACCAGTGTGTCCTCTAACTCACAGCAATCCTGAGTGAGGAATTAAAGCTGTGCCCCACCACACCCTGGCTGCACAACGACATCTTAAAAATGGGGTTCTGTGGTTCAAACAGCTGAGTTCAGGCTGTAGTACAGAGGGCATGTTTAGGGGTGCCAGTGAAGCAAACCTCAAGGCTTTCAGATACTTAGTATCTGTCTGAAAGTGATAATGGCACAGAATTCCCGACCAAAGGGTGTAGTTAGGACCAGTCTCTCTTGGACTTGGATGGAAGCCAGTCTTAGAGAAAAAAATCCAGTAAAGATAAACCAGTTTGAAAATGGTCTGCGTAGTAAATAACCATGAGATGCATGGCCAGCACTTTTTTCTTTTGCATAAGAAGACAATTAGGATTCTATCAGCATATCAAAAAGTTTCATTTTGAAACATAGGAAGGAAAGGGATACCAGGCAATACTTCCACAGTGCTTTCTATACAGCCAGACTCTGAATGCAGAAGCTTGAGAAATGTCCCTGGTCAGGCTGGGTGTGGAGACAAACTGAGTCCAGTCAAGATAGACCCGGGCTGTGGTTTGAAACACCATAAACACACTGAATTTAGTTATTTCTACTCTGGTTCTGTACTATGGTTCCTGACCTTTCCTGATAGCAAGTTCTGAGGATCAACCTTATCTCTGTTATGTGCTTACCTTTTCAGCTCAGAGTCATATTAAGTGACCTATAGTCTTTTCTTCTATGTCTGTGTTGCTTTCCTGTGTGCGTGCGTGCGTGAGTGTGTGTGTGTGTGTGCACGTGCACATGTGTGTTTTATCTTGGGAAGCAGCTTGTAAAGAGCGAGGAAGAGGCCACACAGTCCCCATTAACTTTTCCAAGTTGTACTTGCTAAAGAGTGAAATATATTGAATTGGCATACACGAGCCCAGATGACAAGTATTTAGTAACGGGTTAGCACATTTCTACAGCTTGTGATCTGGGGTCACACAGACCTCCGGTTCTTCGTCCTGCCTTACTCTGTCACGCACTTGGTGGTGAGAGCAACAGCATAGATGGGCTGCTCGAAGCCTTTGTTGGAGGTGTAAATGTAATCCAAACACCGAGTGAAAAGATAAAGATGACTGGGGAACGGGGAACTGAGTGTTATATGGCAAATGGAAACAGTTTCTTACCGGTAAGAAACTTAGGTTTTCATAGTATCAAACACTAATTTTTTAAAAATTATCCATCAAATAGGCTTTCTCCACTTAAAACTCTAGAGCCCATGATAATTAATAGATTATCCCCAAGCTTGGCTCTTTTGTCTGATCTATGTCCGTCTTACCTAGGACTTAAGGGGATGGACAGCCACCATTTTTACTTGACTGCTTTACAGAGCCAGATGTCCGGGATATAAGCAAGACCATTGACCTGTAGGTCTGTTTGCCAACTCTTAATGTGCACTTTGATAAGAAGCGCTATTCTGTCACCAGATTGCAGCAGGAGAGAAGATTCCTTTGAGCCAGGAAGAAATCCCTCTGCAGGGCCATGCCTTTGAGGCTAGAATCTATGCAGAAGACCCTGACAATAACTTCATGCCAGGAGCCGGACCATTGATCCACCTCTCTACCCCGCCGGCAGACATGTCTACGAGGATTGAAACTGGAGTTCGGCAAGGTAACATTAAATAAGGTCAAAGCCAGCACTCTGACTTGTAATTTGTTACTTTTCTCTAAGATGAGGCTATCCTGTTTTGCCCAGACTGGACTTAATCTCCAGGGCCCAAGTGAGTCTCCTGCCTCCACCTGCCAGTGAGTTAAAACTATAGATCTCACCATCGTACCCAGATTCAACATTGTCACTGTGCATGTGCTTGGTTACGCTTTATTTATCTAATTACTTTGTGGGTTGGGTGGGTTGGTGTACGTGTGCAGAGTGTGCAAGTGTAGAACCTAGCACAACATACAGGAATGGTTTCTCGTCTACTTTGTGGGCCCAGGGGGTTGAAGGCTTAGAAGCTCAGAGTGGAAATAAGTTTAACAAGAGCGGGTAGGACCTTGCCTTGACCTCCAAAGAGAGAAAGGAAAAAGAAGACAGACTAAAGAAAGCCAGCCTGTGTGTCACATGAATCACATGAGAAAGTCCGGGGCTCTCAGTGACCAATCCTTGTTAAATAAAACTCTGCCAAGGGCACCCTCCCTGTGGGAATTGGGGAGGACCGGGCGTGAGGTAACAGGAAGCATGTCTTGCTCAGCCTTGCTTCAATCCTCAGAGATCTGGCATCGACAGCTTACAGTGTCTCTCGATTCCAGGAGATGAAGTCTCGGTGCACTACGACCCCATGATCGCAAAGCTCGTTGTGTGGGCCTCAGATCGCCAGTCAGCCCTGTCAAAACTGAGGTACAGCCTTCATCAGTACAACGTGAGTGAACTGAGGCCAGAGGCCTGGTGTTAGCACCTCGTCCCTACACTCCTGTGTGTCAGACGCAAGCGGTTCTTCAAGGGGCAGCTCCCCCAGCATCGGAGTGTGCAGGCTTTGAGCTCTTCTTTATTTCAGCTGGAAAACAAAGGATTGTAGAAATACAACCACTAATGTCCCCACTGCATTCTAGTGAAGTCCTAGGCATCTATAAATAAAGCCAACTATAGGAATGAGTAATCCGTTTTCTTTAAAAAAATTTTCATTCATTGTCAGAGGTAGGTGTGTTGTTGTTTTTGTTGTTGTTGTTGTTTTGGGTTTTTTTTTTTATATCACATTAATTTTTGTGGTGCATAAGTCCCAACCACCTTAATTCCACTTCACTGAAGGATTTATAACTCATGATTTTAAAATTATCGTATGTGATTAATCCATGTAAAGACTGTGATTTCTAAGGCTCCTATCGCTGTGGCCACACCTGCTGTCCCTTCAGTGGGCCAGTGTGGAGAAGCGCTCTTGTCTTCCCTTTAGCGCGTCCTCACCCCATACTGTGTGCTGACTGTCCTCGGCCTGCTTCCTCAGGGTTCATTGTTCCATTTAGACCAGGACACTGTCACCCTGGGCAGCCGCAGCCTCTGTCAGGGCCCTTTGAAGGCAAGGGCTGCACTTGTTTGCCTCACTGTCCCTAGAGCCTGTGTTAGAGCCTGGCACCCACAGCTGCTCAGGGAATGGGAGGGTGGCTGGGTGAGCGAGCGCATCACCCCTAGGCCATAGCTACCTTCATCTTCAATCCTTTTATTTTTATTTTTTTAAAGATTTATTTATTTATTATATGTAAGTACACTGTAGCTGTCTTCAGACATCCCAGAAGAGGGCATCAGATCCCATTACAGATGGTTGTGAGGCATCATGTGGTTGCTGGGATTTGAACTCATGACCTTAGGAAGAGTAGTCAGTGCTCTTAACCGCTGAGCCATCTCTCCAGCCCCATTCTTTTATTTATTTATTTATTTAAGAGAGAATTAAAGATGGTGTTGGTCCTTTTTTTAAATTTTTATATCCATGTCTAAACGTTAGATTTCAGTGTTGGAAGGAGGTTCCTTTCCGGTTGTTTATTCTTGTTCTCTCTCCAATACCACAATCCTTCCTGCCTACATTTGCAGTAGAATGTTCTAAATGAAAATCTTTGGTCTCTTGCAAATAAATTTCATGTCTGTTTTTTAACTTTCACCGTTTTCCTAGTGTAAGCCAATTCAGCCCCTCATCCCTCCCGTGCCATATCCTACATCCTGTTCCTCTTGTTAGGCTACAGTTTGAAGTGTAGGTCCAGATATGCAATGATAAATCCAGTGACAGCGAGTGTAGCCTTTCTACACGAGACACCGGAGTAGGTCATAGAGCAGACGCTTTCCTGAATATGTTGTTTTCTGTGCTCAGCAGGAACCAGGGTTTGCTTCTCTTCCTAGATTGTCGGCTTGCGCACCAATGTGGACTTCCTGCTCCGGCTCTCTGGCCACCCAGAGTTTGAAGCTGGGAATGTGCACACTGACTTCATCCCTCAGCACCGCAAGGACCTGCTGCCCACTCACAGCACCATAGCCAAAGAGTCTGTGTGCCAGGCAGCTTTGGGGCTCATTCTCAAAGAGAAAGAAATGACCAGCGCTTTTAATCTCCACACTCAAGGTACAGAACACTCTTTTCTTCCCTTGCCATGTTCTCTGAGTCAGCAAGAAACATGCTTCTGTTTCTGGGTCATTCTTGCCTTTCTGGCTTCCGGTGACTGATTCTATTTTCTGAAGATGTTTTTGGGGGTTTTCTTTCTTTCTTTTTTTCGTGTGTGTGTGTGTGTGTGTGTGTGTGTGTGTGTGTGTTGTAAAAGAACTCTTCATATGTCCTAAGTACATAAGCATACATGCATGTATCACAAGTGCACACTAAGCACTATTGAGCTCTTGAATGAGCTCTGCGAATGCCCTAGTGCTACGGCAATGCGTCTCTTTCTAAGCAAACACTAGTGCTTTCTGGGTCTTGTGCTGATCCCTGCTGGCCATGTGCATTCACTGCTCTTGTGGCCTGCTTCACCATACCGCTGTACCTGCGGCAGTGCCCTTGGTCTAAGGACAGAACACTGGAGAATTGGACTCCTATGAGTGAGCCTCGCCTCACTACTAAGTTACCTCTTCCTCTGTGTTTCCGTCCTGCGATTGAATTTCTGTCTGGATAGAGGCTAGACCCTTCAGGGTGTCAGAGGATGCACTATGGAGAGAGTTGTCATGGGTTGCACACATCTGCTCCTTCTGCAGCACGCACTCACTGGTTTCCCATCTCCTTACAGCTTCAGTCAGCTGCGCTGAAAGATCTCTCCCTCTGAACAAATAAAACATCGATACTCTCAGACCTGCCCCACAGTATTTACTCAGTGCTGAACACTGGAGTAAACATAATTCTTAAATCTATTTTTTTTTATTATTAGAATTGTTATATTTTTGTTTATTTTATGTGTATGAGTGTTTCGCCTGCATCTAGGTCTGTGCTTTATATGCATGCAGTGTCCATGGAGGCCAGAAGAGGGCGTCGTGTACTCTAGGACTGGACCTCCATCTATCTGGGAGAGCAGCTGGAAGAGCAGCTCCTGCTGTTAACCGTTAAGCCGTCTCTTTATCTTTAGCCCCAGGATTATTCTATGTCCCTGCCTCCTATAGGACTCTTTTGCTAGCATCTTTGACTTTTAGGTTTGTTCATGGTTATTATATCAAAATCATAAAGAATATAACCGTGCCCTTAGGTTTGTAAAGTATCACAGTTACAGGTTTCACACTACATGGCTTCCGTTAGCTGTACCACAGCCACTGGGTTGTATCCAGCAGAGTGTGTATGCTCAGCACATAGAGCTGGGCCAGTGACACAGAGACACGGGGAAAGGGAAACTGAGGCCCAGTGAGACCTCTGTGCCACCAGAGGACAAGAACTGAGTCACAGATACTCATTCTTCCAGAGAAACTGGGACTTCTCACATAAAAGTCTCTAAGATACAAGTGAGAGTATCTAGCTTAAATTTAAAAGAGAACATACATCTGAGCTGCCTACCGAGGACCCATGGTTAACGTTCACTTTTGTAAAGTATACATGTTTGGGGGGCTTGATACTTGTAATTTTGTTGTTGTATTTTAAATTTTTTCTAGATCAATTCTCTCCGTTTTCATTCAGCAGTGGGAGAAGACTGAATATCTCTTACACCAGGAACATGACTCTGAGAAGTGGTAAAAGTGGTGAGTGATATTTCTTTACAAGAGAAATGCAGAGTGTAGAGACATAGCACATTAAACCAAAGCACAGTCAGCTTGGGTTTTTAAGTGGCCGAGGTGGAACTGACTGGCTCAGGGCCATGGGGTTAACGGTACATATTTTCCCTACTTCTGTGTGTTTAAGTATTCTGAAAATAAGCCCTAAGACATACCTAGCAGATAGCTGAAATGAAATATGGCGAAGTGTCAGTGAGGTGACCCGGGTGTGATTTTAGGCAAGGTCTTTCTTTGTACGGGATTCTTTCCCCTGCTCTAAGAGCCTTGCTTTTGAATAAGGAAACAATGTTGCGAATGTCGGAGACAGAGGGCTGCCCACTGTTCTCGCAGAGCTGGAGATCCAGGTGAAATGGGTCACTGAAGAGATGTCATTTAGTGTACGTCCAATCACCTGAGTGTTTATCTTCACAACAACTTCACGAGGGAGGGGAGGGAGGGAGTCACTGCTCCCCTGTAGATGCTGAAGCTCAGGAAGCAGGCTGACTTGCTGAAGGCCAGTCAGCGCAGAGCATTATGGATGCCCGCTCCTTTTGATACTGACCCCAGGGTTTTCTAACACTTTCGGTTCGGTGGCTTTGATTTTGGTTTTGGTTTTGAATCCTGTACTAGTTTGAGAAGGCGCAATGTAAAGACTAATGTTTTAACTAAAGTTAGAAGATGCTGGCACCTAAGCCAGAAGATGGTAAATGAGTCGTGACCAGGCAGGATACAGAGGGTCAGAACACCATGAGAGCCAGTGACTTTCCCTTCCGCCACAGGACAGTGTGTGTGAGCTGCCAGAGTAGGTGAAGTATCCCTGAGCCATGGACACTCTCATAAAAAGCGTGCCTACTAGCTAGAGCAGCCCCCTGCCAGCGTCAACCACCCCTTTCTCGGAGCGGAGCAGGGCCTTCTTCTTGACTCTAGAGATCACAGGCATCATTCCTGTGCAGCAAATACATCCTTCACAAAGTGACTGCATTGTAACTAATACGTCACTGTTAGCCTGGATGGATATTACTAGAAATACTCTGGGTGGTCTCCAAGGACGTTCGCAAATGCCCCTCCGCTCCATAGCGTAAGTGGATAACCCCTGGATTTTGGGCTGGAGTGTTTATTCATATTGTCCTACAAAGCAATCTCCAAAGTCTGAGAATGTCTCGTTGGCCACCCCTGTGTGCTGAATGCATCTAGGGAAGTTTGCAGTGTGCTCTCCAACCTAACTTAAACAGAGAAACCACATGTGCCACAGAAATACAGATGAGCCAACTGTGCTATTTCGCATGGGTCTTCATTAAACCACTCAGTGCTCTTTGGAATTGTACTGAATTTTCTTAGAATTAAAAACGTTTTAATTTTAAAATGAATGAGTTGAAATGCCACCATGATTGCTGTTCAGTATACACTTCTCTTTTTAACACTATCCCACAAAGATGCTCTGACTCTGAATATAACTCCCTGTAAGTGTTCTAGGGAACCCTTGCAAACTGCTAATGAGCAGTAACCAGGGGAGTATCTCAGACACAAAGCCCAAGGCATTTGAGTGTAACGTAGGACCAGTCTTCAGTCTTCTTAATGAAAATGACCACGTGTTTCCTTACCATGTTTATAACTTGAATCTTTTATATATAATTTTGTTACTGGTGACCATGTTTTCAAAACCCTGAGTTGGCCCTCAATAGTAATAATAGCTGAAACTTATTCAAGGCTTTCAGATACAATAATAAACATTTTCCAGTGACTGTCTCATTTGCATTTTTCAGAACAGGCCAATGAGATTCACGCTGTTTATTAAAGTCACCATTATTTTCATTAACTAATTTTTCTTAACCAAGGACAAAGCTCGAATATTAGTACTTTTCCAAAGGTCATACAAAACTAACTGAAGCCCGGGTTTGACCCCATACTCCAAGGAAGGCATGCTTACATAACACTACACCCGCTAAATTTCCATGCCTTATTAAATGTGTGCCAAGCTGTTTAAGAGTCTCCAGTGAGAAACAAAGATGTCTGGGGAGTGAATCACAGTTTCATGCTGTGAAATTACAGTCAGATCTCCGCTGTAGTTCCACTTGCACTAATGTCACTTAAACACTTTTACTGCCTTGTAATTGAAAAACATGATCTGGTATAATTGAAGACATTTTCTCCTAAAAAATTGTAAAGCATAGTTATAACACACAGAGCAGAGGATTTTCACCCACCCAGTGTAAAATCTCTGAAAACAGTTGTAGTGATAGATGTCAGAGAAAGTAAATCAGTTTCTGTCCCCTTCCCTCGCGCATGCGTGTGTGTGTGTGTGTGTGTGTGTGTGTGTGTGTGTATGTGTAATATGGATATTGTAGTGTGTGAAAGTGCCAGCCACAGGGTTAATAAAATTCATTTGTGAATAGTTTCAGTTTTGTAGGGTTTTTTAAAGAGAAAACTTTCTCATAAATTGATATGAAGAGGGAATCATGATTGATTTATAGTTAGAAGTCAAGAAATGGTCTAAAGAGTGAGTTCAGAAGACCTAGGCAGACACTTCCCCAGGACATGTCTTGGAAATAAGTTGTAAGGAAGGCACAGCCTCCCATGCTGGTGTGAGGAGCGTGGTGAAGGAGCAGGCCTCAGCCAAGAGGCCTGTGGGGCTAGCAGGTGCTCCATTGTCCAGTTTGCTGTCAGCTGAGCCACATGGAGGGGAAACAGTGCTGGGAGGCTGGGCCCTTGTTCCCAGGATGGTAATTTGAATAAGGGCTGAGATGGGAAGCAGGGGGGGCTCTGACGATGTCATGAGAGCCAGTCAGCCTTGGTCACGCCAGTAGAACACCAGGAAGGGAAGGAAGAGACTCATAAGACAGGTTTTGGAAGGAAACTTGGAGCCAGGTGCTGCCCACTGGGCATTATGTCAGGCAGGTAAAGGGCTTCCCCCCAGATGGTGGGAGAAGAGCTGTGCCAGTGTGGAGCTTGTGAGGCAGGGGGGACAGCGGGAGCCTAACATGTTCACGGCAAGATGTCAGCAGCATTCAGTTGGGCATAACTAATCAAGGTTGTGGAGAAGATCAAGATTAAAAACATTCAAGTTGGAAGCATGCAGATGATGGCCAAGACTTCAGGAGTTCATCAAAGGGTGTTAACTTGCATAACTCTGGTCACAAAAATGTTTGTTGCTGGAGATTGAGCCTGGAGCCTTGTAGATAATACAGGAGAACACCTATGTAAAACTTCTGGTTTCCACCTTGCGGAATAGTCTTCCCCCAATTCCGTATTCATGTGCAACATGAATCATCTCATATTCTTAGGATCCGTTCCTGTTTCAAAGCACTTCGCAGGTTCTTGGTTATTACAGTCCCATACCCGTTTAGTGGCTGGCCAATGAAGGCACATAGAAACGATGACTTAGCCAAGGCCACAGTGGTAACCAGCTGGTAAATTTGGTTCTCTTTCTAGTTGATTGCTCTGTCTGCACTATTGCTGTAGCTTTTGTGTGCAGGAGAAACTGTGTGGAATATTAAAAGTCCATTTTCAAAAGAGAAAGGTTTGCCAATCCCTCTGTACTGAACCCAGTCAGAGACTTTGCTAACAGAAGCATTGTATCTCCAGGAGTTAAGATGTTGTCTTTTCTTTGAATAGCTAGGGAAGGTTGAGAGGGAGAGTTGGGTCATCTCTGTTGTTACATAATGTTTTCTCTCTCTCTCTTTTTTCCCCCCGATCTCTCCCTTGTTCCATAAAGATGTAGTCGTAGCTGTGACGTATAACCCCGATGGGTCATATGACATGCAGGTAAGCCTTGTTGGTTTTGGTCAGTGGCTCAGAGCCACACCCTATCTCCCTCATTCTGAGTAGGGTCAATTTTCCTTCTCAACTTTCCTGTAAGCCTTTGACTATAATGAGAATGCCATGAGTTTTTATTTCAAAGCAGTTTGAGGGAATCACCTCTGCATTGTTTCTAACTTGTTTGCAGTGATTCCCTTAAGCATAAAATCTTAGCAAAAAGAATAGCCTTGAATTAAATGGGTAATAAGCCCCTCAGGTATGTGCACACATTCACCAAAACAGCAGCCCCTGGATTTTTCAGGCTTAGGAACGCTATATATACTTAAAAATTATTGGGAGGTCAGATGTGCAAAGAGCTATCAGAAAATCTAAGGAAATTAGACGTGCAGCTTAGTGTGGCACAGATACATCCACACTGTGTAACCGTCACACCACCCGTCAACGGAGCTCTTTAAAACTACAAAAACTTTCCTTTCTTCCTCTCTTTTTGAGACACATCCTGTCTTCCACTGTCCTCTTACCCCTTCTCTATCCTCAGCTACTCCTCCAACCCAGAGTTAGGGCTGCTTGGGGGAGCATGGGTGGGGGGCTGTTTGCTGGCCATAGGTACTTTCCACTAGTCACACCACTTAAGAAGGTGATACCCTTCCCTGGCAACCACTAACTGCCAATGGCCCTTCTTCCTCCTCCTCTTTCTCCTTCACTTCCTCCTCCTCCCCCATAAGGCCCCACCCCATCTATAAAAGAATGTTGAAGAGCCCAGGTCTCCTGCAGGCCTTGTGCAGGTGTGCCTAGTTACTGTGTGCCCTGATTACAAACACCTGTGTGTTTTTGTGCAGGTGTGCACAGTTCCTGCATGACCCTGATTACAAACACCTGTGCGTTTTCGTGCAGGTGTGCATAGTTCCTGCGTGCCCTGATTACAAACACCTGTGTGTTTTTGTGCAGGTGTGCATAGTTACTGTGTGCCCCTGATTACAGACACCTGTGTCTGGGCATTCACTGTTTTACAGCACACCTCCTCCCTCTCTGTTATCTTCTATTCTTTCCACTTCCTCTTCCGAGATGCTGGGCTTTGGAGAGGGTGAGGCAGGTGCTCACACACTCGACACTCTTATTCTCAGCACACTGACCACTTATCAGTCTCCACCCACGGCCAAGAGTAGTACTGATCTACTGGCAGAAACACAAATATTTAGAAGGTGGTACCTGTGACAACATGAGGTGTTTTCTTCATCTTTTGAAACTAAAACTCTGCCTTGTAAGCTGCTCCAGCAGTGATTCTGAACTTGGGGGTCGTGCCCCCTTTCACAGGGGTCACCTAAGACCATCGGAAAGTACAGATACATATACTACCATTCGTAACAGTAGCAAAGTTACAGTTAAGAAGTAGCAATGAAAATGATTTTATGGTTGAGGGTCACCACACCATGAGGGACAGTATTACAGGGTCACAGCCTTAGGAAGGTTGAGCACCACTGAGCTACAGTCTCTTCCCCTCTCTTCCTGAGAGCCACTGTTCTACTTCCTTTCTCTGTGAGT
>CM052704.1:20984173-21012565 GCA_028551405.1 Uromys caudimaculatus | reverse complement strand
GGTTCTTACCAACTTCTGTGGAAGCAGAGGGGTTCTTACCAACTTCTGTGGAAGCAGAGTGGTTCTTACCAACTTCTGTGGAAGCAGAGTGGTTCTTACCAACTTCTGTGGAAGCAGAGGGGTTCTTACCAACTTCTGGCTGTTGTAAAAAATGCTGCTAGCCATGGGTGTGCACAGATAAATAGTTCTTCAAAGTTGTTTTAAAATTTCGAGTGTGTATCTAAAAGTAGAATTGCTGCCTCATGCAGTAATTCTGTTTTTCCTTTTTGAGGAACTACCGTAGTTCCCTGTAGTAACTGCAGTGTTCTGCGTTCTCACAAGCAGTGCCTACGACTGTCTACATCCTGGCCATTGCTCTGGGAATTCCCCCCTTTCTTGTTGACTAACTGCCATCTTAATTGGTATGAAGTGGCAAGGTGTTGATGCTTTGGTTTATAAATGACTTAAGGATAATGACTGGTTTTTTCTTTTCTTTCACTGTGTGTGTGTATGTGTGTGTGTGTGTGTGTGTGTGTGTGTGTGTGTGTGTGTGTGTGTGTACTTACTGGCCATTGGTATGTCTTCTTGGAAAAATTTCTCTCTGTTACTTTTGCCTATCTATATTTTAATCCAACTATTTTGTTGTAGCTGTTGAGTTATGGGAAGACTAGAAAAAGAAATCTAAGATCACACACATACCCATTATTCTAGTCACCATAAAGTGTAACATTCTCAAAGGTCCAGTGGCTTCTAGAGAATTCTACTCCATACTCATGAGGGAGAAAATGTTTTAAAAGCCAGATAGCATCTTGGTCCTAATGTGAAGATACTTTGATTTTAAAGGCTCTCTGAATGGCTGTTAGAAAACCCAAGGAGACTAACCATTGCATAAGAAGCTGCCAGGGTAAAGCTTACACTAGCCCTTAATTTAAAGAAGTCTATTGCAAGCTGAGATGTTGAGAAGGTTCTTGTCTACTTCTGTGTGGACTCAGGCATGGGCCACAGAGCCCACACAGAAGTCAGAGAGCAATTCACGGGACTCAGTTCTGTTTCCACTCTGGGCTCTGGGGCTCAGACATGAAACTTAGGTTATCAGACTTGGTAGCAGGCACCATTCACTGGGCCATCTTGCCTGGCTCATTTAAAGGGTGTTAAAATGTAAGAGTTCAGCTGCGAGTTCAGTAAATCTAATATATCACTTTTAATATGAACTGAAAGATTTCAAAGTCTTCAGAATGGATTTACCAGTGATTTCCAGACACTTTGTGATGCAGCAGTTTTCTCTGTCTGAGCTTCGGAAGAGCCATGGGAAGTCTACTCACGTTAGACATGTAAACTGTGCTTCATACCGGTGCCCCTCATGTGGAGACTCTTTCTTGTTCCATGTTGACTAGTAAATTTATCCTGTTTGGTTCGTGTGTTATTGTGAACTTTTAGACAAAACATTTATCCCCTAAGATTTCACAGATATTCAAACAGCTGTTTTGGTAGCTTAGAAGGTAGAGTAAATGTCACGTTTAACTTATGAGAGATGAGAGCCAATGTACAAATACTGCCATGTAGCCTATTTCACTTCAGCCCAAACAGCAGATTTACAAAGAACAAACACAGACTTCTGTACAAATATGTTAGGAATTGGAAAGAAAAACACAGATTTAAATGGATTTTCTGTATGTGAGGGAAATTTTCTCTTACATGTATATTCAAGAAAACACTCTTTGAGACAGTGCTCGTTTGCCACTTCCCCTTGAGACGTAAGTTGTCTTCTGGCACAGCCTCTGAGAGCAAGACAACTGGGAACAGTCTGCAGCCCCTCTGTCTTTTCTGATCATAACCACAGTCATGGGTCAGGTCTGTGTGTTGGTGAGATAGAGGAAATGCCCTCCAGCTCTGTGTGGGCTCTAGCTTTATCTTGTTTCATTGCTGACCTTAGCACAGGAATGCTGCACTTAAGAAGTCAGAAATGAGTGCCAGCATTTAACATAGCTGGGAGAACTGGATAACTTTGTTTGTTATCTGTCTGCCAGTCTATTTGTGTTTTGAGTTATGTGCACATAAGGGAGAATATGTGCAGCTGAGGGGAGTTGTCTGGAGAGGACAGAACAGGGCTCAGACCCCTGGAGCTGGTGTTGAAGGCTTGATGGGCTGCTTGACATGGGGGCAGGACCCTGAACTCAGGTCCTGCGGGAGCAGCCGTGCCCATCACTGCTGAGCCATCTCAGAAAAGAAAGCTGTTCTTTCCGTTCTCAAATGAACTTTCATCTGTGGCATTATACTGAGATGGATAACTTATATCTAGTTATTTTTCTTTTAATTATCTTACTGCTATTTGTATCTAAATTGTCCTGGTTAGGAATCTTGGAGGGGGATTCTAATTGGTTCATTGAAGAATATACTTTTGAAACTGCTAATGATGAAGATGTTCTGATTTTATTAACTCTACATGGTCATTTATTTTAAAAACTTTTCCCCCCTCCAGATTGAAAATAAGTCCTTCCGAGTCCTGGGTGATCTGTCCAGTGAGGGTGGCTGTACCTACCTGAAGTCTTCGATTAATGGAGTGGCCAGGAAATCCAAGTTCATCCTTCTGGACAACACTATCTACCTGTTTTCTATGGTGATGTCTCCCACTCTTGTCTTGTTTTGTTGAGGTCTCAGTCTACAGCCCAAGCTGGGCTAAAACTCATGGCAATTCTCCTGCCTTAGTTTTCCAAGTGCTAGGGAAGAGTGCCAGGCTAGGGGACGGGACATGGAAGGGCAAATAGCTCTGGAGGTAAAGTCCTGATCAAACCCTGGGTGTTTGATCAGGACTCAGCAGGGTGACCTGCTGAGTACAGGTGTGACCTTGTACAGTTAACCTTTCTGGGATTTGGTTCTACCATCTATAACCTTGACTAGTAAGCATGCCTACCTTACAGAATTCTGACAATTAATGGCACAGTGTCTCTATAAGTGTAAAGTTCTCACTTGACACTGTGCTGTCCATAGTAAAGATGCTACCAAAAACCACTTCCAGAAAGGGACCATCACATCACCTATGGTCCTGTCCTTTAATTCCTAGTCCCTGGTCAGGCGTTTAAACCCTGACCTCTGTGTCATGGGAGAGGAGACTGAGCAAGGCTTAGTAACCTGTTAAGATCACGTAGGTTTATTAGCACCTGGTGTCAATGGCAACTAACAGTTACTAATAGCTTGAAAACTATCCATCCCTCTTGGACTAGTGGGAAAGCGATAAGATCTTGATCCTGTGTTCACCCTTGTGTATAGGAAGGCAGCATTGAAGTTGACATCCCAGTGCCCAAGTACTTGTCTCCAGTGAGCGCAGGGGGAAGTCAGGGAGGCACCATCGCACCCATGACTGGAACCATCGAGAAGGTAAGCAGGGGACACCTCTCAGATGATGCCAGCAGTGCCTAGGAAATGTCATTTTGGAGTTTGCTGTGTCCTTGTAATCCTTTCCCCTCCTACATGGTGCTCATTGGGAAGCACTCAGTTCAAAAAGAATAAGATTATAGTACAGTGGTTCCTTTGTCAATACAAATAACTATTTGCCTATCTTTTCATAAACATAACTGGTTTTCTTGGGGGGCGGGGGGCTGCATGCATCTGAATTCAAACCCAGAGCCTCATACATGTTGAAAACTCTAAACCTGAACTCTACCCCAAAACTGCTGGGGGAAGTTGTTTGTTTCTGTATTTTAATTTTATGTCCGTGCATGTTTTGCCTGCATGTATATCTATACACCACATGTGTACAGTGCCCACAGAGGCTAGAAGAGGGTATTAGAGCCCCCTGGAACTGGAGTTAGAAATTGTTGTCAGCTTCCATGTGGATCCGGGGAACCAGACTGGCTCCCCTGGAAGAGCAGCCAGTGCTCTTAACCACTGGGCCATCTTTGTTGCCCTGAAGCTAAGAGTTCCAGATATACTACACTGTGCATCACAGTACAGTGTGTCTTGCCTGATGTCTCGAGCCTGTGACCTCAGCACACTGACATAGGAAGTACAACTAATGCTGATCCAGGAGCGCGGCCCAGTGGCGGACCAGGTGCTTAGTATGCTGGGGACTTGGAGTCAACCCCCAAGCCCCATCCCATGCCAAAGAAAAGAGAAGGAGAGAGGGGTGAATTAAAATGTAAATACAAATAAGTAGATTTTTTCTTTTAACAGTGCTATATTTCCCAGGCTGGTCTTAAGTTCCTGGGCCAAAGGTATCCTCCTCCTTCAGCCTCTCAGGGCTTGCACCACACCCAACTCAGAATGTATATTTAAGAATGCAAATAGAATCTTCACCAAACATTATCTAGAAAGTCAACATTTTAATGTGAAATTTAACAACAAACAATTTTGTCATGAAATAGTGGCAGTGCATATGCGTTAAAATCAATTTTGGAAGACCCGTATTGGGGAGACCCATGTGACTCAGGGTGGGGTGCAGGTTGGAGAGGAAGTTGTTGGTTTCACTGTGTAGCCCAGACTGACCTCAGACTTGGAGTACTTGCCTTGCCTGGTTCTCCAAGTGCTGAAATTACAAACACACACATCTATACCCAGAAAGCCACATGGCTGAGGTAGTCTAAGGGTGGACCAGGTGATATTCACTACTCTCTTTGTCTATTTGGACTGCTTGCAAGGATTCCATATACATCAGACTTGAAACTCCACACATTTATCCTTCCTGGTTCTGGAGGTTGAGAGAATCTCAGAGCAAGGCACTGGCGGATTATATGGCTGACGAGAAGTCTTCGTGGTATCAACCAGACAGACAGTCTTATCCCACAGGACCTCTCTTGGGCTTTGCTGTGAGGGTGCAGATCCCTGGTGACCTAGTCACCTTTGAGAAACCCTAGGTTCAAACCATCACCTTGTGTTTAATGTTTCAACATGAACTGCAGCAGAATGCAGACATTCAGATGACAACACAAGATGATGTAACTGCTGGCGGGAGAGATATCTGGTCTCCCCAGTGCAGTAAGTCATAACAATTCCATCATGGCTAGAGCTGTGGCTCTGTGGAAGGAAACCTGCCTCACGTAGGGTGAAGTCCTCAGTTCATTCATTAGTACCACAAAGATGATAGATAGATAGATAGATAGATAGATAGATAGATAGATAGATAGATATAATAATAAATTCAATTCGGCTGTATACTATTGGAACCCACACAAAAAAATCAGAAACTAATCACAATCTCCCACTGTTCTCCACTGTGTGAGCTGACAGGCTGAGATCTGCTTTTAAGATGATCAATCTCAGTTCACACCAGCCTCACACAGTGAGGAATACCAGCGAGAACATTCATCCTACATCTAAAGCTGCACACACATTGGCTTCCGGAAGCTGTATCAAAGGAGCGTCACCAAGGTTCAGGTGATCCTTAGAGCATCCAAAGATGGTTGGTGCCTGTGACTGTGCGGTCTAACCCTCCTGGTGATGTCTTTATAGACTGTTTAGTAACTGTATTAATTTTAAAGACATTTGGCCTCCTAAATTAGAAAACTGGTCAGGACCTTTATCCTCCACCCTGTATTAGACACTCCCAGGTATCTGTCCTTCTGCGTGTCATTTTCCATGTGTTAGACATCCCTGGCTATCCTGATTCTACATTCATGGGGAAAAAAAAAAAAAAAAAAGCAGTACCAAGTTATGTAAAAATCCATTCATCTGCATCCAGCCAGCTGGATCATAACCTAAGAGGTGCATAGCATGTACACACTCACCAGTGCCAGCCATGCAGGTGGGCAGCAGTCTCCAGTTTACCTGGTGCTTCTGTCTTTAGCATATAACACAGATAGGTGGGCATCTGCTTCTGTTCTGTTTGTTCATGTAGCAGCTCTTGGAAGTAAGAAGGACCCGTGTTTCACCACATCTCTCAATCTCTAGGTGTTTGTGAAAGCTGGGGACACAGTAAACGCTGGAGACTCATTGCTGGTTATGATTGCCATGAAGATGGAGGTAATAAAGTGGCAGGTTCGGCTGCCAAGCAAACCCTGGGGACAGCCAGGCCTAGCTGTTGCGTTATTTGATGGGTTAATAACACTTTAAATACTGTGAGGGTCATGAACTGGAGGCGTATTCATTGAAAGAAGCTAAAGCAACCATACTTCTGGTAATACAGTTTCATTTTGTTAAGCCATAGCTGTCATTCTGAACTTAATGAAATCATCGCCAGCAGTGTCCTAGCTGACTCTCTGTCATTATTATCTAAAGCTGAATTAAGGATGGCAAGCAGTGGACTGTGGGCCAGTGGCTCCTAGCCCTGGGCAAGTACTACATTCACTTTTGAAGCTTTGTAGACCTGCTTCCAGAGACAAATTGACGCTGAGCCTCCCCCAGTAAGGCCCAGGGATCAGCACTGTGCTGTCATTCTGGGATTGATCCCAGGGTCTTATGGAGCTAGGTGGGTACACTGAGCTGCACCCTGAGTCCTGGTACTTCATGTAAGCTTCCCACATGAGAGTCTAATGTCAAACCAGGTTGAGACCTCTAAGTAGACAAGAGTTTCCCAGTCATGTCCTTGAGTGTATTACTACTCAGTATTGATGCTTCTCAATAAAAGTAAATATAACACTGTAAAATAAATAAAAATAAATATAATAAAATATAAATAAATAAATAAATAAAGCCCTGTAAAAGTGTTTCCACTTTCTCGATGGACAGAGATGTGTGTAAACAGATACTACAAAGCATTGCAGGTGTTAGCTGTGTTTTCATGTCTGTCTGCCTCTTTTGGCTTGGTGTATGCCTGGCACTCCCGGGTGTGACCACCATTGTTATCTCTGTCCCTGCAGCATACCATAAAAGCTCCAAAGAATGGCAGGATAAAAAAGGTGTTCTTCAGCGAAGGAGCCCAAGCCGACAGACACGCGCCATTAGTGGAGTTTGAGGAGGAGGAGTCTGACAAATCACAGTGAGCTGCGTCTGTAAAGAAACGGTCTACCGCACAGCACCTCACCTGTCAGCAAACAGCAGCTGCCTCTTCAGGCTCTAGATCTCGGAGGGAGGAGATGTATTAAATCAATGGTGGTGTGATTGTATTTAAATCTTCATACTTATAAATTATCTCAAAAGATTTCATAGAAATAAAACTGAGTTGTATTTTTTTTTATTTGGAAAGTCATGTTTTCTTTAAATTATATATGTTGTGCTCTTAGGAGTAAGGTAGGGGCAGCTGGATCAAAAGAGGCAAAGTCACGGAGATGAATGGCTTCCCAGTAACACGCTTCAGAGGCACGCAGCACAGAGCTAAACTCAGCCAACAGAAAGTAATCAAGGAAGACACGAGTGCTATTTGTCTCTCGTCCTTGTGTTTGGGAAGTTCTTCTCTAGATACTTCCTCCTTTGTTGTGGGGAGCCCAGAGAGCCCTGAGTGGTGTTGAGTCAGTGTGCTGTTGACATGGCCATGGCCGTATCAAGGACCTCACTTCACCTTAGACCACCCCTCCCCCAAATTGCAAAGGCTCTTCCTCCCTCTTCCCCTTACCAAGATCCCCTTGGGGGGAAGGGGGGAGGCTCAGAGGAATTTGGGGAAAGCTTTGCTCTGCTTCATGTGCAGATATTGATATTATGTGCAAAAAATATGTCCACCTTCTGTCCCCCAGGATGTTTACAGCCGGATCTCCAGGAGAGACTGCTTCTACCAAACATTAGCTATACCTGTGGCCCTGGTCCAGCTGTGCACCATAAACCCTGCAACCTTGTTTATGTGTATACAGCAATCCCGCCTCTTGTTCACTCTGAGCATCCAAGGTGCAGCTCTCCATCAGAGAGCCCATCCATCTGATCCCAGCTTTTGCTGTGTGTCTCTGGTGCTCGTCTTTTCTTCATTCTCTTGCCAGCCCTGTCAGGTCTATCCCTGATTGCTGCTGGACATGGCAGGTTTTGCTAAGGATGTGTTTTAATGAGTATATCATACTAGAATGTTGTGGATTGGTTCTGATGCTATTTGTGTTCATTCTGCCCTCAAAATCACATGGAAACCCACATGCGCTCAGGGCACCTGCCCCCAGTTGGCTCTGATTGGGAAATAAAGTTGCCAACAGTCAAAGGCTGGGCAAGGAGACAGGCGGGCCTTTTAGGATTCCTGGGCAAGAAGTGCAGGAGGAGGAGGAAGGGATTCCACCATGACAGGGGTGTAGGAAATGGACCATGCTGAAAGGTGCAGGAGGGAAAGATGGCTGAAATGTAGGTGCAAGGGAGAAAGCAGCCCCAGGAGGGCTGCACAGAAGGGTCCAGCAGCAAAGGTAAAATATAGATTTAGTAAGTATTAACTCAGGAATATTGAAGGGGAGTGTGTTAGCCATGTGTAGGTTCAGGAGTGGCCCAGCCATTGAGCTAGTTAATTCATCTTAAAATATAAAGGGTGCGTGTGTGTGTGTGTGTGTGTGTGTGTGTGTGTGTGTGTGTGTGTCTTTCCACTGGGATCCAGAACATAAGGGTGGGTGGCGAGAAGCACAAGTGTACCCACCTGGGAGTTTAGAGTGGATTAACAATTTACCGTTTTATTTGAACATTATTTAATTTGGATACATTTTAAACAAAAACAAAAACCAGTGGCTGGATGGTGGTGGCACATGCCATTAATCTCAGCACTTGAGTTCAAGGCCAGCCTGGTCTACAAAGTGAGCTCCAGGACAGTCAGGACTACACAGAAAACCCTGTCTTGGGGGAAAAAGGAAAAAACCAGCTTTACACAAAGAGTGAATAAATGTGCCTACACAAAAGCAAGAAGGCCTGAAGTTTTGATTCCTAGTGTCTTAGGGTTTCTATTCCTGCACAAACATCATGACCAAGATGCAAGTTAGGGAGGAAAGGATTTATTCGGCTTACACTTCCATGCTGCTGTTCATCACTAAAGGAAGTCAGGACTGGAACTCAAGCAGGTCAAGGAGCAGGAGCTGATGCAGAGGCCATGAAGGGATGTTCCTTACTGGCTTGCTTGCTTCTCCTGGCTTGCTCAGCCTGCTTTCTTATAGACCCCAAGACTACCAGCCCACAGATGTACCACTCACAAGGGGCCCTCCCCCCTTGATCACTAATTGAGAAAAAGCCTTACCTCTGGATCTCATGGAGGCATTTTCTCAATTGAAGCTCCTTTCTCTGTGATAACTCCAGCTTGTGTCAAGTTGGCACACAAACCCAGCCAGTACACCTAGAGGACATGAAAATGCCAGGTATGCATGCCAAGTTGCCTATAACTCCACCCACAGAAGGTGGAGGCTGGGTCCTTGGCATAAGCTAGGTAGTGAGACTAGCCCTGTCAGTGAGCTCTGGGTTTGGTTGGAGGACCCTGCCTCAGGGTTGAGTACAGCTGAGGACATGGTCGGGCTTCTACACAGGTGGCAGATATGAAGGAATGGGGGTCGGGGACAAAGGAGGGTCCACAGGAGGAGGAATGCTGGGAGAACATCCAAACCATGACTTTTCAAACTATTGATTCATCAACAGATATTTTTCCACCCAAAAAAACCTTGATTTGTTTTTGGTGCAAGAGAGCAAGCCTAGGACCTTGCTCCTGTAGGCAGGTGCTCTGACACTGGGCTGGGCCTCCAGTCCCCTACCTTTCCTTCTCTGGAAAAAATAATGGCAAACTTTCTCTGATGGAAATTTCTAGTTGCTATTTGCCCCCTTTCAGATAATACTGTTTAGATCGTTCAATGGAGCAAAGGGAGCTCCTTAAGTGATTGTATCTGGGATGTGGGAATCTGTACACATAGAGAATTTGAAGCCAGCAAGTGCCATTACCAGCTGTGGGGGGTTGAATAAGAATGACCCCCATAGGCTAGTGTAGTTGAATGCTTGGTCATCAGAGAGTGGCACTACTTGAGAGGGATTAGGAGATGTGGCCTTGTTGGACTAGGTGTGGCTTTCTTAGAGGAAGTGTGTCAGTGAGAGTGGGTCTTGAGGTTTTAAAAACCCAAGACAGTCCATGTGTCTCTCTCTTCCAGCTGACTGTGGATCCAGATGTAGAACTCTCAGCTCCTTCTCCAGCACCATGTCTGTCTGCATGCCACTGTGCTTCCTGCCATGCTGATAATGGACTGAACCTCTAAAACTGCAAACAAGCCCCAATTAAATAATTTCCTTGATAAGAGTTGCCTTGGTCATGATGTCTCTTCACAGCAATAGAGCACTGACTAATACTCCAGCATATTGGAATTTATTTATGGTCAGCAGTTGTACGTGCATAAACCCAGGCAGTGGGTTTAGATCTACAAATAATTCACTTAATTTTCCCTGACTTGTCTTGCACAGTAATCAAGAAAAGTTTTTTTTATTATACAATTTTGACAACCAGCAAAAAAGGGGGCAGACCACCCCTCTAGTCTTAGTGTTATGTGTCAGGACCTGCATAGCAGCAGACTCCTCAGTGGCTGGAAAGTGGATTCAGTGATGCACGCCTTGAGTCCCATTGCTCTGAAGCAGGAGGCTCACTAGTCACAGGCCCACCAGGCCTACATAATGAGACTCATTTCTCCCCCAAGGCAAAAAAGCCCAGAGGTACAATGTTTGTTCTAGCAGAACTGAAAAGTGTTTCATGGTTAGGCAGTTGGGATCTGGTATGCATCACCTGAGCTGTTATAAGACACTGTGAAAACACCCTCTACTCATCTCAACCATTCCCAAAGCAGCCTTCTAGCAAGATGTGCATGTGACAAGAGTCACCTGTTCTCTAGCATTGAGCCAACTTGACACTGTTCTCTCTCAGCTTGATGGGCCTGTGTGTGGTGAGCGCCTAACTTGATCTGATAGCAGAGTTTCTTTATGCACACATGTGTGTCAGTTCTACAGAAATTTGGTGTTTGCTTCTGTCCCTGGAAACAAAGATCGTAGGAATGGCTTTCCTGGAATGGGAAGCAATGCAGACATATAGGAAAAGGTAATAAACTTATAGTAAGAAGCACTGAGGAACATGGTGCTGCGGGAATCAGGTGAGTAGAAAACATGGCAGAGATGAAGGCAAGGACAAGGGAGTGACATTTTAACTACAGGACAGCTGTTTTCCATGTAGGGAACAGAGAAGGTAATATCAGGATACCTCTGGCAGAGGGGCTAGCCAAGGCTAATAGCCAAGGCTAATAAGAAGGCAGGAAAGCCATGGCGAATTGGGACCGAATGCTCTGACCTGGACTGGACAACAGGCTTAGCACACACAGGAAGCAGCTGCTTCAGTCTGTAGCCTGAGAGCTACTGAAGACTTCCTAACTTATGTTTTGCAAGCTATATAATGTGCACAATCTTGAGAATACCTTGGAGGGTGTGGCGTGAGGAATGTGAGTCTCCAGAGGAGAGCAAACGTGGGGCTCAGGTTGGGAGCTGAGTAGAGAAGACAAACCTTGGTATTTATTTGTCTTAACTTCTCTCTCTCTCTCTCTCTCTCTCTCTCTCTCTCTATATATATATATATATATATATATATATATATATATATATATATATATATATATATATATGTCTTAACTTCTCTCTCTCTCGCTCTCGCTCTCTTGCTCTCTCGCTCTCTCTCTCACTCTCTCACTCTCTTGCTCTCTCTCTCTTTCTCTCTCGCTCTCTGAAACAGGGCCTTGCTGTGTAGCACTAGCTGGCTTAGAACTCACTGTGTAAACTCTTGTGTGACAAAATGTTTCCAGGGGAGATGCAACACACACATCCACTCACTCCAGATAGGGATCCCATGATAGACCTAAGTACAGATATCACCAAAGCCAGACATGGTGAACTAATGAATTTTATTGGAGTTACTTAGAGGAGTATAGGTCAGGAGTTATTTGCAGGAGCAGAAATGACTCAAAGACAGATGCATCACCAAGGCTATCCCCCAGAATGGGTGACAGCTCACAAAAGCTGGAAACCTGGAGCACACTGCACAGCCTGCAGGCAGCTGAAAACGTTGAAGAGTATCCTTTTCAAGTGACTCTGGTCTAAACCTCTCCCAGGCATTTCGGCTTGTTTCTGCTTTTCTCCAGGAAGCTAGTCTAGTCTCAGAATTTTCTTTGCAGCTTGGCTTGAATGTCAGTCATCTCTGCATTTTAGATAAGATTGTTTAGTCTGAGAGTGACCCTAGCTTTTATTGTTTACTCTTGCAGAGACAGGCCTAGTGAATTTGATCAGTTTCAGTTACTTCCTGAAACTGTTTTGAGTTATTTAACCTTCCTGTTTGAAGAGCTTCCCTGCAGGTTGGAATGTTTCAACCTGGAAGGCAATTGTTACATGACACAGTCCAAGTGGCTTGAAAATTGCAACATTCCCCCTGCTTCTGCCACTCAAATTCTGGTATTACGGCATGAACTACCACACTTGTATGTGTTTTGTGACAGGATCTCTCTGTAGCCCAGGCTGGCCTTGAATTCATAGCAGTCTTCCTGCCTCTGTCTTCCAAATGCTAGGATTATAGGCTTGAGCCATTACATGTCTTTAATTTAAAAGTTCTTCCAGGCCAGAGGTATCATTCAGGGGTAGAGTACTAGCCTGGCGTGCACAAGATTCTGAGTTCCATGGAGAAAGGAAAGGAGTGTCGGGTGGAAGAGGGGGCTAATTTCCATCTAGCCCATTGCTCTTGCAAACACCAGGGCCTTGGGTGCTGACAAGCCTTGGTTAGAAGTGCTTCAGCCAGTTCTTTATCTTCCCTCCTTTGTCTCTAATCTATTCCAGTGACACCCTGACACCTGTCAACCACAGCAGATTCTGACTATCTAGGAAAGCCTCCTGTGTTTGCCAGGCTGGCGTGTCACTGGAATCTGTGAGCTAACAGGGTATCAGCATGCCTATATGGCAGCTCATCTCTGGCATGAAGGCTGGGTCTGGGTTTGTTCTATTTGTCTGTTAGCTGTAACACACCTATAGTTGTTCCTGGAGGTAAGCTGTTGTGTTTTGCTGCAGTCTCTGTGTAGATATCACTATTTTTGCTGGAGAGCAAAGTAGAGCTGTCCCATAGCTGAACTCATTATTTTTTTGTCTTTTGCTGTCATGTTTTCTTGCTTTTGCACATGCATGGTGCTTAACCCTCAAAACAGAGCCCTCAGGTGTGTCAGAAGTTGAAATATAGCTCCATGCTCTGCACTTCTGTTGTGGGTAAAATGTCTTTAGTGCTGGTAGCAACACTTTACACTTCTGTCACACCTTTAATCAGAGGATCCCAAGAAACACTCCTAGATATTCATACAGTGCTTAAAATGTTCAGGAAGACAGAGAAAAATGTGATTTGAACTAAGTGTGACAGGAGAAAAGATGGAGGTTACCAAATGCTTTGCTTTGTGCTGTATTAGCTACTTCCCTATTGCTGTAATAAAACCCCATGACCAAGACAACTTAAAAAGATTGTGTTGGGGTTACTGTTTCACAAGGATAGAGATCTTGACCATCGTGGTGGGGAGTATGGCAACAGGCAGGCAAGACTGGTACAGGAGCAGCAGCTGAGAGCTCACATCTTGATCAGCAAGCACGAGGCAGAGTGAGTGCTGGGAATCCTGAGGGTCTTTTGAAACCTCAAAGGTTACCCTCAGCAACACACCTTCTCTAGCAGGGGCACACCCCCAAATCCTTCCCAAACAGTTCCACTGACAGGGACGGGGGATCGAGAATTCAAATATATGAGCCTATGGGGGAGCTTTTCATACAAACTCCCACAGTGCCCAATCCAGGGTTCCCTTGGTCATGGCTCCTCTCCTGCTGGCACACTTTTGCTCACACTTTATCAGGTTGCAGCCATGATAGACTTTTAAATCCTTCCAGGCACCCTGAAAGCCCTGCTCATAGCTCTCAAGCCTCAGGGAGAATGGAAGCATCTTGCCCTTTTCTTCCGGACCCTGCAATTACCCTAGGGACACTATTCCTTCTGGTGTATGGGATTCCCAGACTATCATCATCACTAGATATTTGCTTTACAGCTTCTGGAGTCAGAATGCCTTGGTTCCACAATCTCTGCACGGTGAGTTCCCAAGATACATACTCTTTGTCAACCC
Source organism: Uromys caudimaculatus (assembly GCA_028551405.1). Lineage (NCBI taxonomy): Eukaryota > Metazoa > Chordata > Mammalia > Rodentia > Muridae > Uromys > Uromys caudimaculatus. The sequence goes on along the minus strand of CM052704.1, from coordinate 20,998,625 downwards.
TGCAAGCCTCATCAGTGATAGAAATTCCTTCTACCCCAAGTAATGGCTGACTCAATTCTTTGTATATAACAATCCTCATTATTGCCTTTATATTAGTTTAGAAATAATTCTCAAAGAATTAGATAGTATAGCTCAATAGTAGAGTATATGCTAGCCTATGTAAGGTCCTGGGATTAATCCCTAGTGCGCACGCGCACACACACACACACACACACACACCCCAAAATTGACTTAGTAACTTTTCCTATTGCCTTCTTAAAATACTCTGACAAAACATATGGAAAACCAGTACTTCATAAGCTAATACTTTTTTTTAAAAAAAAAAAATGAATGAATGAGAAAGAAAGAAAGAAAGAAAGAAAGAAAGAAAGAAAGAAAGAAAGAAAGAAAGAAAGAAAAAGGAAGGAATTTGAATGGGGGTATATAGCGTGGGTGGACGGACAATACTGCCCCCTAAGACACAAAACTGGGGTACTCTCTGTGATCTGTTGACTAATGAGGCCCTAGAGACTTCAAATTAACACAGGCTACTGTCATTGCTTGTTTGCCCACCAGAACTAGACGTTAAGAGTCTGTTGTTGTAGACAGCACACACTTTGGTTTCATGACAGAGAAATTTATCTGGAAATGACCAGAAAATGTCCTTCTGCTGACTAGCTTTCATGAGGCCAGAAAGTGCTAAGGAGAAAAAAAAAAAGTCTTACCTAGAACTTGACCCTGTGTGCCAGAATGCTGATATGTCAGGCACGATCTGCCTATTGCTGTAACACTGGGACAAAGATTTATAGGGGTGGCAAAAATTGTAGAGGCAATCAAGCATTTATTAAAAACACTGGAGATAAGGCCTATATTACAAAAGAGAACTCATACCTAGTACTGACTTAGTTAGGGTTTCTGTTGCTGTCATAAAACCATGACCAAAACCAAGTTGGGAAGAACGGGTTTATTTCATCTTGTAGCTTGTTGCTCATCATTCAGGGAACTCAGGAAAGGCACTCAAGGGAGGAACCTGAAAGCAAGAGCTGATACAGAGGCCAGAGAGCAGTGCTGCTTACTGGCTTGCTCCTCATTGCGTGTTCAGTTTGTTTTCTTACACACCCCAGGACCACCTTCCGAGAGGTGGCTCTGCCCACAGTGATATGAGCCCTTTTTCATCAACCACGAATCAAGAAAATGTCCTACAGACCTGCCTACAGTACTATGGAGGCATTCTCTTAAGATCTCACCTTCAAGTCACAGCAGGACCTAGCATCATCACCTAGCGCATCCTCTCACATTGAGGCCAGACAAGGTAGCCCAGCTAGGTGGATGGGTTCCACAGGCAGACAACAGATTCAGGGACAGCTCCCACTCCAGTTGTTGGGGGACCCGCATGAAGACCAAGCTGCTCATTGCTACATATGTGCAGGGAACCTAGATCCTACCTGAGCTTGCTCTTTGGTTGGTGGTTCAGTCTCTGGGAGCCCCCAAGGGTCCTGGTTAGTTACGGAGGGGGGATGTCTCCCCATTCTCAGCGGAGAAAGGGAGAGGAAGATGTGGGGAGGATTTGTGTGAGGAGGTACTGGGAGGAGAGAAGGAGCTGATATTGGAATATAAAGTGAATAAATAAATAAATGTATAAAAAGATCCATCTTCCCAGATGACCCTACCTTGTGTCCAGTTGACATAAAACTAGCCAGCATGTGATGGCTGAGTAGGTCATAGCTTTAGGGGAGAACTTACTGTTTTTGTTTTGCTAAATAGTCACATTGTCAAACTTCCTTCTAATATGAATGTGTGTACCTATAGAATAGTGTGGCCCTCAGCCTCCATGAGAGAAGCATTTACAGCAGGTCACAGCTAATGCAGAGACTCAGAACTGCTCAGGGTGCTGAGAGAAGGAGACTGAATGGATCATTTATATTAACTCTGTCCCAAAGACTCAGACAACACGGTAGAAGATAGGGAGGGAAAAGTCAAAGAGCTGACAGACAGGAAATGTGTAAAACGCTGCCTTTTAGACATGGTGTGACACTTGTATTTGTGGACTCACCACGGCTGTGCTTGTGCATGAGATCAAGGCAGTCAGAACCACAGCATGGGTAGGGAAGGGGCTCTTGAGCCTTAGCCATGGCTGGGAAATGACCGGAAGTTAAGGCAGCCAGAGGAGGGATTTTCATCTGTCTTTGGGAAAGTGTGTTTACTCATAGGTCCCCAGGTTCCAGTGGACGGTTCCACACCCAAGTACATGCGGGCGGTACCCGTGAGCACGGTGAGGAGGAGGGTGAGGGTGACAGGGAGGACTGGGGATGACAATGAAGCTGAGAAGGGGATCCAGGGAGAGTTCAAGTGGGAAGAGTGGGTGGATATGATCAAAATACATTGTATACATGTACAGATTCTCAAAGAAAGGAAATACCATTTACAATTAAATAAGTTCAAGCAATAATCTTCTTCCTACCCAGTTCTAGTTTCACCAGCAGTTAAGCACGACTGTATCTTACATAGAAAGTGGTGAAGGAGTCCTACTTCCCCCCATTCACAGTAAAGGTAACATTCTACACAGCCCTTCTGGTGAGTGTAGAATGGAGTCTTATTGGAATTTATTCTGCATTTCTCTAGTAACTAATGATGGACACTTTTCATTTACCTATTAGCCATTCAGCTATTTTTCTTGGTAAAATATCTATTCAACTCTTGTCCATGTTATGGTTGGGGCTCTCACTCTTTGCCTGCAGGAAATCTTTGTACATTCTGGGCATCTTTTATCTGACAGAATCTGTAGGTGCTTCTTGTAGTCTAGGGCTCCTCTTTTTATTGTATTATTGTGGTCTTTGGAAGTGTAATATTTAAAAACTTTGGTGAGTCATTTTCTTTGATAAATTGTGCTTTGGGGTCGTTTCTGAGTACTCACCAAACCATGAACACGTTTTCTTTTTCTACCAACGTCTTATAGAGATGTGGCTCTTACCTTAAGTCTTTGATCCATATTTTACTTAGTTGTTTTAGCATAGAATGAAGAAAAAATCAAACTCATTCTTTGAAATTCCAGTTGCCCCAGCAATATTTGTTGAGTATCATTCCCCCACTGAGTTGCCTGGATCATTTTGTTGAAAACAATTAAACATGAATGTAAAGTTTTGCTTGAGAGCTCTCAATTATGGGCAACAGGCTCGTGTCTGTCTCTACGCTATTACTATAGTGTTTATTATAAGCTTTATTAGTAAGATCCACAATGAGGAAATGTAAGTCATCGAACTTTGCTATAGTTTCCCAAGTTCTGTTACTGCTTTGAATTTTCATATAAATCTCTCATAGATTCAGCTTATCAATTTCTACAAAGCCTAATAAGATCTTGGTAGGGACTGGACTGAGCCAGAAAATTACTTTGGAAGGGAACATTGCATGCTCCTGAATGTGGGACAGCATTGGTTTACATCAGCCTTAACTTCTCCTGCCAATGTTTTATGGTTCTCAAATGTATACATCTTGCACTTTATTTGTTAAATTTATTCCTAAGTAGTTTATAGAGTTGTTCTATCAGTTCATTTTTTTCTAAAGAATCCTAACACACTAGCCATAATTATATTGTTACAGCAATGGGAATAGACAAAGACAAATGATGATTCTAGACATACTTGTCTTCCCATTTTAAAGAGAAGCATTCTGGGTTTTCATTTTGTTTTGTATTATTTACCAATAAGTATGATGTTGGTGCCAGGATTTTTTTCAGGCCCTTTTTGACGTATGGATTTTCCTTTTATTACTAGTTTATTGAGGAAAGTAACTGTGATGGATAATCTTGGTTGTCAACTTAAATATATTTGGAATCAACCAAAATATAAGTGGCTGGGCATACTGTGAAGGACTTTTTTGATTGAATTGTTTGAGGTGAAAAGACCCACCTTACTTCTGGCACCACAAGGTACCAGACTAATCAGCATTAGTCAGGGTTCTCTGGAAGAACAAAACTAATTGAAAACACACACACACACACACACACACACACACACACACACACACACACACACACACAGAGAGAGAGAGAGAGAGAGAGAGAGAGAGACAGACAGACAGAGACAGAGACAGAGAGACAGAGAGAGACAGAGAGAGACAAAGACAGAGAGACAGAGACAAACAGACACAGACAGAGAGAAGATTTATTAGAGTTGTTTACAGGCTGTAGTCCAGCTAGTCCAACAACGGCTGGCTCCTGAAGGAAAAGGCCAATAAATCTAGTAGTCAGTTTATGAGGCTGGATGTCTGAGCTGGTCTTTAGTCTATGTTGAGATCCCAGTGAAGTAGATTCTAAAGTCCCAAAGTAATGCCTCAACAGAAAGATGAACTCGCCAGTGAGAGAGAGGGCACACAGGCAAAAAGCAAAGTCATCCTTCTTTCATGTGCTTCCATGCCACTAAAAGCTGTGGTTCAGAGTTTGAGTGGTTCTTCAAATAGTCCAGTAAAGAAAATTCCTTCATATGCATGTCTAGCTGTGTGTGTTTCGGTTTATTTTAGATGAAGTCAAGTTGACAACCCAGATTAGCCATCACACATCACATCTCTATGGAGTGGAGATTCTAGGTTTAATACGGACACTTGAACAGGTTTTTTTAAGGTGTTAAAGTTTGTTTTATTGGTTGGTTGAAGCTTTTGTCAAAGATGGCCTCCTGAAAAGGAGCTGGAGATGCCTGCTATCCCTTGACTTAGTGTTGATGAAGGGATTTTAAGGCTCAGGGAAATTACAACGATAGAGGGTATGATGTGTGAAACCTAATCCTCCACAATAGGAAGGGCAGGAAGACACGGTCTTCACGAATTCTGTAAGATCCAAAATGATGAGAGGGTCACTAGTGTATTTGAAGAGCTTTGTGGTGGCTCTTTTCTTTGTCCTAGACCTTAGAGTTGGAGATGCTGCTGCCCGATTGGACGAATTAAATATGATAGGATGACTGGGTCCCAGAGTAGCAGGGACCAGGTGGCAGCATTGAATTGTTTAAGTCAATATGATTGCAGTTATTTTAATAGGGAACACAGGCAAAGTGGTATTTGTGGTAGCATGCCTTGTATGGACCTTTGCTATTGGCTAATCAGGTTTGGTGTTTCCAGGAAGAAACAGATCAGTCTACTACATTTTTATTCAATTTGTATAAGCAGAAGAATTCTGGAACAAATGAAAGAAAGGCTACATTGGGTCATAGTAAGAGGGAACTCTATAAACCAATTTCCAGACTTGAGATAGTCTGCAGGTCCAAAACCCCTTAAGGGATGGCCAGGTCTACCTTAAGGAAGGACCTTTCTAAAATACCTAAGAGTTTACTGTTAGCCTTTCTCCCATCCATACTGTACACTTGGGGAAATGAAACAATCAGTTTCCAGAGTCTATTAAATACTTGTTTAACATTGACATCAGTTCTGGGAAACCCCAAGAAACACTGTGCCCCTCCAGTTAAAGTGGAGCTTATAGACGCCAAGTGGTTAATGGAGTTTGGGTTGAGTCTAACTCACGGTTGGTCCAGGGGTTCTGCCAACAAATCCCATGTTTATTTCCCCAGTTCCAGAATTTATAATTGGGATAGATGTAATTAGAACTTGGCAGAATTCCCATATTGGTTCCCTGGCCAGTGGAGTGGTGTGAGGGCTATTATGGTTGGAAAGGCCAAATGGAAGCCATTGGAGTTGCCTCTACTAGGGTAAACAGTGGACCAAAGTTTGTAAGTGCTATGTCAAGGACTTGAATGATGCAGGGATGGTGGCTCATACATTTCCCTTCAACTCTTCAACAAATTGACCATGGAGACTGACAGCAGATTAACTGCAGCTAATGCATCAGATGTAGTGTTCTTACTTGAGCAGATTAGCACATCTCCAGGTACATGGTATACAACGACTAATATAGCAAATACTTTTCTATAAAAACTACAAGAAGTAATTTGCTTTATACTTTTATGGTTTTTACCTCAAATGTATATAACTTTCCAGCCTTGTGTCATAATTTGAAAGGATAGTTATGGTCTTTGTCTCTTCCATGAAATATCACACTGGTCCATTATGTTGATGACATTATGCTGATTGGACCAAATGAGCAGGAAGTAGCAACCACTTTGCACTTGTTGGTAACACACCTGAGAATCAGAGGATTGAAAATAAATCCAACCCAAATTCAAGAGCCTTCAAATTCAGTGAAATTCTTAGGAGTCCAGTGGTGTGGGGGCATGGAGATATATTCCTTCTAAGGTGAAGGACAAGATATTGTACTTGGCCCCTCCAACTACCACGAAAGACACACAACATTTAGGACTGTTTAAATTTTGGAGACAGTATATTTCTCACTTGTGTGTGTTACTCTGGTCCATAAACCAAGTGACTCAGAAAACTTAGCTTTCAGTGGAGCCTGGAACAAGAGAGAGCACTTCAACAGATTTGGGCTGATATGTAGAATTGGACCATGTGACCCAGCAGATCCAATGGTAATAGAAGAGTCCATGACAGATAAAGATGCTGTTTAGAGCATTTAGAATCTGTAGCTGAATCACAGAGGAGACCCTTGGGATTTTAAAGTAAGGCTCTATAATCATCGGGAGACAACTATTCTCCCTTTGAGAGACAGCTCTTGATTTGCTATTGGGCCTCAGTGGAAACTGAATGTTTGCCAATGGCCACTGAGTTCTTATGCAACCTGAGCTGGGTATCTGACCCAACAAGCCATTAAATAGGACATACACAGCAGTAATCCATTATTAAGTTGAAATGGTAAGTATGTGATTCTGAGGGCATAAGAAGGTTATATGAATCTATTGTCCAAATACCTATTTTATTTATTTATTTATTTATCTATTTATTTATTTATTTATTATTTTATTTATTTATTTATTTATTACCACTTTAGAGGTGATGTGTTAGAGATTGGTTCTAATGCTTTGATTCAATTGGGAATCTGTTAAACGCTAGAGGTCCTTGTCCCCAGTTGGTTTTTGACCAATCAATAAAGATGCCAGTGGCTAATGGGTGGGCAAAGGAAGATGGGGCAGGATCCATAGAGTTGTGTGGGCTAGAACAAAGAGGGGAGGAGATGGAATCACCATGATGCAGTGGGAGATGGAAGAGGATTTAGAGCTGCAGGAGAAAGAAGCAATGAGCCATGTAAGAATTCGGGTCAGTGGCCACTGGTCACTTCCCCAGTTGGGCCTGGGGTAGCAGGAGAAGGTTTAGGAGTGATCAGGTTTTGAGGTAGCCACGGCATTTTAAAATTAACTGACGTGTGTGTGTGTGTGTGTGTGTGTGTGTGTGTGTGTGTGTGTGTGTGTGTGTCTTCCATTTGCGAACCCAGATAGCTCCTGGGTGGGTGCATGTGAGCGATCTGAAGCTGGGAGCCAAAGCAGTGTAGTCCAAACCCATCACTACAGATGATGGCCAACGTGGTAGGTGAGGATTCATTTTTAAAACTAGAGGTTATCGGATGGTGTACTGGCTAGTTTTGTGTGTCAACTTGACACAAGCTGGAGTTATCACAGAGAAAGGAGCTTCAGTTGAGGAAATGCCTCCATGAGATCCAGGTGTAAGGCATTTTCTCAATTAGTGATCAAGGGGGGAGGGCCTCTTGTGGGTGGTACCATCTGTGGGCTGGTAGTCTTGGGTTCTATAAGAAAGCAAGCTGAGCAAGCCAGGAGAAGCAAGCAAGCCAGTAAGGAACATCCCTCCATGGCCTCTGCATCAGCTCCTGCTTCCTGACCTGCTTGAGTTCCAGTCCTGACTTCCTCTGGTGATGAACAGCAGCATGGAAGTATAAGCCGAATAAGCCCTTTCCTCCCCAACTTGCATCTTGGTCATGATGTTTGTGCAGGAATAGAAACCCTGACTAAGACAGATGAGGACACACATGTAATAATATAGTTTAGGAGGAGGGAGAAATAGTTTCTCATCAAGCTGAGTCACAAGTCATGTGGTCCTGCACAAGCAGTGAAACTAGAACAAAGGAACACAGCCACCTCACCTGCTAAGAGGAAGACAATGAGGGGCAGAGAGCCAGATGGTAGACACATCCTGCTATCTACAAACAGAATCAAAGGACAGGGACAAATAAATTTGATTTAACTGTTTTTAAGGACAGAAGGGAGAGTGAATGAAAAAATGCTTTAGAGAAATTTAAGTCTTGCCAAGGCAAACTCTCAAAATCTTTGAACATGGTTCACATGGGATTTTTGGGATTGCTTTTGCCTGGTACACCATAAATAGAGCCTGGAAATAGGCTTATACAGTGAGTAGACATAGATAATAAATATTGAGGCATGTGATCTTAAACAAAAAATTGAGTCAAAAGCAGGGGTTAGGAAGCCTAACCTATCTCAGAAGTAGAAACTTAGGCCTTGAGAACTATATAAAAAGAAAGGGCATACTACCATATGTATTCACAGAGATATTAATCTCTATAGTAGGGCGGATTTAAGTATACATAGATGTATAAAATATTGAGGATTTGATCTTAAATTATAGGTTGAAAAGCAGGAGATGAAGAAGCACTATCTCAACAGATAATATTTGTTTAGATTGCTTTAATTGCTTTGAATTAATTATCAAAATGCATGTGGTTATGAGTTTGTGGTTATATTAAAATTCCTCTGGGAGAGAAGTCAAGCTATACCTTTAATGATTTTTAGTTACTAGACCAAGAACGTGTTATTTTGGGAGAGAGGCTCTGTATTTGTGTTGACAGGCAAGGAAAAAAGGCTTTGGACCCCTTCCAGAGTGATATAGATCAGATATGACAGGGGAAGACCACCGAAGATCTTGAAAACTTGGAGAAAATCAAACAGGACAGATAACTTGATCTGCTGATTCCTCGACATGGGAATGACCCAGTAACTGGCTTAGACATAAAAATGTCTCTGGCCAAAACTTCAGCTAAAATTAGACAATAAATCTTTCACATGGCATGAATGAAGACTAATTACAATTGGTTATTAATAAAATTGACTCATAAAAAAGACAGTTGTCTTTCACCTGCTCAAAGAGCAAACTTTCATCCTTAACTGATCTGTGCACCCTGTACAATCCATACAAATATCTTAATGATACTAAAATTTTGGTTGTGAGGTTCATATATTACCGAATGTCCAGCCCTAACAATATTCATCCTCAGAGATGCTGAACTGATGCTGTCCAGAGACTTGTTTCCAGAACAGCTTCAGGAATTGCTCCTGATTCCAGATGATCTCGCCTCATCCAGCCTTTCAGATGGATCCAGTCAGAACTTCAGTCAAGCCCTGAGCCTTCTAGGCATACAGAGACTGGATAATAGATGCTAATGCTAGCTTTCTTAAGTCTAACCATTTTTTTTCTAATTTTCCTACCTCTCCCCACCCCTTTAAAGAATTTCTCATTATATCTATTCAGCTGAAAGAAGCCATGGAGAGTTGTCAGCCCAATCCCCTGGGTTTGGGTGTCTGGTTATGGTTATTTTACAAATTATAGATATGTTGTCATTTTAAGGGATAATTTGGAAATGGTCATAATTTTGAACAAGGAGGAAATAGATGGGATGGATTACTAAATTTTATTCTAAAGTATTGTGTAGCCATAATCTTACATTAAAGGAAATCTTTGTAAATGATGCAAAATTGAAGTTATAATTTCTTACATTGGTATAGAATTTATATAGAGAGAATTAAGGTTTTCATTGGTATAAATTTGTATATTGATACAAAATTTGAAATTACTATTGTTACTATTAGGTAGGCGTTGTGCCTATGCAACTCATTTAAGAACACAAGGGTTTGACCCAGTCCTTGTAATAGCTGCTATTACAAGATATGTTACTTATTACGCAAGTTCAGGGCCAGATAATAAACTCACGGTTATGTTAGATTCTAATTCAATTATAATAAAATGCTTTCAATTTACTCAAATAGAAATGGCTAAGAATAGCTAAGGTTTAAAAGTTCAAAAACATCAGAAATCCACAGAATGTGGCATTTAATGTTATTCCATTATTAAGGATCATATGACAATGAGACATGTCTGCTCCTGACAGCTTCCCCATTCTCTTTCAAAGAAGAACTGAACATCTTTACCTCCACACAAAGTTGCTTATTGCCGGGCAGTGGTGGCGCACGCCTTTAATCCCAGCACTTGGGAGGCAGAGGCAGGTGGATTTCTGAGTTTGAGGCCAGCCTGGGCTACACAGAGAAACCCTGTCTCAAAAAAAAACAAAGTTCCTTATTGTGGCAAGGTAGCCACGGGGCAAAAATTGCCCTATCCATCCACAGACAACATATGTCCAGGGAAGGACACACAATGCAGGGAATTGATAGTTTACTTCTGCCAAGATAGAACAAACTAGTCCTTCATAGTTCCTGCTCCATTTCAAGGTCTGTCAGATGGTTCTGAACCAGAAGGCTGAAGACAGATGCTCCAATGTTATAAGGATTAGGGGCTGTGCAGGTCGTCAGCTGTCTCTACAATTGTTTAAGGTTTAGAAGCTATGTTTGGTGCTTCCTATATACTCAGGTAATATTTAAATTATTCTCAGATTTCTGACGGGGTTGAAGACTAGTTATGGTCTCATAAGCAAACTTAAGTTGTTTTGCATTGAAAGATATGATATAGAGTTGAAAGCATGGTTTTCGGATGGTGTTACAGGCTAAAATCAAAATACCACCAAAGTGGTGTAGCCCAAACTAGAGTGGTGGAGCTGAGAAATGAGGCAGACTAAAGTTTCATGCAATAGCAAACTTTATTCAGGCAATGTATACTCTGAGGGTTAAGAGAAGTCACATGGATAAAACGTACAGTCACAAAAGTAAGCTACATGTGGTGGAGAAGCTGCACACAGCAAAAACATGTTTTTCCATAGAGGCATATAAACAAATAGCAATAGCCAGTTGTAATGAATAATTTGAAGTAAACTCACTCCTATCTGCTACATGAAAGCATAATCCAAGAACAATTTCACATTTTTGAAGAAACATGGGTCATAAGATCTTGTCTTGTTTTCTTGGAATTTTCTCACAAGCACTCAGAAGTCTCATGTGACTCCATTCTTGGACCATGTTCTGACATCTATGGGTTCTACTCTTGTTAAAATGTCTTCTGCTCCTATGTGTGTGCCTATAGTTTTAGGGGGTGTGCCCTATGATCAATTGTCTGAGGAACAAAAGGCTAGGGTCTGGCTTAATGATAGCTCTGCATGCCACGCAGACACCACCCAGAAGTGGAGAGCTGCGGCATTATAAACCCTTTCTGGGACAACCCTGAAAGACACCAGTGAGGGGGAAATCTTCACAGTGTGCAGAGCTTCAGGTAGAATGCATGGTTCGACATTTTTCTTGGAAGGAGAAATGGCCAGATGTGCAGCTGTTTACCGATTCATGGGCTGTAGTGAATGGGCTAGCTGGCTGGCTGGCCAGAGACTGAGGAAAAGCATGACTGGAAAGCTGGTGAGGAAGTCATCTGGAGAAGATGCAGACAGGTCTCTCTGAATGGGCAAAGGATATGGAGATACTTGTGTTCCATGTAAATGCTCATCTGAAGGTGATTTTGGCTGAGGTCATTAGTCAAGTCTATTAGGATGACCCCAATCTGTGGACTGTCAGCCTCTTTCCCTAGACATCCCTATCATTACCCAATGGACCTATAAACAAAGTGGCCATGGTGTCAGAGATGAATGCAACACACAGACTGTCACCGAGTAAGGCTGACCTAGATATAGCTTCTACTGAGTGCCTGATCTGCCAGTTGCAGAGACGAACACTAAGGCCCAATATGTCACAATTTCCTGGTGTGACCAGCCAATGACCTGGTGGCAGGTTGACTACATTAGACCATTTCCTTTGTGGCAATGGAAACACTTTGTCCTTACTAGCATACTTATTCTGGCTATGGGTTTGCCTTTTTTACATGCAATGCTTCTGCCAAAACCACCGTCCATGCACTTGCAGAATGCTTTATGCTGCATTATGGTATTCCACACAGTACTGCTTCTCACCAAGGAGCTCACTTCACAGCCAGAGAAGTGTGACAGTGGGCCCATACTCATGGATTCCACTAGTCTTACCATGTTCTCCATAATCCTGAAGCAGCTGGTTTTGTACAACAGTGGAATGGCCTTTGAAGACACAGTTACCAATTAGGTGCCAATAGCAGGGAGGGCTGTAGCAGGGTTCTCAAGAAAAAAAGTAGATGCATTGGATCAACATCAAATATATGATAGTTTCTCTTCTCGTCAGGATTCACAGGATCTAGGAATCCAGGGGTGGCAATGAGAATCATTCCACTGCCACCCCTAGTGACTCATTAGGAAAATTTTGCTTCTTGTTCCCAAGACCATAAGTTGTGCTGGCCTAGACGTTTTGGTTCTAGATGGGTGAGCACTCCTGCCAGGAGCTACAATAAACATTCCATTGAACTGGAAGCTCACATTTACCCTGGCCACTTCAGGTTTCTGATGCCCTCAAGCCAACAGGCTAAGAAAGGAATATCTGTGTTAGGATGGGTGATTTATCCAGATTACCAGGGGAGGGGGGAATTGAACTGTTTCTCCAAAAAGGAATTAAGGATGATTATGTTTAGAGTGTAGGAGGTTCATAAGGGAGTCTCTCTTGGTATTACAATATCCTGTGATTAAAGTCAATGGGAAACCACAACACCACAGTCAAAGCTAGATGACAAAGAACTCAGACCCTACAGGAATGAAGGTATGGGTCACTCCTCTAAGGTCCAAGATCTGCTAACACACACACACACACACACACACACACACACACAGCAGATTTGTGTTTCCTTCCTCTATTTCTTTATTATGTAATGCAATATCAATTGATATAATATCAATAGCTGCAGAGTTAAGTTATGACACATTTAAAGAATGTCCCTCAAGGAACATTCTAAAATGTATCATTCATTTGCAGGTGGACATGGGATACTTTGTAGCTGTTCGTGAAAGAGTTACATCATACTAGGTGCAATTATGATCTGGTTATTGTTTCCGTTTGTAAATTAAGCATGGCATAAGGAGATGTGATTGTGTGTCAGGTTGACAAGGGGTACACTTGTGATGGCTAATTTTGGTTGTCAACTTCATCTGGAATCAACTAAAACACAAGCAGCTGGGCATGCTTCTGAAGAAATTTTCTTGATTGGATCAATTGAGGTGAGAAGACCCACCCTAAATCTGGGCCACAACTTCTGGTGGCAGTCTACATAGGACATGGAAGAAGGAAGCTTTCGGTTTTTGCCTGTTGCCCTCACACTCGCTGGCAAGTTCATCTTTCTTGCTGTGAAGGCATTACTTCAATACTGTTCAAATCAACTCGGTCAGGATTTCAGCGAAGGCTGAGCTGAGACACCCAGCCTCGTGAACTGAACTACTAGACTCTTGACCTTTCTGTCAGGAGACATCCAGGCTAGCTAGACCACAGCCTGTAAGTCACTCTAATAAACCCTTTTAATATGTTTGCATACATTTATTTATTTTCTTTCCATCAGTTCTATTCCTCTAGAGAGCTCTGACAAATACAGATATGAGCAGGTATTAGGTTTTATTAAAAGCATGATTATGAGGTAAATTTTTGATTCTGTTATAAGATTTTACTTGATTTTCATTGATAAAATCAACTTTGAATTCATGGCACTTGGTCATACTATACATTTTGATTTAATGTGCCAAGTTGTTGTCTGTGCTGGGCATTTAGTCCAAGAACTCGATAAAGACAATGCCTACCACCAGTAGCTATGCTCCAAGCCGTTTGCTAATATTTTCAAGACAGGTTCTTACTATATAGCTTGGCTGTTCTGGAACTTGTGATCCTCCTGTCTCAGCCTTCCAAATGTGATGATTTCAAGAATGACATCACGCCCAGGCTTCTAAAATACTTCAAAGTATTCTTTTTTGTATCTGTACTTAAGAGAGACATTAGTCTTAAGTTTTAGTTTCGGATTTGTCTTGTCTTTTGTGTTCTGGAGTCAGGATATGGCTCATAGAATGGCAGCATGCTCCTACAGACATGCATAGAATTTCCATTATTAGAACCATTCGGTGCTTGGATTGGACCTAGTATTTTAGTGTGCCCTCTAGGACTAAAGCATGGTCTCAGCAAATCCCCAAGTTACTGTTTAGAAATAAGCCAGTTCTCATTCAATAGTTTGACCACTGTCTAATTGGTGGTCACCATGTGAAAACATGCCCAGAGTTTTGTACTGTATCTTGTTGCAAGATACAAGAACACAGGCAGGGGATATGCCAGAAATCATAGCACTTGGAAGGCTGAGACAGGAGGATCTCAAGTTCTAGAACAGCCAAGCTATATAGAAAAAACCTGTCTTGAAAATAATAGCGCCGCTTTCCGCGGGCCACAGAGACTGTCGGTCAGCAGCTTCTGGCGACTGCCGGAAACCTCAGCTTGGGCCACAGGGCTCCACAGCTAATCAGCGCCAGGACAAAGATCCCACTCAGATCGTAAGAGCCAGGAGTGGGCCAAAG
>CM052704.1:20922174-20983673 GCA_028551405.1 Uromys caudimaculatus | reverse complement strand
AGTGGTACACAGACATTGATGAATGACCAAGCAGACTGCTGTTTAGTGTTTCCAGATGCCAAGAGCCCATTGGCTGTCAGAAGAATCTGTGTGTCAACTGTCAACCTAGTGTTTCAAGAGATCAGACTGTCTAGTCAGTGCATCACACAATACTTGCTATGATCATGTCTGATTTGGGTTATTGTTTAGTTTGTGAAGTGCAATATAATACAGATATAATGCACTAGAAAAGAATGGCTTCTTTCCAAATTAACCGATCTTGGCATATAAAACTTCTGGTTTTTGGAAACAAAACAAAATCATCTCAGCTTGATATTTACTGCTGTTCATTCTTCAAACCCCAGCTCACATGTCACCTCTTCTAGAATGAGCAGCACTACTTGTCAACTTGCACTGTATGCATTGTCTTCTTTACCCTTCACACAGGTTATCAGGTGGGCCAATGAGGTTAGAAAATAGGCCATTATCTCCTCAAGATAAAATGACCAGTTTGGTTCAAGAAGATATTCAGGTAACTCAAGCTGGCCTCTCCTGTTGACAGCTAACCTTCTGCTTGCTGTGCAACATTCCCCAGTGCTTGCAGTTTTCTCAGAGGCCTCACCTCACACAGACTCCATAGGGCTTGACACAGAACTCCTGGTTGAGTAGCTTGGGCAGATCTGCCAGAACTGCGTGTTTCTGTTCTAGAGTGCAGTGACACACAGGTGTTCTATGTTTTGAAACCGGTGACTTACTGAAAACAGCTATACTTCCAGAAACTTTGGCATGGGAAAGACTAAGTATTTATTTAGTGCAAACTTTTGTTTCCAGTCAGGGGAAGTAGACCTCAGAGAAGGGAGGTGTCATTTGCCCAATCATGTAGAGATAAACAAAGTGGGACACATCTCCCTTCTGTGACTAACCCTCAGCCTTAGGTCAGAAGCTTCAAAAGTGACGTCATACTCGTTTGTAAGTTGTAAAAAAAAAAAACAAACAAACCTGTAAAACAATAACAAAGAAACAAAAAACCTAAGGAATCTGAACTTCAGATATTAGAGGTGCCATGGAAATTCCAACCACAGTGACTTTATACTTACCAAAGCTGCTTATTAGTTCTTCTGAATACCGCCCCCATCCGAAATAAGCCAAAGCCTCTCTCAGGCCCCAAATCAGTGCTAGTAAACTAAGAGCAGAGAGGTGAGCCACAGAATTCACCCAAGGAATGCAGCCCCGCTCATTTGCATAGACAAGTGTGTTGTTACTTCACAGCTATGCTCTTACCCGAAGGATAAACATAACCTCTCTCTCAACCCCTCCCAGTGGCTGCTTCTCGCCAGGTCTGACCGGCTGCGTGTGCTGTCCCCCTCACACCCAGAGCTCAGCAGGTCTGCCTCGCCAAGAGCCTCAGGCTCCTCCCCCCCCAGTCAGTGGCCACTCCACCCATCCCACCTGTCATCAGGGTCATCGACAACACCGTGGGGCCTCTGCCACCACAGTGCAGAAGACAAAAGCAAAGACAATCTTCAAACATCAGATCTTCTAAAGTTCACTGGGTCCATCCTGGTAAGCTGTGGTGACAGCCTATCTCAGGGCTGCACCACATTCCACCCATAAAAGAATCTAGCCCAGCCACTTCCTCCCTCAGTTGCGCTCAAAGGTTCTCCTTTGTCTCTCAGGCTACATTAAAAGGTTCTTAGATTTCATGGCAAACCCACTGGGCTTTGCCTTTTGATTTCTCATTGGCATTTATTTCTGTCTAGGTATGTCCTCAAAATGATCATCTCATAGTATAAGCAAACAGATGGGGGTTCTCTGTGTAGCCTTGGCTATCCTAAAACTAGCTCTGTAGAGCAGGCTGGCCTCAGACCCAGAGCTTGGCCTGCCTCCACCTCCTGAGTGCTGAGATTACAGGTGTGCAGCACCACAGTTTAATTATTTTTATTATTCTTGTTCATTTAGCCTGACCTGAGTCTGATATTTCCATTTTCTCCATTTTCTAGTATTTGCAAAAAAAATAATTCTTGAAAATCTTCCCATTCATCCTAAATAATTTATTCGAAATTATCACTGTCTGTGGGTAGGGAGGTACAAGGTCAGGGCCAATTAGGGGTGAGTTCAAGGTCAGGCTTGGCAGCTTAGGCAAGTGCTGACTTGTGGCTCAGTGGCAGAGGGTTTGCTTGTCTGGCATACATAAGACCTTAGGTTCAATTCCCCAGTACCTCAAAATGAGTTTTCTATATGTGCTTTCCCTAGATTGCTATACACATTTAAAAACACGTATTCAAGGCAGGCATATATCTACATGTGCACGTGTGTGCAAATGCACTCACACGCACACTCACATTTGAGACAGACTCTCATATAGCCAAGGCTGCCCTCGACTAAGTATATAGCCAATGATGGCAAACATTTGATTCTTCT
Source organism: Uromys caudimaculatus (assembly GCA_028551405.1). Taxonomy (NCBI): domain Eukaryota; kingdom Metazoa; phylum Chordata; class Mammalia; order Rodentia; family Muridae; genus Uromys; species Uromys caudimaculatus. The sequence goes on along the minus strand of CM052704.1, from coordinate 20,981,273 downwards.
GCCCCACCTGAGTGCTGGCATTAGAAGGTATGCCACCACACCTAATTATGGCTGCCAGCGGAATGAACTAGAGCTTTGTGCATGGCAGGCAACACTATTACGTGAGCTGCACCTCTATCTCTGAGATGTTTACTAAGATTGTATTTTGTTTTTTTCTTGTCCAATGTTTGGTTCCCAATTAAACTATTTTAACGTCCCAAGTGTTAAATGTCTGTGCCTTCTATTGGCCATACATAAATATTCCACATTCACTTTGCTTTCTCTCTTTTTTCTGAAGGTAAGAATATTAACTTTGGAGCTGGAAAGATGCCTCAGTGATTAAGAGACTGAATATTCTTCCTGAGGGCCCAGTTCAGATTCCAGCATGAACATGGCAGCTTTAAGTCCAGTTCCAGGAGATTCAACACTTATTTCTAAGCTTCAAGAATCACAGACATATTTATAGGCAAAATGCCCACACATATTAAAAAACAAATCTCAATAATAATTTAATACTAACTTCCCATGATTGTTGAGCTTCTGCTTCAGGCCAATCATTGTCAGGCCTGTGCTGACCGAAATAGGGGCTGTTCCTACAAGCAGCACCTGGGCTGAAAACACAAGTGCTCTGAATTAGGGTGTCCTTTGGGCATGAGAGCTCACCCAACACAAATCCTACCTGGAAAACAGAATGTAAAACATCTCAGGAATACTTTAATATTAAACATATATTTGGGTTAAATGAAGTGTTAAATAATAGATGAGGCCTTTAAATTTTTTTTAAATGTCACCGTGAATTTAAAATAGTTTCCCGTTTTCCCAAACTTGTGATGTTGTTGCATCTGTGGAACAGTGGTGGCCTATGACCATCACACTTGGAGTGACAGGGAAGACTGATTATATTTTCCTGAATTTTTTCTTTGTTTTGTGAGATGGGGGTCTCAACTGTGTGGTTCTTGCTGGTCTGGAACTCAAGATTCTTCTGCCTCAGTCTCCCCAAGCTGGGATTACAGGTGTGCAAACCTGTATCTGGGGGATAGTTCACCTGCAATGAATCAAACAGGATTTTTGTGGAATTTTATTAAAATTAACACACTATTATTTGTACTTGAGAATATCAAGCCCTAGAAAGACAGTTTTATACCTTGTGTGCTATCCGTTCACTGAAGACAGGAAGCAGTAATAGTTCACTAATAGTGCTCTTCTGCCCTACCTGGTAGAAGATGCCGGAGGAGCCAGGGATCATCAACCTTTCTCTGTGGACTCCTTTCAGTGGTTATGGTCTCCACATTGAATTCATCCATTGAAAGTGAGAAAGAGTTGTTCAGGATGGATACCTGAGCAGACAGGGGTCTCATCTAGGAAGGACAGAGCCTACTTGGGCAGAGAGGCAGGTTCACTCTGGGACAGTAGGACATTGTGACATCAGCAGTGACGGTCTGAGTTTCTTATGACGACCCACCCAGTCCAAGCTGTCACTTGCTCCAAGCCCAATCCTCTACCATGAGTGTGAAACAGCTAAAATCAGCAGATCCGCATGGACCTTGAGGTGACAGACTGGCTCTGGTGAATATTCCTATTTTCTATTTAGAAGGTGACCCACCAAAGTATTACTTTGTTGTTATGAATTGGATAATGATGCCTAATTCCCTGAGGTTTTTCCCTTTGTCCTGATTAAGGCTTCCTCTTCGAATGGTTCAGAATGTGGAGGAAAGAGTCCCAGGCAGTCATTCCTTCAGCTTCACTGGTAACGTTTGCTGGGGCAGGGGACAGCAAAGGCTTTTATTTCTAAGCCTACTCTCACAATTTTGGTTTGAATTGGGGCCTGTGGCCACCACAGATTCCACATGGGCCCTAAGGTCTAATCCTTTAAAAGGCTTCTCCCTTGAACATGTATATTTTGGAGGCTGAGAGTAAAGTACTGAGGCACAGGTATGCTTAGCATGTGTGAGGCCTGGAATTCAATTTCCAGCACACACATACACAAACATGTTATAACTCTGCATCAGAAAGCTCTACATGTTACTTTATTCAGGCTAAAATATGGTGTACCCGTCAAAGTCAGTACACATCTATGGATAGGCAAGCCTGGGTAGAATACCCCATTCATGTAAACACAGGACTGGACTGCAACCACTGAAGTTATAAGTGAGAAGCTGGTGACTGTGGCTCAGATTCAAGACTCAGAACTGCAGTTGGGTAGATAGAGCTACCCTGCAGGCTTCATTTTAGATAAACGAACTACCAGAAAGGCTAGCAATCTGTCTTTTCAGATTTCTTCTCTTTCTGCTAAACACAGATTCTCGAATTATAGACCTTGGTTTTACACGTTTCAGTAAACAGAGTTGCACTGATTTTTATCAGTGAATATTCACCTTAACAAGAAAATTTTAAGCTTTTGCAGCAACGTTTTCCAAATTGGAAATGTCACCTTGGAATGTCACCTATCCACAAATACTATGTCATTATAGTTATGGGTGTAAAAAAGAATGTGTGCATGCATTATGCAACACTGGATTTCAGCCAGATGTTTTCATCTGTGTGTGTGTGGTTTTTTTAACTGAACCAAAATTACTGCTATAAAAAAAGTAGTTTTAAAAATTATGTGTTTGAGGGGCTGGAGAGAGAGCTGAGTAGGTAAGAGAGCCCGCTATTTAAACATGGGCATCTGAGTTCAGATCCCAGCACCCACATGCAGGTTAGGCATGCCAGTCAGTAACCCCAGTACTATGGGGGCGAGGCTGAGGTAAGAGGACCACTGGAGGCTGATGGCAGCTTCCCTATCCAGGTTCAGTAGGAGACTGTCTCCGAAGAGTGAGGCCTGGAGTGATGGAACCACAGTATCTGCTCTCCTCACTGGCCTGCACATGTGTGCAAAGGTATGTGCACACCTGCACACACGTGCACGTGCGCGCGCGCACATACACACACTTCTGAATTTGAAAAACAAAAACTAAAGTATTTGAAACAACATGTTAATGAGCACCTTTCTGTTAATCAAATATTGTAACTTATGCTTTATATTCAGGAACCTTCCATTAAAAAAAAGTAAGCAGGACAATTTTCACGAATGTGCTTATCTCATACAGTAACAACGGTTAATGCTCTCCTATCATGTAACCTGGAAGTATAGGATGGGCACAACTGCTGTTGCATTTATCATATGACCATGTGTATAATATGCATCTGCCAAGGAGCATGACTGTCCTACTACAAAAACAAACAGTATGGACACTATTGTTATTATAACTGTTTTGAGCTAGGCTCACACTGTGTGGTTTTGGCTGAGCTGGAACTTGCCATGTAGACCAGGCTGGCCTACACTTGCATCAGCCTAGCAAGTGCTAAATGAAAAGCATGTGCCACCACACCAGGTCCAGTTGTTACGGTGTTCTGTTAGGTAAACATTCCACTACTGAGCTGTATACCCATGGCTCTCTGCACTCTTAAGACCAACAGAGCCATCAGACTATTTTCTTTTAATTTATACAACTGCTACTGTTCTCTCTCTCTCTCTCTCTCTCTCTCTCTCTCTCTCTCTCTCTCTCGGGTCGGGGGAGGTCAGCTTCTTACCCAACACTGAAAACTCAAAGATAAGCTGGCTTAGTGGGTAAAACACTTGTTACATAAGTGTAAGGATTTGAGTTCAAATTCCCAGCAAGTAAGTAAAAGTAGGTCACACAGTTCATGTGCCTGTGGTCCCAGTACTACAGGGAGATGGAAGGTAGACACTGAAGAATCCCCAGAAGTTCAAGGGTCAGCCAGGCTGGCATATCAGGTAGAAAAACAACAGGGACCCTGCTTTAAACAAGGCGGACGGCATGGGCTGACACCTGAGGTTGTCTTCTGACCTCCATACAAAAGTAACCCCATATAAAAACAAAACAAACAAAATTACCTCACAGATGGGTGTGATCAGGTCTTTGCCCTGGCCTTGGAGGCAAATGATTATCAGATAATGTCCTAAATCTAATCTAGGGGTCCTAAAATTGCAAAGGAGATGCCCCAATTGCAGAAATCCAGAATAAGAAATAAGCTATAGTAGCTAAGAACACTATAAGCAGATCGCATGAGTCTAGTTTCCAGTCTTATTACTTGCTGTGCAACCTTAGGCATATTACTTACCCACTGTTTTTCAGTGCTCCCTACAAAATGGGTGTTGCTCTGACCTGAAATGTGCATGAGTGTTATGGGCTTAGACAGCCCATAATACATGGGAGTCCTCACTCTTGTGACCTAGTGTGCCAGGGACAAAATAAGACCAAGCCAGGAAAAATGAAGTATAACATGCTTAGCACTGAAACAAGAGCTGTATTTGTGTAAAGGGTCATGACAAAGGAAGTAGAAAGATGAGGGATAGAGCTGCCTATGACTCCAGAGAGGACCATGTTAGGAAAGTTCTCGGAGACTGCGAGGAAGAGACTCCAGTTCTGCTCGGACAACTCTTGGTGTGGAAGGAAGAGTACAGAGAAGATGGGATGAGGGACACACTTGCCTGTGACCCCAGGCAGCTCAGGCAGGACTGTTGGCTGTTAGCCTATGCTATATAATGAAACCCCATTCCAAAAGGGGATGGAGAAAGGAGGGTCCTGAGGAGAGATGAACCCTTGATAAGGGGCAGAGGTAGAATGCAGGCTTGCTCAGGTGATGAAATTGTCGAGCTTAGACTAAGGGAGATGAGGTAGAACCACTGTGGGTGGTCTGATAATTTAGTTTGTGTGATGAAAAAGCAGGGAGAGGAATGCAGGTTTAGGGATAAGATTTTGGCTTTGTAGAGCTTTTAGGGGGAGAGGGGGTTTGTGGAATGAGCAGAATTTGTGTTTAAGACATGCCACTGCAGAGCTTTAGTTAAGATTTTGGACTCACTGGGATATGGGCAGGATCAAGGAAAAAGAATATATGAAGAGATCCGGGGGTGGTTCTGGAAAACCAGAGTCTAACTAGCATAGAAGAATGGTAAGAGGAGAGACTAGAAATAAATCAAGTTATGAAAAATTATGAAAATCCTAGGAGGACGTGTTCAAATGTAGGAGAGGATGAGGGCAAGTGGAACGAGGAATCACCCCTTGGAGTCGGCACTTAGCGAAAAAGAGCTTTAAGAAAACCTACAAGCTATTGTTGCAATAAAGTCTAATGGAGTGTAGCAAGAGACTGAGTCCTCTTCGTTAATATTTTAGGTTGCTAGGTTGAGTTCCTACAGAATATCCACAAGTGTGATCCAGTTTCACCCTTGCTCGTTACTTTGTTTTCTTAGGGCCTAGCAAGAAGCTAGCCACATCAGCATGTGTACACACACACACACACACACACACACACACACACACACACACACACACTGATGGTGTAAAGAATGAATGGGTGACTACAGGTCTGTAGTGCCAAAGATCTGCTCTGCAGGACTCTGGGAGCTCCCACCACGTGGTGGCTAGTTCTAAGCAGTAGCAGGAAGCCTTGAGGAGTGACAACACAGTTCTTTGAACAGAAACTTGACAGACTGTTAACTTCTAGGGCTGATCTTGTGTTGTTTGCCGGTGGTGAAGGGAGACCCACGTTTGGTGATGAAGATGTGGATGGTATTGTTGGGTGACATATACAAACCTGAGCAATCTTGGACAGCTTTTTCTAAGTGCCGAACCTTTGTTTTATTTCCTTCCTCTGCAGGGAGTACTGTATTTCCTTCTCCTTGCAGCACACATGCGTCCTCTGGACCGCATCTCAACAGCCAGGCTAGGTCAAGTTTGGACCGTCCACCAGGCGTGACAGTGACTCTAGGCGCAATAGTCTCCCGGATTCTTCCAAAAACTTACCCGGGAACTCTGACGTGGAGCTATTAGGAGCGCACGGAGGACAGGACGCGGCCGTGACGAGGGTGCCCTGAGTGGTGGCGCAGGCAGGGCCCCGGCGCTTCATCTTCACTGTGTCCGCGGCCGCCCGCCGCGCGGGTCTCAGCGCGTGTCCGCAGCCCGGGCGGCCGGGTCGCCCGGCCGCTCGCGCCACGGATGCCGGCAGGCCAGGCCGCCCACCCCGGGGCCCGCGCCCTCCGCCTCCCGCGGCCCGGCCGCTCCGCGGGCCGCCGCACTGCGCATGAGCGGGAGCCCGGCGAGCCCGTGAGAGGCGCCGCCGCCGCCGCCGCCGTCCATTCGCTGCGGAGCCGGAGGAGGAGGGGAGAGGTCCGGAGGACACCAACATGGTGAGGCACCGCGGCGCCGTGCCTCCCGGCCCTGGCCCCCGGCCCCGCCGCGCTCCGCTACCGCTGCTCAGCCGGCGCCCAGCTCGGCCCGTCTCTTCCCGGCGCCGCCGCTACGCGAGGGCCGGGCAGCGGAGCGCGGCGGGGCCTAGTCGCCGGAGCGGGGCCGGGCGCCGGGCGCGGAGGCGTTGGGGGACGGCCCGCGCCCCATTGTGCGGCCGGGCGGCGCCTGGGCAGCGGGCCTGGCGCTGCCTGATCCCGGCCGGGCCCCTCGGTGCTGGCGAGCCGGCGTCGGCCTTGCCGGTCCGCGCTGGCGCCTGGCGCCCGGGAGTTGGGCGGCTCGGCTGAGGCTCAGTCCCCGCGAGGGGACTGGGAGGCTCCGGGCTGCGGACGGAAGTGCAGCCGGGGGACCCGAGACCTGCTGCCTTCCGAGCGCCTGCTCTATTTGCTTGGGGTGGGAGGAGTAATTGCTTTATTATAGTAGTTAGGGACCATTTGTGATTCTTAAAAAACAGTTTGTCAAGTTGCTCCTCTCCTGGTTTTTGTTTGGGTGAGAAAAAGTCACGGAACCTGGAAGACGCTGTGGTGAGCTGAGTCCTTTGTCATTAAGTACCTGGCGCTGCTGGTCACTGCTTTTCAGTTTGGAAGTATACCGTCACACCTTGTTGGAGTTCCCGGCAGGCTGCTGGGAGAAGAGTAAAAGTGATGAGATCTTTCGCTCCTGAGAGCTGAAAGGCCTCTTTGGGGAGGGTGTATTCTCAAGTCTTCAGTCGTGGGGGGTTGTTTTCGCTTAGTGACACTTATATGGCCCCAGCCTCCAGCTGCCTTGGTGTCCTGTGTGGATTATGTGGTTTGGTCCCACATATTCAAGATTTCTCTTCTGTGCTAAGTTCGTAAAACTTTATATTTGTAAGAAAGTTCAGGTTAGTGTTTGGATTGAGAGTACAATAAAAGTTCAGAGACCCAACAGAGAAGTCTGCAGTTTCTCCTTTAATCATTTGAACAGGCCTTGGATATTACTCCTGAACCTACAAGAGTTTCCACTTTCTTGCTGGTGCTTTTAGCCGGCTAGACTAATATAGTGCGCGTCTCTGATGGACAGTCATCGTGTGTATGTGTGCAGTTTCCCACAGCCCACATCAGACACCTGCCCTCGAACCCAGTGCTTGCCAATGCTCATTAGGAATACAGGATCCATGCTGTTTCAATGAGAGTTCGCTTTGGGTTAGGACTTGTAGCCTCTGTTCCTTTGGTTAATATTAAATTAGCTCATTTTGGAGCTTAGCCATACGTCATGCAATTGTACTGGTTGTGGTTACTGATTGTTAAGATGCCCTTAACTTAAAGCGCTTTCTATGCCTTTACTCATTTTATGTCACACGAACTGTCTTGGTATGATCTTGTTCGTTTAGAGAGTCATTATGGATCCATAAGAATCTTATAGTAAAAGTATTTCATTATAAATTTATAGTTGTTTTCCTAAACGTTATCAGTTTGGTAAGGTTGTTAGGAGTTTTGGTTTTGGTATGTGCACCACAACTAATTTCTACAACACGAATTATTGTCAGTTTTAGGAAAAACATAATAATAGAATATCTCACATATTTTTATGAAGGGGAAAAAAGCAGTTACTTACCTCTCACACTCACACAGAGACCAAAAATAACCCAGGACTGGGATCAAACCTAGGCAGGGTTTCATGCATGATAGGCAAGTGTATTTTAAGTATTCAAAACATCTGAGTTTTTTCCTTATTTATTACAGGGCTGGTTTTGTTAACTTCTAAAGTTCTACCAAGTTTAATAATTTTATGATTCTAATGATTTTTAAATGTGTAAGATATATGTAGATTTTTATAAATTACAGAAGCCTTTAGACCTATAGTGTCTTAGATCACTTGATATATCCCTTCCCCCTTTACAGAAGTAAAAATTGAGGCTCCAAGGTTTTGAGGTTCAGGTTTGTAAGATGGTTACAAAAATGTAACTATTTCCTCCCAGTCTTATTTCCTGGTACTTGTAGTACATATAAATAAATCTTTTAAATCACATGAACCTTAGAAAAATGGTTGAAAATTGCATTTAAGATTAAATTATAATAAATAGGAAAATATTACAATAACTATGTTAAGTAGCAAAATTAAAATTAATGGGTTGTTAATTACTGCTGTAATGAATTTAAAATGTATAGATTTTGAAATGTATAATTATATTTTCTGCAAATAGCAGGCCCTAAAATGCAGTGTGTAAATCTGTTCTGGGTTGTTCTTTAGAATTTGTGGCATATCTTCTGTATATCCACAAGTAAAGTTAAAAGGTCTGATTGCTTTTGATATTCATTAGGCATCTGCTATGTATCTCACACACTGAGACCTATTTGTATATATCAGACAGAAACCTGGAAAAATCAGACAGAAATCTAGGGAAAGTCAAAAAATACACATTGTATATGTTTTTTTCCCTACAGTTTAGAAGATGTTACATGTTGGGGGGCAGACAGTGTCAAGAGAAGGAGATGATTACAGGAGTACTAGCCCCCCCCCCAAGTGTGGATACAAAATAACAAAATAGTGTCTGCATCACTGCTGAGATAACACCTGAGCCAAGGTGGAGTGGAGAGACTAAGCCTTGCAAAACCAGGGTGGGAAGGGCCTGTTTGTGAGGCTGGTATCTGGAGAGTTGTATGTGACAGGAGTTGAAGAGGTCACTAGAGCAAAACCAGGAAGTAATAGGCTGTGCTTTGCCTGGTGAACACTGGGAAGATACTAGAGTTTTTCTTCCAAGAGAGACAGGAAGCACTGCTAAACTCTGAATGGTATGGCAGTTTTTCTTTGTCTCAGGCATCCTGTTACAATATGATAGTCATTTTAAGACAGTCCTTTACGAACAAGAGTCCCATTAAAGTTTGTGTTTTTTTTAAATGTGGGTTATGTCTACAGAGTTTTGAATTCTGTTTCACTATGTAATAGTTAATACATTTTCCTCTAGCTGTTCTAGGGGTAATTAAAAAAACATTTTCTTAAATTGTTGGATGTTTTGGTGATTTGGTGCATCAATGAGTGTGTGCAGAAAACTTGGCTTTTAAAGGAGAGAAGTAATTGAGATTTTGAGAACATAGTGCATGCTAGTCTGACAGCTGATAACGATGTATTCCTACTCCCACTTGTGGGGTAGGCAGTGTTACCACCTCCTGTCGGCATAGCTAGCAAAGGTCTTGGTGGTTCTTAGTGATGTGAGCACGAAGAGCTGGACTGGGAAGGAGCGGAGACTACAGACAGAATCCCTGACTCAGTACTTGATTCCCCTCTGGGTCTCACTTTCCCCCCTTTTGAAAAAAAGCAAGCAGTATTTCACTACTGATATGGAATCTCTGGCTAGTCTGACTCTAGTTTCTTACATCAAATGCAGCCAAGTTGCCTCTATTTTAAATCAAATGATCTGATATAAACATCAAATATGTAATTGAAATTTAAGACTCTTGGTATATGGCAAAAAACATTGTAAATAAACTGAGTGTGGGTTTTTTTCTTGGTTTTGTTTTGTTTTATTTTATTTTAAGTTGTAAAAGAGCAGGATTCACTTGAGTCTAGTGCCTTTTTATTTGGGTCTTCTAGGTTGGGACATATATAAAGCAAAATCAAGGGAAGCCATTTTCATACACAGCTTTTGAGATGCTAAGGCTTGTGCTTGGTAAACAAGTATTCTACCATTGCTTACATCCCCAGCCCAAGAAAAATCTCTTCTTAAAGTACAAGACGTGCGGTTCTGGGCACGATGATGCATGCTTGTAATGGCAGTGTGCTCAGGTGAGACAGGAGGGTCACAGTGGGAGTTCAAGGCCAGCCTGGGCAACATAATGAGTTCAGAGACAGCCAGGGCTGTATAGTAAGACCCTACCTCAAAGCAAGCAAACAAACAGCAACAAATCAAAATATAAATAGCACTCACTATGTGGTGTTAATGAAGAGAAACAGTTCCAAGTGGGATTCCGTTGCTGTATGAACAGCAGTAAGCCTCTGAATGGCTAAGTGGTTGCTTTGACCCACTACTTTAGGTTTGTGGCCCCCAGCCAAGAGAAAGCACCCCAAAGCCATCTTCTGTACTTTTGTGAAATGTTTTAAAATTGTGGGTCTGCATTGTAAAAATTTAAGAGATTTACTTTTAATAGTAATTTTCTAAAAAATTGAATTCCACTTCTGAGTCCCTCACCATTGAGCACAGTGATCAGTTGATGAAATATATACAACTTACCTCCTTGTTAGGTTGCTATATTTTAATTTTAATAACCACTTATGGGGCTGAGTGTTGGTAGAGTGCTTTATAAAGCCCTGGGTTTCATTCCAGTGACCGTATAAGCTGGCAATGGTGGTGTATATGCTGTAATCCCAGCACACTAGAGGCCTAGACAGGAGGGTCAGAAGTTCAGTGTAATCCTGAGCTATGTGTGGGACACATGAGCAGGTCCCCATCGTACATTTAGACTGTTTGTTACAAGAGTATTGTTTCAGATTTGAGTAGCTAAGGAATCTTAAAATTAGATTCTACATTTTAAGAATATTTGTTTATGAAACAAATATTGATTGTTGAATGCTAGCCATTGTAGTTACCTATGAAAATTTAAATATACTCAGGTCTTTGGGTTCTTTTTTTCTGTCTTTTTTCTTTCCCTTTTTTTTTTTTTTTTTTTTGTAGAAAAATATTTATGGAAAGAAAAAAAATTCTAACTTTTTAATTTATTTTTGAGATGAGATTGCCAAGACTAGTCTCCAACTCTTGGTTCAAATGACCTTTCTATATCAGCTTCCCAAGTGACTGGAGCAAAATACATCATTACACCCAGCTTGGAGAGGAAAGGTAGCTATTATGGCTGCTTGCTAGATGGTCAAGCAGTAAGTTTCAATTGAAAAGTTACCAGCAGCAAAAGTAAAGCTGAAGGAACTTGTTTCTGTCCTTTTTCCATATGTAGCTAGAAGTTAGTGAAAATACCTTTTGAACAGTCAAACATGTTTTGTTAGAAAATCAAGATATTATTCCATTTTCAACAACAGCCATCTTTTGAGTAGTTTATCAACTTCTAGGAGTAATGGGGAGAAACTTGTTTGAATGTTAAACCCTGTGAGGGTCAGGTGTGATTGAGCAAGCTTCCAACTCTGACAGTGGGGATGATGAGACAGGGTTGTATGGATTCAAGACTACTCAAGGCCGCATGGTGAGGTCTCGGCCAGCCTGGGCTACAGTGTGAGCATGATCCTGCCTCAAAAAATGTGAGAAACACTCTGTGCAACCATTTTGAATCATATAGATGAACTTTCTGGTTATATCATTGTACATAATAACTACACAGAGTACTCCACGTTCCACTCAGTAGCAGGATACTGCATACCTCTTAGATGATTTAAACGATTATTCGTGGTGCAAGAAACTAATGAATGATAACCTACATAAGCCTAGTAGTAAATAATTATTCTATACTGCAGATTATAATATAAAATAATATTCTGCATTCAGGTTCATTTAGCTTAGTATTGGAAATTGTACCCAGTTCCTTAAGTTTTCTTGCTATCATCTGTCTGTTTATATTTTGTGTCAAGCCTTTTCATTGGAAAAGGAAACACTGACTTCTAGTAGCTGTAGGTCTTTCTGCCTCTTTATTCAAAGCTATAGATTGTCTTCTGTTTAAAAATAGACTGTCATGGAGCCATAAATATACTTTTCATCTTGTTTTATTATTTGTCTTAAAAATAACCCTACCTATTTACCAGCAGAGCCCTAAATAGATGTTGTAAGTTCTGTATTAGCCTGGGGACTAGTCTGGGAGCCAATCTGGGAGTGATGACATTTACATGTGAGAAGGGAACTGCCAGTTCTGTCAGTGTGGATGGATGGCTAGAGCTGCCCTCCACGCCCCACACTTTCTGCTGAATCAGCGTTTGCCTGGTGGAACCTGTGTTCTCGTGTTCACATGAGGGTGTGTGTAGAGTGAGTAGAAGAATTGTGTTCTTAGAAGCTGGGCACATATTGTCAGTACCAGTTCTGCTCCTTTTGGTGAGTGTAGATGCTACTCTGAGATGTGATTTCCTTGTCCTTAAGATGGGTCCAGTGAGACCACTTTTCAGAGTCATTATGTGTAAGTCAAGATGATCGATTGACTCTTAACCCAGCCTGGGCAGCTGAGACAGGACTGTCTCTCAGGTTTCAAGCTAGCCTGTGGCCATAGAGGGAGATCTTAGATCTCCCTAGAGTTCCCCCCCAAAAAAAAGAGAGAGAAGAAAAAAGAAGAGTAAATGGCTAGCATAAAGTCTGAAACACTAGTAGCTCAAATAAACACAAGCTGTTAGTTTTTTGGTTATGGTTATTATTTTTCATTTACTATTTAAATACATTTTTTTTCGCCCACCCCTGCTTAATTTATGACCCAATTAGAATCATCACTATGTACAAGTTAAGGTTAAATTCGAGCTAAATGCCTAGGACTGTAACACTTTGCTTACTGAAGCAGAGATTAGTTTTCTCCAAATCATACTGCAATTAGGAGGTACGGGGCAGGATGGAGACCTTGCATAACTGGGCTTTAGAGTAGACTCAGTGTCAATAAACCATGTTTTAGAGCACCTCTGCCGTGAAAGGAAAGCTGCGCACAGTTTACTCTTACCTTAGCCTGACCTCCCTGCAGGAGAACTTTGTCCCCAGGTGAAAGTCTTCTCTTGGAGAAGGTCATCCCACGTGATGACTTTTCCTGCACTTTCGGCCTGTGATCTATGGGAAGGCCATTTGTAGTTGAGTGCTTTGGTATGAGTGACACCAAACTGGTTTACAGCCGACTTGGTCTTCCATAAGGAGGAGCCTGATAGACCAAAGCTAGCATTTAAAAATCTCGGAGCCTCAAGTGCTATGCACATGTTAATCACATAGGAATAGCCACACAGAACTTTTAAAAAACGTATTGCATTTATTTATTTGTGTCTGGGGCACATACTGTCACCGTGCACATTTGGAAGTCAGGACAGCTTGTGGAAGCTTGAACTCTGTATCAGGCTCCGTGGGGAAGGCCTTTACAGGCCAAGACATCTCACTGGGCCGACAACACACAGAACCCTTAACGATAGTGACGCATGCTCGAAAAGGTTATTTGGTTTTTATTTTGAGTCAGAGTCTCACTAAGTACCCATGTTAGCCTGGGACTTGCTTTGTAGACTAGGCTGACCTTGAACTCACATAGATCTGCCTTCTGTGCCACTACACTTGAGCTCATTAAGGTATTCCGATACTTTGAAACACTGACTCTTGTGAACTAGATATCAACTAACTAGAATTGCATTTCAAAAATGAATTCCAGACCCAGAGAGGTGACTCTTAAGAGGACCCAGGTGAGGTATTCCCATGGCAGTTCACAATCGTCTGTGACTCCAGTTCCATGGGATCCGATGCCCTCATCCAACCTCTGCAGGCACTTGGTGTGCATGCATTCCTGCCGGCAAAACACCCATACTCATTTTTAAAAGCAAAACCATTTCTTTGAAACTGTGGGCCTGAGTATCTTAATGGAGCTGAGATGGAAGTTGAACTTAGGGGTAAGAAGATGAATACTTTGGAGGGAAATAAATGAATGAATCTTTTTTCTTCTTTTACAAATATCTTGTCCTCGTTAAAGTCACGTCTGTTTTGAAAATTTGAGGCGTTAGTTAGCCAGGAAGCCATTTTCCATGTACGTGGTTTTTCTTGGGGAAACATAATAGGAACACTTTCTCAACTTAACTATTATTTCTTTTTCCTGTAGGGTAATCCTGGGTTTCTGTTAATCTAGTCACTGTGAGTTCAGTATAAAATACGCTTGAAAATTTGCTTGGCTAGATCCAAAATACTTTATTTGATTTTTTTTTTCTTTCAGATAAACCATTCAATTTGGTGCCTGGGATTAAATTTGCAGTGTGTACTCTACTGCTAAGCCACACTCTTTTCTAGGAAAAGAAATTTTCTTAGTATGATTCTTAAATTTATTGAGTTCAAAAAGGAGGGAAGGGAGTCCACACAGGTTTATTAGGCACAGAGTAGTATGTATTCACAGGCTAGGTTTGTTTATTTTGTAAAGCAGCAGGTGAGTTTTACTGTTCAGATATGGAAGATTTTCAGTTTCTCCCCCCCCCCCCCCACCTTTCATTGCTCCTTTTTTGGTCTAGAATAAAAATAAGACTCTTAACGAAGCCTGAGTATTGCCTGTCCTTGCGTTCATACCACTAGTGACTTTTCTTGGAAACTTGGTAATATCTAAGTGGCCTTAACACTCGAGAATTGAAGATTGTACTGCTTAATCATATTTACCAGCCACTCCGTTCTGTCCTTTTAGCAAAGTAAATCTCATCTTCCCCAGTGACCGCTGAATCATTGAGGCTGTCTCATGGAAGGAGGTCTCCACTAGGTTTCTAATAGCAATAGAAAAAGTCTACTGCCAGGTGTGGTGGCACACGCCTTTAATCCCAGCACTCAGGAGGCAGAGGATCTCTGTGAGTTTGAGGCTAGCCTGTCCATAGAGCTAGTTCTAGGACAGCCAGAAATAGATAGAGAAATCTGCCTTGAAAAAACAAATTTAAGAAAAAGAAGAATCAATTTTTCTTCCTCTTCACTTTTTCCTCCAAATCCTCTTGTCTCCTGCTTCCCAAGAATTCTGTTTAATCTAGTAACTCTTCTCTTCCTTAGGATGGCAAGCTTTTGATATTCTCTCTTGCCCAGTACCACCTGTGTGGCCTGGGAAAAGGAGCTGGAATGTTAGTTCTAAATGGCCTGAGCAGGGGGCAGGTGTAATTTAGCTAGGAGAGCCAGTGGCCTGTGGAAGCGGTGTATCCTCTTGGAGGGAGATGATGGCTAAAACTTGCTCTAGGTGCTGAGCTGGAAGGAATGCTGTCAGCAGTTACAGGACGTGCAGACTGCTTATCAGACGATGCAGAGCAGGCAGACATGGGCATCTCCTGCCCTCCAGCTTGCTCCCCTATCAGTTGTGTGCCAGGTGTTGCTCGTTTGTTTTTAGGAGGGTAACCAGCTCCTTTTAGAGAATATTTTTATTTGAAGACCAACAATTTATACTTGAACCAGATGAAATCGTTAATTGTATTTAAAACTAAAATGTATGGCATGAACCGAAATAGTTTGTATGATGTTGGTGCTTCGTTGGGTAAGGCAGTCTTTTGTCTTTTTCCTCACCATTTTCTAATATCTAGCTTTCTGCAGGAAGCCACCAGTGCAGCGAACAGTTCTTGGCTGTAGAAGTCGTTTACATTGTGCCTTTTAACTTTTAAGTTCCTGTCTTCAGCAGGGAGCAGCACAGTGGCACAGTACTGTTGGACTTAAGTCCCAGATAAGCCAGGTTGTCTTGCTGCCTCCAACTTTAGAGATGGAGGGAAAGCTACGTAAGATTCTATCAGGATTAATTCCAAAGTACTTTCCAGGTTCACTTTCTACGTTGTACAGTGGCCCAGTGACACTCAGCTACGTTAAAAGGTTGTGAATGTGTCAGATACCCAAGCAGAAAATATGCTGTGTTTCAGAAAAATTTCCAGGGTTGAAATAAAAATGGATTTCTTGTTTACTTTCAGTTAATTAACTTTCAGGAATTTAAATGATTTCCTTTTTGGTTTAGTTCATTGAGAGTGTCATTAAATAATGCAGTGAAGGGGTACAAATAATCGTGGCCTTTGAGAGCCACACCCTGTGGTGGGTGTGCACGGCTCTCAACCTTCTCAATGCTGGGCCTCTAATGTAGTCCCTTATGTGGTGACCCCAGCCATAAAGAGATCGCTGCTGCTACTTCACAACTGTAACTTGTCGACTGCTATGAGTCGAAATGTAAGTGTTTTTGGAGATAGTTTGCCCAAGTGGTTGTGACCTGTGGTTGAGAGTCCCTGACTGTAACTGAGGTGGTATGCAGAGCTGGTAAGGTCATCATCAGTCAGAGCACAGGAAGCTAGTCCATGTTACGGGTTTGCTTCAGTGAAGGGTAGATGAGACTCATGGGCGTAACGTGTCACACGCTGTGAGAGAGTTTGTTTCCATCCGTGAGTGTGCGTCTTCTTTTCCCTCTGTGATAGTGAGTGGCACAGCTTCTATCTTTGAGTCTCTCGGAGAGTCTCAGAATGTCCATCAGGCAGGAAGGGTCCTAGAAAAGTCACTAGGATTTGAATTTGTGAGGCTACTTTTGTTCTCTCATTTCTTCTAGGAAAGCTGGCTGATGGTGCAGCCTTCTGGGTCTGTTCTCTCCTATGTTCAGTCATGAAGTTTGTGATCTGTCACTATGGGCCAAATCAGAACCTCAGGGGTTCTTAACGGTGTTGCTTAAACTGCAGAATATGTATCTTTAATGTGTTTGAGCCTCCATTTACATTGCAGTATTAGAAGAGCCCAAGTATTTTGCTGAGGAAACAGAATTGGGACTTAAAAGGAGAAAGAGTGCAGTGGGCCTTGCACAGGAGACTGGCTTGGGTGGAAGAGAGGGCACGGGCCTTGATAGCAGGAGAGAGTGGAGAGCCTGCTGTCTCTGACTTATTTTGCTTTGGGTTTCCGTCAGAGAAGTGGATCCTTGTCAGTGTAGGACAAGTGAAAAAGGAAAACATGAGGCCTCCAAGGCACAAGCAAAGTAAAAGAGACGATTCCTTCTAGGAAAACAGAAGGGAAAGAGAGTCTAGTAAGAGAGAAGTGTCTCAGGGATCGGTGAGGTGGCTCAACTGGTAAAGAAAGGCACCTGCCACCAAGTCTGATGGCCTGAGTTCCGTCCTATGTTAGAAGAGAGAACTAACTACTATAAATTGTCCTTTGACCTTCACATTAGCATCTTGACATGTATGTGCCCTTAAGTGAATGCATGTGCACACGCGTGCTCTCGTGTGCGTGCACTCACACACACACAGAGAGAGAGAGAGAGAGAGAGAGAGAGAGAGAGAGAGTAAATACATAATTAAAAGAAGCTTTTTAAAGGTTGGATATAAGTAGGATAGGTGCTTCTTATTTGAAGGAAATGCGAGGAATTCTAGGAGTTACATGTTTTGTAAATGCCAACTAGGAGAAATGTAGGATGTTCATTTTCCATTTCAGTCCTCTTATTTGCTGGACAGCACAAACCCAGGCAGGTAGTGCTGCACTGGGCATTAGGACTGCAGCCAGTGCTCGTTTAGTTTCCCTTGCTGTGGTGCTTTGGCTCACTGTCTGGATCTCTTCTTTGATGTAAGGAGGCTGAACTCCCTTGTTCTCTCTCCATGCTTCTTACCTTTTCCAGAACTCTACCAAACTTTGTCTTCCAGATACTTTTAAATTGTCTTGCTGATAATGATAGATCACAAATAAGTCTCAGTAAAAATGTTTCTATGTTTTGTGAAAAGCCAAAACCATTACTGATGACTAGAGTTGGCTACATTGAAATGTGTAGTAATGTTACATAGTTTCAGTTTGTTTTCTGATTCTCCTAGAACAAGTTGAAATCATCGCAGAAGGATAAAGTTCGTCAGTTTATGATCTTCACACAATCTAGTGAGAAAACTGCAGTAAGTTGTCTTTCTCAAAATGACTGGAAGTTAGATGTTGCAACAGATAATTTTTTTCAAAACCCAGAACTTTATATACGGGAGAGTGTAAAAGGATCGTTGGACAGGAAGAAGTTAGAACAACTGTACAATAGATACAAAGGTGAGTATTTGATTCAATGTTACAAGTCATGGGCTTGTTCTGAGACCTTGTCTTCCCAGATTGTGAAGTTCAGTGTGTTCATGAGAACTACAGCAGATCCTGGAACTAAAACGATCTTAGAAGAGAACTCATTCTCCGTTTTACTGAGTCTCTTCTTGGCCTTCCCCCATTCTGCAGTTTGAGAATGAAAGGTCGGAGGCTTTTCCTAACCTTGTGCTTGTAAAACTTGCTGAGCAAGGTTTAAGAAAGTCTGTATAATAACTTTTTGTAACGTAACATATACTTTTGAAAAACTGAACAGCTGAGATTAGTGGTACAAGCCTTCATCTCAGAGGCAAAGGCAGTCAGATTGAGAGTTCAAGGTTAGCCTATTTTGTAAGACTATCTTGGAAAAGGGAAAAAGCAGAAAGAAAAAAAAGAAACGAAAAAGAAAAGGATAACAGTTTCTTTGTCTATTCCTTACCCCTCAGGGCAGCCTATATATAATAGTCCAGTATGGATGCTTACATGTCTTTTATGTTTTTACACAGATGCATATAGAGTTATTTTCAAAATTTCCCCAAATGGAATTATATTATATTCATAATTCATGCTCCAAAGTGTTGTGTACTGTTGTAACTGATAGTCACTACCAGATATTTTACATTTTTTAAAATTAATTATTTTATTTATTTACATTCTATCTCTTGCCCCCTCCTGGTCCCCCTTCCCACAGTTCTTCATCTCATCCCACCTCCTCCTTGACTCTGAGAGGGTGCCTCCCCCTCCCCCTACCCCCTTCCCTAGGGCATCAAGTCTCTCCAGTATTAGGTGCATCTTCTCCATTGAGCTCAGACCAGGCAGTCCTCTGCTGTATCTGTGCCAGGGGCCTTGGACCAGCCCATGTATGCTGCCTGGTTGGTTGCTCGGTCTCTGGAAGCTTCCAGGGGTTGGGGTTAGTTGAGACTGCTGGTCTTTTAATGGGGTCACCCTCCCCTTCATCTCCTTCAGTCCTTCCCCTAATTCCTCCATAGGGGTCCCCAACCTCAGGGTTTAAGTGTCTACATCTGTCTCAGTCAGCTGCTGATAGGGCCTCTTAGAGGACAGCCATATGTTTTACATTTTTTTAGCAAATCATATTGGTAGCAATATAGAGGAACCTCTTTCTTTGTATATGTTTAGTTTTTTATTTTTAAATTGTTTTCCTGTTGTAAACGTCAGATACTTAAACTGTTGAGATTAAGGTTGACTTGTGTATTTCATTTTATTAAGACTTAAGCAATTATTGTGGTAAAATGAATTTTGTTTCAAGTAAAAAGAATTTCTAATTTAACATTGGTTGATTAATACATAATAAAATATGGGTGTTTTGACTTAAAAGTCTCTTGTTCCTGTATAGGCATGTCTGATTTTATTTGCGTGTGTGGCATTTTCACATCTGATAAGTGCTAGGTGTCGTGTGTGTGTGTGTGTGTGTGTGTGCGTGTGTGTGTGTGTGTTTGTGACTTTTTTGACAGATCTCACTATGTAGCTGTATCTATTCGCTGTGTAGACCATGCTGACCTTGAACTCACAGAAATCTGCCTGCCTCTGCCTCCCTAGTAGTGGGATTAAAGGTGTACAGCACCAAGCCTGTGGCTCCATTAGTGAGATTTTAAAAAACTAAATGTCCAATTACTTTTACACTTTCCTGTGCACTTTAACAGTACTACTTACGGGTGCACTGACATAGGCTGTTATATGGGGAAACATCTGTGAAAATAATACAATTTCATGTCTCTGGTATATTGTGATTTGTTTTAAAATAGAAAATAAAACAGTATCTTTTGTTATGAATATAACAAAGGATGGCACTAATTTTATTTTGTATTGGTGTTTTTAAAGACCCTCAAGATGAAAATAAAATTGGAATAGATGGTATACAGCAGTTCTGTGATGACCTGGCCCTCGACCCAGCCAGCATCAGTGTGTTGATCATTGCATGGAAGTTCAGGGCGGCCACACAGTGCGAGTTCTCCAAACAGGAGTTCATGGATGGCATGACAGAGTTAGGGTGAGTATTTAACTTCCAGAGGGGACGAGGCACTCTCTATGAGAATGATGGAGCTTTGTCTTCAGTTTTGTCTTCTATTTTAAATGGAAATTTAAGTTTTACTAGCCTACAAACAGTCGGTATGTTGTTTCCCTGGTATTTTCTGGGTTTGCCAAATGCCTGTATTATTTTGTAGCTTTCTCTAACTGCATTGTTCCCAGTCATTTGTTCCTGGGAGTCACTAGTATTAAAATTATCTGACATTAGTATTTAACATAACAAAGTAAAATGAACAAGTATTTCCTGTTTTGAGGCTGTGTATTCTGAAGTGTAAAAATGTAGATTTTAAGGACTAGAGGGTCCATAGAAATTATTAAATGTTTTTGGCTCTGCTTACTGCCTCGATGACTGGTTCGTGAACAGGTTTGAATAAGTAGACTGAAAAGTCATAGGTAAAGGTTTGCTGACAATTAGTAGTTGACTGAGAGGACTGCAGAAGTAGTATGAAAGCTGGGCCTGGTGGGAATCCCAGCCCTCGGAAGGCAGATGTAAGGGGGTCAGGAGTTAAGGTCTTTCTCAGCTACATAGGGGCTCAAGGCCAGCGTGGCCTGCAGTGTGAGAGCCTATCTCC
This sequence comes from Uromys caudimaculatus, assembly GCA_028551405.1. Classification (NCBI taxonomy): domain Eukaryota; kingdom Metazoa; phylum Chordata; class Mammalia; order Rodentia; family Muridae; genus Uromys; species Uromys caudimaculatus. The sequence goes on along the minus strand of CM052704.1, from coordinate 20,960,799 downwards.
AAAATATAACAGAACCAAAAAGCTAACATCGACTGAGCAGGGATTCGTTCCAATAACTCTTTTGCCTGTCTCTTCATAACCACTGTGTGAGGGAAGTACTCTACTGACCCGTAAGAGATGATAAACCAGGTGCTGTTCCAGCTGGGACTATGAGCAGGGTTCTGCTTGCTGAGTTGGAGGGGCTTTGGAAAACTGGGCACATTCAGGACACAGCCTCTTCAGTAATTTGACCACAGAAAATTTGAAGAAGTGCTACACCATGTAAGAGAAAACCTGAATGTGTGAAGAGGTAGCAGTAGCTGTTGCCACCCTGGGGCTTCATGAAGTGAGCCAGCCAGTCAGGTCAGAATTCAGTTCCTGGGGAGAAGGCAGGGCTGCAGGAGCAGGGTGCCTGCTCAGAAGCTGCTACTGTGGTGGATACAACTGGTCAGAGGGCAGAGGTGGCGGTGGGGTGGGGGTGGTCTACTGTAGGAGTTGTCAGCACTGGTAGATAGCACTGGGACCCTTCCAACCCTAACACCAGTTCCCTCTACTGACAGCAACCTGGGTAAAATTCCCCTTCCTCCCCTGGCGTTTAGCCCTGTAGACCCTATAGTCAGTAGACCCTGACATTGAGTGAGCTGGCAAGAGGAATGATGTCCAGAGCAGCTTTGTGGCTGGCAGCTACAAAGCAGGGCAGAGCAGGGTGGGCTTAGTGTGAAAGGTCAATAAGTTAGTGATGTGCCCACGCTGTCTCACAGCCCGGCCAGCTCATCCGTGCCTGCTGGCTCTGCGTCAGAGACACATTTCACTAGAATTCTGGAAAAGCAGTGTCTCTGCTTATAGAAAATGTAATAATAATGTATCCCATGAAATGTTAGAGAGAATGTAGAAGGAAGGTGAAAAGCAGAGGTGTTCTGTTGATTTGTTTGTGGAATCTTTAAGATATAGGACACTTCTGTCATAAGGCCATTGCTAGGAGGAAAGGAATTTGGTACATACTGAAAGTTGTGTAAACATAGGGAAAAACCCTAATTCTGCTTTAAGTAATTTAGTTGAAGGTAGTACAGGTTTTAGCTAGTATTTATTAAAAGCAAGTTTTCAAGAAGAGCACGTCCTTAGCAAGAGGCCTAGTGGTTTGAGGAAGTTTCCTTGGACGACCTGCAGCGCTAGCTGTCCCTACCACAGTGAAAGAGGTGGATGTGGGGCTGATTTTGTACATTCTTGTCTATTCATGGACGCAGAAGTGGAGTCTGTAAGTCAGTGTGATGAGAGTTTGGTGAATTAAAAAGAATAGCCAGTTTCTTTTAGAAGTAATAATTCTAACATCTCATCATTGTGGACTTTGTCGTCTTTTTTACACCAACTCTAGACAGGAGTTACCCTTCATCCATGGCTTTTGTAAAGTTTTAGTGGCTCATAATTATTGTGACTGTGTTCACAAATTATTAGTTGAAAGTTTCCAGGAAAAAAAAATTCCTAAGTTTTAAGTTGGGCATCATTATTCTGAGTAGAGATGTAAGATTTTAAACCATCCTGCTGTCCTGCCTGAAGTATAAGCTGCCCCTTTGTCCGGCATGCCCCCACTGTACCCTGCCTGCCTGTTATCACTCAGTGGCTTTCTCAGTTACCACATTGGTGGTGGTTAACATCAGCCTTGGTCTCACGACCAGTACGTGTGTTCAGGTGACCTGACTTTATTTATGTAGTAGCAATGCTGGCACTTGAGATGTAGAGAGAGAATACATGCATATCATTTCCATTACTGCATAATTATTTTAATATTAGTTCCGATTAATCTCTTGCTTTGTCTTTTCTGTAAGTTGCACTTTGTATCACAGCTATGTATATGTAGGAAGAAGCCGTGCATATCTGGGGCAGGGTGCTCTCCAAGGTTTGAGGCTCAGTGAGGGACTTATGTAAAAAGATGAAATCTCATCTATCTGATTTTTTAAACATAAGTTCTAGGAAACAAATGCAAGCCCTCATAGGAATAATTAAGTTAAGTTTTTAATTTATAGTGAAAAGTTAACCATTTATAAACTTAATTTTATAATGTAGATGTGACAGCATAGAAAAACTAAAGGCCCAAATACCCAAGATGGAACAAGAATTGAAAGAACCAGGACGATTTAAGGATTTTTACCAGTTTACTTTTAATTTTGCAAAGAATCCAGGACAAAAAGGATTAGGTAAGAATATTTTAAAATTATATTTGGTATTTTACATATATTTAAATACATTGATAGTATCACTTTTGCAATAGAAAATCTTGTGGATTGAACATAATGTTATGAAAATACCAGCTTTGGAAAACACCGAGCAATGGATATTTAGTTAGGGAACTGTGGGCACGGTACAGCAGAGGATCGCTTGGATGTCGTCTGTGAACCATTGAATTATTAGAATACAAAAGCTCTAAATACGGAACAGAGGTGGCCCTTAGTGTTTAACTGGCATCTGTTTGTGGGTCTTTTGTCCATAGGTGTTCAAGAAAGTTCTAGATTCATAGGCGCTACAGAGACACTGTTACAAGACCACTGAGTCGCAGATACAGGGCCTGAAAACTTCATGTCTGGTTCTTTTCTTTTTTTACATTTGAAAACTGTAAGAAAGGGTGAAAAGAAGTGGTCTGATTCATAATCACTGGGGAAAGCAGTAAACAGTGCAGAGCATCTTTGCCCTGTGGTGTCACCTCATCTTAGAAGTTTAGATCAACCAGTTTGTACTAAATGCAGTGTGCATCTGTTTGCTTTGGGGCCAGTTAGGGGCTATGAAAGAAAAAGGTGAAATGGAATTTACAAAGTTCCTAAAAGCTTAGGCAGCCGTAGATAATACAGAGTAGTAAAGAGAGGGCTCCAAAGCCGGAGAGACTGGAAAGTGCTTTCTAGGCTTTGGGAGATAGCGGTGGAAGGCTTGTTATCAGGCTGGGTAAAGAAAGGCAGTACTAACGAAGGGCTGGGGGCTCCCACACTTAAGGATGAGTTGAGACTATGCAAGGGAGAAGGCGTTAATTAGATTTTAGAGAAACAGGAAGTTGGTGAGGCACAGTAGAGCTAAATTAATAATCATAGGCTTCTTTTGAAAACAGGACAAAATGTTTTGAGTTGGAGTATGTGAGAAATAGGACCCACTGAGAGTTTTTCCATGACAGCGACCCTGGTGAACGTGAGCTTCTAGTGTACCTGATGGTGAGCCAGGTCTTTCACCTATACTGGTCAGCAATGAGGAAGAATTTTATTCTTTCCTTCAGCAAATTACTCCTGGGTACCAGATACACAGATACAGAATCTATCTAGACTTTTTTGTTCTTAATTTGCAAATGAGAAAACTTAGGCACAGGAAGGGTAAATCATGAATGAGGTGGTGGTGGTTTCTTTGTTTCTGAGATGCTTGGGATTGAATCGAAGCCCTGCACATGGTAGGGATTGAATCAGACTCTTGCACATGGTAGGGACTGAATCAGAGCTCTGCACATGCTAGGGATAGAATCAGAGCCCTGCACATGTGTTATCTGCTGAGCTCTTCAGTTCTTGAGTTTCATGCTCTCACTAGCTGCCCTGGCAGGTCAGAAGTTCACTTTTGCTAGGCAGATCAGACCTTGAACTTTGCATCTTCCTGCTCAGACTCCCAGGCTGTTTGTGTGTTCATTGGTAGGAATGAAACCTAGTCCTCTGCGAGGGAAGTACTCTGGCTGGCACTGTGCTGGCCCCAGCCACCGGTTCTCTTTGGGGAGATACAGTAGCTGGAGAGGCTAATGAGTCCCCTTGCCTTGTGTTTTAGATTGAACATCAAGGATAAAGATCAATTCTGTGACTAGGAATTAGTCCAAGGAAGCAACTAGAGACGAGACGAATGTGTGCGTGTAATGGAGAACTAGCCTAAGAGATGAAATGGGACTGAGTTGATTAAAGATTTTCAAAATGTTTGTAAAATGAAGTTGTAATGAAGCTCCCTTTCAAATTGATTGTTCAGATAAGCTTGATCTTGTTCTTTTCCTTAAATGCATCTGAGATGAACACATAATTACACAATTAGTGGGGCACAGCATGATGCCAGTGTCCTTACACAGCACAAATGATCAGGCTGGATGGAGTTCATGACTCTGGACGCCTTCTCTTTCAGGATGAGACAGGAAAAGCTGCACTGCCTACAGTTAGACTCCGGGGAGCCTAGCCATTTCTTTTTCTAGTTTCCCTTTCCCTTCCCTCAAGTAAAAATTTGGTGAAGCCTTTCAGTTTGAATATTATTGTGTGGTACTTGGAAATATAACAGCATTTTGATAAGATTATAGGTAGTATTGTGGATGTCATATTGATTAGGAATCAGATTCTTAGTTACATTCTGCCCTTACAGAATATATAATAAATAGTGTTTTGAGTAAATACATACTTTGATACTAAAATGAAAATCAACATTTTATGGTTATTCAATATATTTATATGATAAATTAGAATATTTATATTAGAAAAAATTGAGAAAGTGATTATTTGAAAACAGACTTTGAAAAAAATAGTTGTGGTTTTCTAGCATTAAAAAATACATTGTTCAATGGTTATAGACTTTGTTTTGTAACGAGCATTCAAGAGATTACTTAATAATGCATTTCACATTTTCATTTCTTAAAGTAGAGGAAATTCTGTGTTGTGTATACAACCACAATAAAACGTTATTTGTGACGCCCCCAGGCCATAGCTTTTTACAGTTAAAATTAACCCTAATGTCAGATGTGGGGTTTGTTAACATAGTCTATCTGTGTAAATTTATCAAATTTATTGATAAATTTATCTGTAGGAACTGGTGGGTGAAAAAGGAACTCTGTAGAAGGGAGAGGAGCTTAAGAGAGGGAAAGAAGAGGGGGCCAGAGAAGTCGGAAGGAAAGCACTTTCTGTCTGTTATGAGTGTTGTTAGGTGGCGGGAAACGCGGTGACTTGTTTGACTCAGGAGCTTAGTTAACAAGGGAAGTTGTCCAGGCAGTCTTGTGAGAGTCCGCCAGTGAGTGAGGTTAGAGGGGACAGGAAGTCCCAGGCAGGTGGGCAGAAGACAGTGGCAGCCCTGGGCAGCTGTGCTAGTGTGGTAAGAGCTGAGAGCTCTGTTTCCCTGCCTACCCCTCTCTCCTTGTCTCTACCATCTGCTCAGTCACCTGCAGTTTCTGATTAGTCTGTGTGTCTTAAATTTGAAAGAAGTTTTTGTAAGCCCTGCATGAAGTCTTAATCTACCTAAAATACCACCCTGCTTAGGAACACACTCTGGGGACGTGCACTGGTTCAGGAAGCTGCCATGGAGTGCCTCTGCTGTTATTGCACACTTCTTTCTTATTAAGCTCATGTTGACACTCACAATTGTCTTTCTGTTTAAAACAGAGGAAGTGTAACCATTTAAAGACCATCACTGTTCAGTCCTTGTCCTTTTCCAGGACAATATTATAATTTATTTAACTACTTGTCATTTAAGATGTTTGTTATTCTGGTGCTGTCCTCCAAACACCTTGCCAGTTTTTTGGTTTCTTTCAAAATTGAGAATTAAAAGTTGGACCCAGTCTTCAGAAGGATGTTAAATATAGTGCACTGTAGGTGACTGTTGTTCTGCTAATTTGGTCAGAGATTATATATTTTCTATAACAGCCAAGCCATTTTTCCATATTTTTTTATTGGTTATTTTATTTATTTACATTTCAGATGTAATCCCCTTTCCAGTTTCCCCTCCACAAGCCCCCATCCCCTCTCCCCACCCTCTCTATGAGGGTGCTCTCCCATCAGCCCACCCACTCCTGCCTCAGCGTCCTAGCATTCCCCTACGCTGGATCATTGAGCCTCCACAGGACCAAGGAGCTCTCCTCCCATTGATGCCAGATAAGGCAGTCCAGCTGGAGCCATGGGTCCCTCCACGTGAACTCGTTGGTTGGTGGTTTAGTCCCTGGGAGCTCTGGGGGTGTCTGGTTGGTTGATATTGTTGTTCTTCCTATGGGGTTACAAACCCCTTCAGCTCCTTCAGTCCTTGCCCTAACTCCTCCATTGGGGACCCCGTGCTCAGTCTGATGTTTGCTGCATGCATCCACATCTGTATTGGTCAGGCTCTGGCAGAGCCTCTTAGGGGACAGCTATACCAGGCCCCTGTCAGCAAGCTCTTCTTGGCATCAGCAATATTTTCTGGGTTTGGTGTCTGCAGATGGGATGGATCCCCAGGTGGGGCAGTCCCTGGATGGCCTTTCCTTCAGTGTCTGCTCCACTCTTTGCCCCTGTCTTTCCTTTAGACAGGAGGAATTATGGAATCATATTTTTAAGGTGGTTGGGTGACCCCATCCCTCAACTGGAGCAGTGCCTATCCATTGATTATGGTCTCTATAGGTTCTATCTCCCCTTTGTTGGGTATTTAGGCTAATGTCCTCTCTTTTGGGTCCTGGGAACCTCTTGGGTCCCTGGCATCTAGGACTAAGGACATAGTGAACCTTTGTTAGAGGGTGGAGTCAGTGAAGCTCAGGCTTGAGGAGTGGCATTAGAAAATGTATGCCACAAGGGGGCAGTAGAGAGCCACTTCCCAAAAGCTATCCTCTGACCACTTGCATGCTCTGGTACCCCTATACTTGCATTCAGATACACAGTAAAATAAACTAATTTCAGAATAGAATCTGAAGGTCATTTTCTAGTGAGTTATGGTTCTAAAAGTAGAGGCAAATTCCATATCATGTATACATAGCCACAATAAAAAGATATTTGTGAGGTAGATGATTTCAAAGATCTTTCTTTTTTTGTTTTGCTTTTTTCTTTTTTTGGTTTTTTCGAGACGGGGTTTCTCTGTGTAGCCCTGGCTGTCCTGGAACTCCCTCTGTAGACCAGGCTGGCCTCGAACTCCAAAATCCACCTGCCTCTGCCTCCCAAGTGCTGGGATCAAAGGCATGCGCCACCACTGCCCGGCTCAAAGATCTTTCTTAACTTCATTGTTTAAATATTCACTCCAAAGCCAGCTGGAGTGGTACCTATCTGTCAATCCTAGCACCCAAGGCTGAGGCTGGGGGATTGTGAGTTCCAAGTCAAGCTCCATTGCGAAACCTTAGCTCAAAAGAAAAGAACTTGCTTAGAAATAATTCACAGTGTTCTTTGTTGTTGTTTTGGGTTGGGGGCAGGGGCGGAGGCATTGAGTCTCTTCCTGTGTGACTTTGGCTAGCCTGGAAGTTGCTAAGTCAACTAAACTGGCCTCAGACTCACAAGGATCCTCTGCCTCTGCTTCCCAAGTGCTGAGCTGACAGGTAGGAGCCATCACACCTGATTAAACTGATAACACTCTGGAGAGCGTTTCCATGAATAGCTCGGGTGGCTCTCATGGCAGTCCTCTGAGCTATGTGCATGCTGTACAGGGGCACTACGGCCACACTCCTGCCCCAGGCCTCTAGACTGTTGTTGTAAGATGGATCTTAATGATTTTTCTTTTAATTCAAAAACAGTTTTTCTTTTGTTGTTATTGTTTTGTTTTTTTAAAGATTTATCTACTTTATTTATATGAGTACACTTTAGCTGTCTTCAGACACAACAGAAGAGGGCATCAGATCTCATTACAGATGGCTGTGAGCCACCACGTGGTTGCTAGGAGTTGAACTCAGGACCTCTAGAAGAGCAGTCAGTGCTCTTAACTGCTGCTGAGCCATCTCTCCAGCCCTCAAAACTCTTTTAATGTCTCCTTTTTCACGTCTGATTTTGTCCGCCTTGGAAGAAGCACCTCTGTCATGGTGTTTTACACTGTGTTGTTGTTAGTCTCTGTGGAGCTCAAGGACCATTTACTGGAACTCGACAGAAAACTATAAAACAGAACAAGGTGGAGAAGCTGTGAATCCTGGTGCCTGGAGGAAGGGCCTGCTGAGGAAGGCGAGAACTTCCTGCTTTTTTGAGTTAGCATTAACAGTGGTGATGTAAAAATAAGCAGCTGTAAAAAGTGGGGGAGGGGTCCTCAGAGAAGCCTGGTAGTAAGACAAGCATGCCTAGGATTTTGGCATTCCACAAAGGGGGAAAAAGAAAAGCTCAAACTCGGACGTAGGGCTCAGAAGATGGAGGCAGCAGGCTCAGCATGGGCTCAGAACAACTGCACACCTTTTCATTTCAATTCATCTGTTTCTTTTTTAACTTAAAAAACCATGCATTCATTTATGTATTTATTTATTTAGAGTGTGTGTGTGTATGTGTGTGTGTGTGTGTGCGCGCGTGCGTGTGTGTGTGTGTGTGTGTGCGCGCCATGACACGTGGAAGGCAGACAACAATTTGCAGGAGTCATTTCTCTCTTTCCACAGTATGTGTTCTAGGGATCAAACCGTAGGCCTCATCAAGTATTGGTGGAAAGCTTCCATATTCTCTGAACCATCTCACTGGCCTGTTGTGTGTAGGCCTGGTGCTGTTTGTATTTTGATGTTAATTCCGCTCTCCTGGAGGAGCTGTGGACTTGTAAATCATCCCCTAATAAATAAAGGAGCCAATCACTGGGCAAGTAGGCGGGACTTCCGGGTTGGATAGGGGAAGAGAGGAAGGAGGAGAGAGAGAGAGAGAGAGAGAGAGAGAGAGAGAGAGAGAGAGAGAGGAGAGAGGAGAGAGGAGAGACACCTTTTGGATGGGGATAGCATGAGGACAAGGTGTAGCTACTAGCATCTCCCAGTTTCAATGGCAGATCCCAGATCCGGCAGGACTCGCCTCTGGAGGATTTAGATTTAATAACAGTTACAAGATTAGGATTTTAGTTGTTGCACCCAGCGACTGAGTTGCCGTTGTTTCTGAACTAAGTTTGTGTTGCATTTTCCTTCACACAGTGGCTTGTCTGGGTTCAAGAGAGAAAGGTACGGCGGCAAAGTGTGGGTTTGCCTGATGTGCCCCACAAAGGCCGTGGGGGGTTTGAAACATGGGGCTGGCATGGTAGCGACCTGCCAGTGGGAACTTAGTGAGCTGGGTGGAGAGATTTTGGAGCTCTGAGTCAGAGAGTCTCCATGAGATAAGAACAGGCTGGCCATTGCCCACCAGGGCATGGCCAGCGAGACCATTGGGGCCGAGAGTAGCTGGGTCAAGCACAGGACCTTGCTGTTCTATTTTAATATTTCCTGCAACACCAGCCCTATTTTACTTATTTCTGACCTGATGTCTATTATTTATTTCTGTCTACCAATTGTAGGTTTGCCGTGTTCTCCCCCTCCCAAGGTCCTAAAGTACATTTTTAATTCATTATATTTAGAGCTCTGGCTTTTAATACTTATTTTATTTGTGTGTGTATGTGTGTATGCTCTCACGAGCCACACACATGAATATATGTAAGGCACTTAGGTAGAGGTGGGACAACTGTGTGTGTGTGTCTGCACATTCCACACACATGACTATGCACAGGCATATGTGTAGAGGTGGGACAACTGTGGGCTCACCCATTCTGGCCCTGAGGTGGTAGGGGCTATACTCAGGTCTTCCGTCTGCAGGCTTGGCTGGCCTGGGCCTTCACTCTCTACTCGCCCTGTCCTGCCTGTATTCTTTGGGTTTTCAGCATGGGCACTTGACACTATTAACTCTCCTCTTTGGGTTGCTGTCACTGACTGCAGCCCTGGGGGTTTTGGTATGTTATGTTTTGATTTTCACTTGATTCTTAAGCACTCTTACTTCTTTAAAGCCCTTCAGTGACCCTCATTCAGTAGTGACTTGTTCCTCATCCATGAGTTTGCATATTTTCTGTCATTTCTCTTGCTGTTGATTTCTAGTGTTTTTCCATTATGATTGGATAGAATAAAGGAAATGGTTCACTTGGTTTTTGCCCTGTTGTGTGATTTGTTTTAGAGAGTATGTCATGATCTGCTAGAAGAATATATATCCTGAGGTTTTTAGAGGAAATGTTCTCAAGGTCCCATTAGGTCCATTTGATCAATAATTTCATTTGACTTATATTTTTGTTTGTCTTGTTGATCTGAATGACTTTGTTGGTGAGAGTAGAATATTGATGTAAGCCACTATTGTTGCAACCTGATACCCAAACCAGGTAAAAAGACAATGATAAGAGGAAAACTTCACACCAGTTTCTTAAATGAACGTAGATGAAAAAATTGTCAACATACTTTCAGACCGAATCAGGAGCACGTTAAGAAGGAAGGTTGATGCATCATGTGCAAATTGATGAATGCAGTAAGCCATGGAAGTAACTTAAAGACAAATACAGAAATGAAGAAAAGGCATCTGACAAAGACCAATGTGCCTTCATGATTTAATGCTGTAAACATTAGCATACCACAAAATAAGTTATTAATACAAATCTGCAGCCAATATTAAATTTCTTGGAGAAAAACTGAGAGCATTTCCTTTAAAATCGAAGATGGGGTAGAGATACCTGCTCTCACATTTCATATTCGGTATACTGCTTTGAAGTCTTAGCTGTAACAACAAGAGAAGAGAAAGACGTGAAAGGGCTAAGGTAAGAGAAGAGGGAGTAAGCCGGGCAGTGGTGGCGCACGCCTTTAATCCCAGCACTTGGGAGGCAGAGGCAGGCGGATTTCGGAGTTCGAGGCCAGCCTGGTCTACAGAGTGAGTTCCAGGACAGCCAGGGCTACACAGAGAAACCCTGTCTCGAAAAAAACAAAAAAAGAAAAAAGCAAAACAAAAAAAACCAGTGTACAAAAGAGAAAAAAATTAGGGAAAATGCCTTATTCATAATAGCTGAGAATTAAAAAAAAAAAAAAAAATGCCTGTGAGTAAATCTAGTCACAATGAGGAAAGACTGCTCCATGAATACTTCAAGACACTGAAAAAGGACATCAAAGATCCTAGGTGGTGGCAAGGCACTCCATGGCCCTGGACTGGCAGAATTGCTTCTGTGAGAACGGCCACATCACCAAAAGCAAATCCACATACTCACTGTGATTCCCATCCAAATTCTCACGTCCTCCTTCACAAACCAGAAAAAATAACCAAAAATGCGTGCGGAACCAGAAAAGACCAGGAATGAGTAAAGCAGTTCTAAGGAGAAGGAACACAGCTAGACATACAACAATGCCTCTGCTCAAATTATACTTCAGAGCTATAGTGGCAGAGTCTGGTGCTGGCCTACAAGGACCGGAGACCTGTGGGACAGAGCAGAGGCCCCAGGAATAGTGTCAAAAGAATTCAATGAAAAATAGGTAGTCTGTTCAGCAAAACTGGATGTCTATTTGTAAAAGAATGAGATTAATAAATTCATCTTTCCCCATATAAAAATCAACTTGAAGTAGATTACAGAACTTAATTTAAAACTTGGAACTGCTAGAGGAAACTATGGAGGATGCACTTGAAGTTAGTCAGGAACTTGCTGAGCGGCTCTCCAGGATCTTATGAACTAGCCCCACAGTTTAACACATGGCACTACATTAAAGTAAAATGTTTCTGCACAACAAAAGAGACATACAACCCACAGAATGGGAGAAAATCTTACCAATTACACTTCAGAATGAATTTACAAAGAACTATAAAATTAACATAAAAAACCCCAAACTGCCAGTTAACAAGAGTTTTTTTTTTTTTAAAGAAGAAACAGCTAGCAAATGTTTTTAAAGATATTGAACATCCCTAGTTATCAGAGAAATGCAAATTAAAAGTAAGTTAATACATCATCTCACCTTAGAATGGTTATCAAAAAAAAAATACAGCAGTGCATGCTGGGAAGAATGTGGGGGAAAGAGAACTTTAATTCATTGCTGGTGAGTGCAAAGCAATGTAGTTAGGAGTTCAGCATGGAGGTTTCTCAAAAACTTAAAAATATTGACTGTCATTTGACTCAGCTATCCCACTCCTGGGCATATCCCCATGGTGCCTGCTGCTCTCATTCAGACCACAAAGGGGTTAGAAATGGGTGACGAGAAAGGATGAGTGTGCAGAAGAGTACATGGGACATGAGAGGGGTAAAGAGACTGGGTGACAGGTTATGAGGGGCAAATGGGAGTGCCAGGAAATGGGGGAGATAAGAGGAAAAGAAAATCTGCCCAAGTATACTTTGAAAGTGTCATGGTACCTAGTGTGCTGTATGCTAACTTAACAAATAAAAGCACATGTGTGTATTAAAGCATTCTTTTGAGTTGCTCCCTTATTCAGTATGAATTGATCTCTTCTAGTTGTGCTTTTGAAGTCTATTGTGTTAGATATTGCAGTTATTATTGAAGGGTGTTCATATATCCATGCCATTTTATTACCCCCTTCATGTTCTTATTTGCTTATCTGCTGTTCTATCCTGGTGTTTCTTTCCTCTGTCCTCATGTACAGAGACGTTTTCCTCTTCAGGGCATAGAACTTCTTCAGGCCTCTCTAGTACTGGCTTAGTTTTCATACATTGTCTCAGTTTGTTTACCATAGAAGGTTTTTTTTTTCTTTTCCACTAATCATGCTAGATAATGTTGCAGGATATAATAATCTTAGTTGACAGTTGCTGTCTTTCAGAGCATAAAGCCAAGGACCAGCCTTGGCTTGGAGAGGGGTTATGAGAGAGCAGTGAAGCAAACGACTCTTAAGTCTAAGCTGGCAGCCTGTGTTCTGCTGGAGATGACTTTCCAGAGCGCTTGTGCGCGCTCTCTCTCTCTCTCTCTCTCTCTCTCTCTCTCTCTCTCTCTCTCTCTCTCCTTCCCTCCCTCCCTCCCTTTCCTCCCCCCCCCCGTGTGTGTGTGTGTGTGTGTGTGTGTGTGTGTGTATGCTCTGCTTGAGACAGTTTTCTCTTGCTGTTCTTTTTTGTTTGTTTGTTTGTTTGTTTGTTTGTTTTTCGAGACAGGGTTTCTCTGTGTAGCCCTGGCTGCCCTGGAACTCACTCTGTAGACCAGGCTGGCCTCAAACTCAGAAATCTGCCTGTCTCTGCCTCCCAAGTGCTGGGGTTAAAGGTGTGCGCCACCACTGCCTGGCCTCTTGCTGCTCTAAAAACACTCTGGGTGTCTCTTGTAGACCAAAAGCCCAGTCATTTATTTTTCATATCTATTCAGTCTTTACTCCAGGTTCCCTCCTCGTTCGCTTGCTGTCGCTGTCTTCAGACACCCCAAAAGAGGGCATCAGATCTCTTTACGGATGGTTGTGAGCCATTATGTGGTTTCTGGGATTTGAACTCACAACCTTTGGAAGAGAAGCTAGTGCTCCTAACCGCTGAGCCATCTCTCCAACCCTTGTTGATTTTTTTTTTAATGAGTATGTGTATACAAGTGTTTACAGTGTGTGTAAGGGAGGCAACAGAGACAAACGAGAGCATTGGATCCACTGGAGCTGGAGTTGCAAGAGGTTGTGAGCTTCCCAAATTGGGTACTGGGAACCACATTTGACTCCTTGGAGGAGCAAGAAAAAAACACTGAGCCTCAAGTATTATTGATCTCTGTCTTTTCCAATTGGAGTTTTGAGTTGAATTTGTTGAGCACTATTTTCATATATTTGTTGGCCATTTGTATTTCTTCTTTTGGGAAATATGTATTCAGACCATTTGCCCATATTTTTATTTCTTGGACTGTTTTGTTGCTATTGTTTTGAGTTCTCTATTTATTTTTGTAATTAGGCTTTGGTCAGATAAACAGTTTACAAGTGTTTTCTATAGATTTTCTCTTCACTCTAGTTCTGTAATAATGCTAAAGTTTCCTGGTTTGAATTCTGTTTTTGCCTTTTGTGTTTTTGAGGTCTCATTCAAAAGATTAATGTCTACACCAATGTTTTCAATTTATTTATTTGTTATCGGGTGTGTGAATGCAGATGCATGCATGCCGTGGTGTGCAGGCAGTCAGAGGAAACTTGAGGGAGTTGGTTCTCTGCGCCCACACGTATGTGGTTGGGGCTTTGAGCGCGGGTGTCAGGGCTTCTACAGCACATGCTTTACCTGGCCCAGGTTTTAGCTTTTGTTCAAGACTGCTTTGGCTAGTCTGATTTTGTTGTTGGATTTTTGTGGTACTAGGGTTGAACTTTGTTCTTGCGAATGCTAGACTATGGTGTACCACTGAGTTAGGTCTTTATCCCCTTATTTGGGGTATGCTTCTACATGAATTTTAAGGTTGCTTTTGCTCATTCTTTGAAAAAAGTCATTGAATCTGTACATCATTTAGGTGTTTTGGGATATTTTTAGCAACGTTAATTCTTCTGATGCAAAACCACAGAAGATCTTTTCATGTTTTTGTTTCAATTTCCTCATGGTCTGTAAATTTTCATTGTCAAGGCCTATCTCTCTTATGGTTAACATTAATGGTTTAATTGTATGATCCGTGAGTAGGGTTGTTTTTCTGATTTCTTTCTCTACAACTTTATTATTCTTATTTAAAATGCGGCTCACAGCTTCACTGAATTACTGTTTTCATCAATGTAAATAGTCTTTGGTGAAGTCTCTTTCAGAAGATCTTGTTTTTGATTACAGCAGAGGCAAGTGCAGTCAATAATAGGTTACAGAGGTTACGGGTTCTGCATGGACACAGACCTTCAGCATATGGCATGGAGAAGGAATAAAACTCAACAGTCAAAGACATGAGTGCGTGTGGAGGGCCCTAGTTCAGAGTATGCTGGGGGATCTAGGGACCCAGGAATCCTGCTACACCAGTGGCAATGGCTCCTTCCTGTCTGGGCAGGTGCCCTGAGCAGACCTGGTTGCAAACTCCTCAGCCAGTCCCACAACACCTACAGGAAGCTCCACTCCCAAGTGCTCTAACATGCCCAGGACCCAGGATCCCAGGAGCTTGGTCACACCAGGATTTCAAGGTCGCAGAGGCAGCTTGACTCCCAGGAGCTCTGTTACACCCAGGATCTCAGGATCACAGGATCCCAGAATCACAGGATCCCAGAGACAGCTAGTCTCTAAGGAGTTCTGACACAACCAGGATCACAGGAAGGACAGGCTCCAGTCAGATAAAGGGAGGGCAGGTAGCACTAGAGATAACCAGATGGCTGGAGGCAAGTGCAAGAATATAAGCAACAGAAACCAAGGTTTTTTGGCATCATTGGAATCCAGCAAATCCTGGATACACCATCACACCGGAAAAGCAAGATTCAGATCTAAAATCATTTCTCATGATGATGACAGAGGACTTTAAAAAGGACATAAATAACTCTCTTAAAGAAATACAGGAGAACACAGGTAAACAGCTAGAAGCCCTTAAAGAGGAAACACAAAAAATCCCTTAAAGAATTACAGGAAAACACAACCATACAGGTGAAGGAATTGAACAAAACCATCCAGGATCTAAAAATGGAAACAGAAACAATAAAGAAATCACAAAGGGAGACAACCCGGGAAATAGAAAACCTAGGAAAGAGATCAGGAGTCACAGATGCAAGCATTATCAACAGAATACAAGAGATAGAAGAGAGAATCTCAGTTGCAGAAGCTACCATAGAAAAC
This sequence comes from Uromys caudimaculatus, assembly GCA_028551405.1. Taxonomy (NCBI): domain Eukaryota; kingdom Metazoa; phylum Chordata; class Mammalia; order Rodentia; family Muridae; genus Uromys; species Uromys caudimaculatus. The sequence continues at coordinate 20,945,502 of CM052704.1, read as the reverse complement.
ATTGACACAACAGTCAAAGAAAATGCAAAATGCAAAAAGCTCCTAACACAAAATATCCAGGAAATCAGGACACAATGAGAAGACCAAACCTAAGGATAATAGGTATAGAAGAGAGTGAAGATTCCCAACTTAAAGGGCCAGTAAATATCTTCAACAAAATTATAGAAGAAAACTTTCCTAACCTAAACAAAGAGATGCCCATGAACATACAAGAAGCCTACAGAACTCCAAATAGACTGGACTAGAAAAGAAATTCCTCCTGTCACATAATGATCAAAACACCAAGTGCACTAAACAAAGAATATTAAAAGCAGTAAGGGAAAAAGGTCAAGTAACATATAAAGGCAGACCTATTAGAATTATACCAGACTTCTCACCAGAGACTATGAAAGCTAGAAGATCCTGGGCAGATGTCATACAGACCCTAAGAGAACACAAATGCCAACCCAGGCTACTTTAGCCAGCAAAACTCTCAATTAGCATAGATAGAGAAACCAAGATATTCCATGACAAAAACCAAATTTACACAATATCTTTCCACAAATCCAGTCCTACAAAGGATAATAGATGGAAAACACCAACACAAGGAGGGAAACTACACCCTAGAAAAAAGCAAGAAAGTAATCTTTCAACAAACTCAAAAGAAGATAGCCACACAAACATAATACCACCTTTAACAACAAAAATAACAGGAAGTAACAGTCACTTTTCCTTAATATCTCTTAACATCAATGGACTCAATTCCCCAATAAAAAGACATAGACTAACAAACTGGATACGTAAACAGGACCCAGCATTTTGCTGCATACAGGAAACGCACCTCAGTGACAAAGACAGATACTCCCTCAGAGTAAAAGGTTGGAAAACAATTTTCCCAGCAAATGATCCCAAGAAACAAGCTGGAATAGCCATTCTAATATCAAATAAAATCAACTTTCAGCCAAAAGTTATCAAAAATGATAAGGAAGGACACCTAGTACTGGTCAAATAGAAATATTTAAGGGGTAACTTCAGCAAGTGTTATAGGTGTCTGATGAATCTCAGTGTAATGGCCTTGGGAAACACAAAGGAATGCTGCTCTTTACTCAGAGTGAAGCTAACATATCTTCAAGGGAGAACATTGGAGTTATTTGAATTTTATGGTCACATTAGGGAGGTGAGTCCTGTATATTTTAGAGGACTAATATTTATTTTCTCTGAATTTAATCAGGATTTGTCAACTTATTTGTAGTTGAGTGTGATAGTAGTAAGGTTTTCAAAACCTACTGAAAACAAGTAACATTAAATGTGTGATTTATGAGATTAAGTTGTGTGCTATTTTGACTGAAGTCAACTTTCCTCTGTATTTCAAAGGAGAAAAAATGAATGGCGTATAAAACTGTAAGAGCTGATCTGTCAGAAAAAATTTCCAATTACATAATGCTTTTACAAAGTGATTTAATTTATTTTAATCATATTTATAATGTGAAAGTATAAAATGATGATAATATTGGCTTCTAAAGTTTTAGCCAAAAAAACCCCCCAGCATTTTAATTATTATAGAAATGTCTACAAGCAATTTCTAATTTATTACTTCTGTATTTAATTTTGACATGTTTCTCATAATTCACTATTGTATATAATACTGTGATAGACATCCCACAGTGCATACATATTTCTGTCAACATAAATTTCTAGAAATAAGTTTACTAGATAAAATTTTATGTACAATTTTAAAAAAATAGATAAGCTTACCAACCTTATTCATAACTTCAACTCTTCCCATTGATACTCTGTACTCACAAAGACAACTGAGAGTTTATCAACCTTTAGCTAGAGAGTATCAATCAGTAAAAAGTTAACAGTTTGTCAACAGGAATGTAATTACCATTAGAAAGCATTAAGCAAAAAAAAAAAATTTAAGTATTTTATGTTTAACAGATTACATTCTAACCTCAGGCAACTAGATGAAGAAAAAAGCTTTACAGTAAGCTGAGATCTAGTTCAAAGATCACTGACAGGTTTTTTGTTCTTGCTCTGGGGTTTTTTGTTTGGTTGTTCTTTTTGTTTTTGTTTTTGCTAAATCTAATGTATAGTTTTCACCTGAGCTCAATAAAGCTACTCTTTGAAGAAGAAAAAAAAGAGTATGCTGGACGGTAGCCATGGTGAGGAAGTGACAGAGGTGGGTGGTGCAGTAGGACGCGCGCGGTCTGCACTTGGGCAAAGTGTAACTTGGAAATGGTCTTTGTGATTGAGGGTACCAGACCACTCTCACTGAGAATGACACCAGAAATTAGAGTCCTGTGGGATCCGCCAGACTTCCCAGAGCACAGGGCGATTGATGCACACATCTTTCTCACGTGGAAGCTAGCCAATAAAACACACGCACACACACAGACTCAGTGTAGAAAAGAGCAAGGCAAAGGCTAAATTAAATATAGGGCATGAGGAAAAAGGGTAGGTGGGTAGGTGATGGAGGGGGGTTTGAAAGAGAACGGGAAGCTAGTCATTTTTAGTTCTAACCCTGTCTCGGATTCTTTATTTTTGGTGGTAGATAAGTACATAAAAATATATTCATCAATGACAGTGTAAAATCCAATGTGAAGTACCACAGCTTCAGAATAGGTAATTCTAAATGCATAGGAATTCATTGAGGTGTGTAGACTATGGGAATTCATTTTGTGCGTAGATGTTTTTAAATAATAAAGCTATAAAAATAGTCTTCAGCTATAAAGAAAACAAAAATTGCAGGTAAATGGATAGAACTAGAAAAGATTATCCTGAGTAAAGTAACCCAGACCCAGAAAGACTAATGCTGCGTGTTTTCTCTTGTTTGTGGATCCTAGCTTCTAATCCTACACTGTAGCAAAGAATTGGAATGAACCTGATTGTCTTCTAACAAATGAATGGGTAATGAAGATTCAGGGTGTGTGGGTGTGGGTGTGGGTGTGTGTGTGTGTGGGTGTGTGTATGAGAGGGGGGAAGGGGCAGGCTATTCAAAAGAAAAATATAATCATAAAATGTACTGAAAAAGGATGCCATGAGGATGTATATTGTGCAAGGCCATACACACTGAGAGGAAAAGGCCCCTAAGCCCCTGCATGTTCTAGCAGACACAGTCCTGCGGCTGATGCCTTGAACCCTCGCCTCCACCCTTTCCACCTCCTCTTCAGCAGTGTCCCCTGAGACTTGGGCCTTTTGGTCTGTTGTGGATGTATCAGGAGGGGCTCTCCTCACCTGTAGCTCTCTGCATTCTGATCAGTTGTGGTCTGTCATGATCTTTCTGACTGCTACAAACAGAAACTTCTTTTTTTTTGTTTTTTTGTTTTTTGTTTTTTTGAGACAGGGTTTCTCTGTGTAGCCCTGGCTGTCCTGGAACTCACTCTGTAGACCAGGCTGACCTCGAACTCCGAAATCCACCTGCCTCTGCCTCCCAAGTGCTGGGGTTAAAGGTGTGCGCCACCACTGCCTGACTCAGAAACCTTCTTTAATTGGGGTGTGCGTGAGAGCTACACTTATCTATGGGTGTAAGGATAAGCATTTAAAATGCAGTTAGGAATCATTTGAGTTTATGGACATGCAGTAGTAGGCTCTCCTCTAAGATCTGTGACCTCACCAACCACAGATGGCTAAGTTGACAGTACTAGGCATGATTTCTGTGTAGTAGGTGAGCTACAAGTCTACTCAGATGCTGTCAGTTACTCTTAAGATAGAAGCACCATACTGCACCTGTAGGGACAGCATGCCACACTGTCATTGTGGTTCATAGACATCACAGCTGAGTAAAAGAATTGATTCCTTTCTCCCTATGCAGTCTGCGTATTATTTTCTAACTGAAATCTAGGCCTCAAGCAGGCTTCTAGGTCAAATCCAGTTGAGTCTTCCGAGTCTTATCCCCAAAGTCTTGCTGTCTTCAGCCATGGGAACTCACCTTCAGCCTCCTGGAGGAGGCCACAGGCAGCACTTACATTGTTTTGGGAGTCTTCGATGCCTCTGACCAACAATTCCAAAGGAGCTTTCTCATGCCTGGCCTGGGCTCGGATTTTTGTTAGTCTTTATCACCCCAAGTAGCATAACTTAAACTGTGTCTGTGCATGTACACACAGACATATGTTATATGTAATTTTAAGTGAATATAAACATGATTCCCCATGATTATTTCAAATATCCTAGAGTGTTATTTATCCCCCTCCCTCAGCCTCCTTCTGTTTCCTCCCTCTTCCCTCTCCCGTTAGAGCCCCCTCCCCATTCTTTTCATGTTTCCCTTTCACATAACCTGTACCCTGTGATGACCTTTTCTAAAGCTTCTTTCCCATCCATGGGCCCTTCTTTCTTTCCTGGTGTATGCAGTTAGCTCAGATTATATACTTACACCTGAAGAGTTGGTGCTATGAACTGTAGATTTGAGGGAGAATACATTATGCTTACTGTGGTTGTTTGAATATGCTTGGCCCAGGGAGTGGCACTATTAGAAGGTGTGGCCCTGTTGGAGTAGGTGTGTCACTGTGGGTGTGGACTTTAAGACCCTCTTCCTAGCTGCCTGGAAGCCAGTCTTCTCCTAGCAGCCTTCAGATGAAGATGTAGAACTCTGAGTTCCTCTTGCACCATGCCTGCCTGGATGCCGCCATGTTCCCACCTTGATGATGGTGGACTGAACCTCTGAACCTGTAAGCCAGCCCCAGTTAAATGTTGTCCTTGTAAGAGTTGCCTTGGTCATGGTGTCTGTTCACAGCAGTAAAACCCTAACTAAGACACTTTCCTTTCTGGGTCTGGATTACTTTACACGCACACCCACACCCCCTACACACCCACACACACATGTTCCATCCGTTTACTTGCAAATTTTGTGGTTTATTTTTTCCTTTACAATTTTCCATAGTGTATATGTACTACAGTTTTTCATTGCCCATTCATCAGGTGAAGGACATTTAGGTGGTTCCCACCCCTTCACTATTGCGGACAGAACAACGGTAGAGCTGAGCACGGGTCTTTGGAGCAGGATGTTGACTCCTGTCTTAGACAGTGTTCCATTGCGATAAAGAAACACCGTGACCACGGCAGCTCTTACGAAGGAAAGCATTAATTTGGGTGTTGGTTACAGTTTCAGAGGTTTAGTTCATTATCAGCATGGTGGGAAGCATGGGGGCACAAGAAGACTTGGGGCTGGTGGAGGTGTGAGGCCAAGGCCACACCTACTCCAACAAGGCCACACCTACTCCAACAAGGCCACACCTACTCCAACAAGGCCACACCTCCTATTCCCTGCCTAGTAACTTCACTCCCTAATGACCAAGCTTTCAAATATGTGAGCAGGAGAGGGGCGTTGTTCCTATTCAGACCACCAAATGCTGTCATAAATTGTAGACTTATTTTTTAGATTTTTGAGAATTCTTCAGCCGGGCAGTGGTGCCACACGCCTTTAATCCCAGCACTTGGGAGGCAGAGGCAGGTGGATTTCTGAGTTCGAGGCCAGCCTGGTCTACAGAGTGAGTTCCAGGACAGCCAGGGCTACACAGAGAAACCCTGTCTCAAAAAAAAGAAAAAGAAAAGAAAAGAGAATTCTTCACAGTGCAATCCCTAAACAGTGAGTGAGGGTTCTCCTTTCCCCAAGTCATTGCCAGCATTTATTGTAAGTTTTTCCAATTTTAGCTAGTCTGACTGCAACAAGCAAGTCTTTGTAGTTTTAATTTGTATTTCTCTAATTACTAAGGGACCCTGACAGTAGTTACTTTTCTACTGTGATGAGACACCACAACTAAGGCAAATTATAGAAGAAAGCATTTAATTTGGATTTATAGTTTCAGGGGGGTGACTCTCTGACTATCATAGTGGGAACTATGGCAGTAGGCAGGCATGGTGCTGGAACAGTAGCTAAGAGCTTACACTGATCCACAAACACAGAGCTGGGAGAGTCGATTGGGAATGGCATGAGCTAGTCACGTGTAGTGACACACCTCTAACAAGGCCACACCTCCTGAGCCTTTTCAAAGGTTTTCACTAACTGGAGACCAAACATTCAAATATGTGAGTCCATGGTGGCTGTTCTTGTTCAGACCACCACAGATTCTGCCAAGTTTGTATCATTTGGTATTTTCAGTTGATTTCCTAGAAATCATCTGGGTTTCTTTTTGTCAGTGACTAAGCACTGAGTTTCTTTTTACATTTGAGAAAGTGTGAGCAGCTTTTGCCCAGACTTTGCTGATTTGCGGGGCTCCCTCGGGTTGTTACGTGGTCTTGACATCACAGCTGAAAGGATTTGTGAGTTTCCTGCAGTGTGATTTACCTAGTCCGTCTCTCTTAAAAGCTAGGGAACTTCAACTACTTGAGTTCCTTGAAAAGATTCAACTTGTCTTTTCTGTGGCAGAACAGGTCGGAATTTGTCACAGTGGGTGTTTGTGGGATTACTCCTTGAGCCTTCTGTGTTCATGTCCAACTATGGAGCCCTTTATGTTGTCATGGGGAAAATTTAAAAACCTAGGTTATTAGTAGTAGTATTTAATTTTTAAATTACTTTATTTTCCCATGGTGCTAGGGAATGAACCTTGTCATGAATATGCCTTTTATGAGAATGATGTTCCAGGGCAAGAGAGCAACAGCCTTACACTTAAACAAACAAGGCCACAGTATTTAATGGCCCTTTGTAGTTAGGACATGCTAGACATCAACTGTGCAGTGTAAGAAGTTTAAGATTAGAAATTGAGCGATCCTTTGCATTTTAACCAACTGTTGTGCATCTTAACTGGGGCAGGTTTGCCCTCCAGAACGTCTTTGGCTATATAAGAGACATATTGGTGTCTGATGATAAAGTCTGGGTACTACTAAGTGGCCTGTGCTGTATACAGGGCCACTACAGCAGTTATTTGTCTCAGAAGGTTGAAAGGTTCCAGGCTGAGCCTGGGGACCTCCACATGTGAGTACTTAGCATGGAAAAGTGCATGACTGCACCTGTTTATCTGCATCAGAACACCCTGTGAGGTAGGCCGTGTTATTCTTCCCCCAGAGGCCCTGCCTGGACGCTCACAGCAATGGAAGCGGTTATAAGTGTGGCCTTGGGTCTTTAAGAAAAGTTTGATCTATGACACTCAGAATGCAAATGGCTTTCTTTGTTTCACTGTTCTTTTGCAGGGACATCTATTCAAAGCATTAAAGTTCATAATTTATTTTTAATATTACAGATCTAGAAATGGCCATTGCTTACTGGAACTTAGTGCTTAATGGAAGATTTAAATTCTTAGACTTATGGAATAAATTTTTGTTGGTAAGTTAACATTTTCTGCAGTTTTTGTTTTCCCTGAAGATTATACTGTACTTAAATTTTAATTTATTTCAAGGTATCATTAATCTCCGCATGTCATGGACATAGAGTGAGAAATTTGATTACCAGAATTTAATTTTACAAGTGTTACATTTTCTTATGTTTTGCAACAGCTGGACTGACTTTTCCCTACTGTTTCCATAGTTTAAAGACTTCTTGTTTTTGATATCTTAATAGGAGCATCATAAACGATCAATACCAAAAGACACGTGGAATCTTCTGTTAGACTTCAGTTCAGTGATTGCAGACGACATGTCCAATTATGATGAAGAAGGTAGCAAAAGTATTATTTGCCTTGCCTGACCTTTCGTCCACTGTTTCCGTGGAAGTGATCTTCCTTTTCTGAGTTTTTACACATGCATACCTCACCGTGTGCATGCGTGTGTGTGTGTGTGTGTCTGTGTGTGTGTGTCTATGTGTGCTAGAAATTGAACCTAGGCTTTAATTTACTAAGCCCTCGCTGTAACACAGAAGTGCATTTGAGTGCCTAGTCAGAACTTTTTTTTTGCCTCTTGGCCAAGTGCTGTGAAGGAGGATGGGATGAGTCCTAGCTTACGTGCAGAACATTTGTGGTGTCTGATCCCTGTCTGTAGCACCACACAATTAAAGGAGAAAAGAAATATTACCAGTATTTGTCCTCTAGAAAGGCATAAGAATATTCACTTATCCAACATGTTCAATTTACTTTAAGAGTTATATTCTCTTAATGTATTTTATCTCATTTGAGTCTAGTGAGGTTGGTTTTGGTTCTGTTTTCTGTTAGTCTTGTCTGCAAACTCATGAAGTGTGCTGGATCTGTATAGTTTGAAATGACCGCAGCTGCCTGGTGGTCTCACTTGCATTTGGCCACTGTTCTAAACGCCCATTTCTGTGTACGAGCAGGGTGCCGCATTCAGTAGCGTTGTCAGCGAATCCTTCACAGTTGCCTAGTTCCTCGAGAGAACCAGCCAATAATTTTTTGAAAATTTTGAGTGTAGGACATTCTTTAAGAACCCTCCCGTGTACTTCACGCCCTCACAAATGTCCCAGGACCGTGTGGCTGAGCCTCCATTTCCTTGTTGTTATGCTCGTCACTAAACAGTGGGAGGTGCCCCTGAGGGAGGAACTGGAGGGCGTGTCACAGCGTCACTCACTAGGCCGCCTGACTTTAATAAAGCTCTCTGAAAACCATACTACTACTGTATTATTGATTTATTGCTCAGAAGAAATATTTTCATTGGTTAAACAGTAACCTCGTTTTAGAATAATAAATTAAAGATAGGAATATATTAATAGAAGACATAATAATAGTATTTTTAAAGAGTGATCACTGGGAGTAGATAAGAGTAACATACTGTAATTCTTATGAGGAAGCTATAAAAAACAAAGGATTCTATTATAATATTAGCTTTGATTCTGCTTTTTCTCTGTTCCCTTTCCTCCCATATTTTTTTCTTTTTCTTTTTTTCCAGGAGCATGGCCTGTTCTTATTGATGACTTTGTGGAATTTGCACGCCCTCAAATTGCTGGGACAAAAAGTACAACAGTGTAGCACTAAAGGAACCTTCTAGAATGTACATAGTCTGTACAATAAATTCAACGGAAAAATGCACAGTCAATTTCTGCTGGCTGGACTGAACTGAAGATCAATCCTCATAGTTCGAACTGAGGGTTGAGACAAAACTTTAAGGATACATCTTGGACCATATCGTACTCCATCTTCTACTGGTGGTTTGGGCTTGTCTTCTAGTCTGGGCCACTCTAAACATTTATAATTCCAACATTGTGGATTTCATCTTATACCTGTGGACCATCTTAGTTTGTCTTCCCATAAGTCATAGAAGCTTGATGGTGATTATTTTGAGGTTTCCATTCTTGCATAAAGCACAAAATGCTGTCTTCATCAGAAAACAGTTTGGCATAAGAATTAAACATAATAATGAACACCACAAACAATTTATAAAAACTTCTTAAGTATATGCTTTGGGCTAGTTGCAAAGACTATGCTGGTAGCACCTCAAATGAGAGTGATATCTGAGGGTACCGCATCTGAAATGCTGTCTGGTTGGGGGAATTTAATTTTCCTGGCAAACCACATGTACTGTTGGTATGAGTAGAATGCCCGATAAAAGAAATATGTCAAAATAACCAACACATGAAAAAAAAAAAGGATAATTTGGTGACTCCCTGAAATATGTCTTGTGTTTCAGACTCTCACAAAGGTTCTACAAAACAAGGCTGTGGTTATCTTACCCATGTTTATACACAGTGTCCTGCAGTGAACTTTTATTTAAAAAAATATTGTAATGAGACCGAATGTTAGACTCCACTCTCATGTGCATCACACATCACATAATCGGATTTCATTATGCTTTGAAATGCTTCTATGCCTTTCGAATGAGTTAAACTATTTCACTTGTTTTGAATGTTTTGGATTGCTATACAATATAATATTCTAAATTTAGGCATGAGGGTTTTAGGTTTGGTTTTTTAATTTTTTTGTCATCGCACTATGGAACACAATGCAATTCACTTAATTTATAAGAAGATAGTAAGATTTAAATTTTTGCAGTGGTTGTGACGAGCCGTGAAGTTCAACCTTTCTCTCAGCACTGCTCTTTGAGGCAGTGGTCCGGCCGTGCTGACGGCCTAATCACTGTGGTTGCTGAGTCTTTACTCCAGGAGCAGAGATGGTCAGACAGGCGAGCACTGGTGCGGATACCAATGGCTTCTGTTCTATAAATTATTTGACTTTTTACTGTTTTTGTCTCACTTGCATTTGCTATTTCCACATCAAAGCAGAATGTAGTCTTGATTGTTTGGGTTTTTTTGTTTTGTTTTGTTTTTTTGTTTTTTTTTTTTCCATGACAGGACTCATGAATTGCTCTCCTGCTGAAAATGCTTGTTTCTCTGTTAACATACTGACATGTGAAAGGGGTGTGTTCATAAATATTTCCATGAGGAAGTTAAAATGATGAACTAAATGTTGGGTGACTGGTCTTCAATAGGAACAGATTTTGCGTCACGTATGCAGGTCCTCTGCCGGGTCCAAGGACTGTTCTTCAGGGTGCAGAACAATTTATGCAGATATGGAAATGATTAAAACTGCTTTTTAGTCACATGATTTGGAAAATGCATAGAAAGCTTACCTTACAGATATATCATTAATCCAATCATAACTTTAATTTAGGAATGCATTTCTACCAAAAGAAGCTTAGAGTAAATTTCTATTCACGTTACAGGGATTGGTTATTAAAAGAAAAAAGAATCTTGCTGTTTTCAGTATTTCTTGATTTCATTTTTGTAAATATGAAGAACTTCAATTATGAAAAAAATTAAAGATATATGTATATATATCTTTAAAAGTTTTACAGACCTATATTGTTTATTCCCTACGTGGAACATTTTGAGTTCTGGTATTGTTTTTAGATTGATTGATTCAGATATGATTTGTTTTCAAATGAGACTCCATTAGCTTCTTTCCCTGCCTCATAAATTTTTTTTCATAAAAATCTTGATATTCGTGTGTGGCCTAATGCTTTGGGTTTTACAGATTTTATTTTTAAATGCAAGACTTTTTAACAAAATAGTGTTTGTCATCAGTTTGGTACTAAACATTTACAATTACTGTGTAATTATAAACAAAAGTATATAAAGCTTTTAATTATGTAGCAAAAAAAGTTAAGGTTGTTCACAGGCGTCTTAGAATTAAACAAGACTATTGCTAGGGCTGCAAGAGAGAATTGCTTCAATGTGTTTGTTCTGAGGGTGAATACTACAGGGAATGCTTTGTACTAAAGATGCTTACCCTGTTGGGGGAGGGGCATCGGCGAGTCTTCTTCAAAGGGCACGTGCATACAGGGCCAGCTCCAGGGCTTCAGTTCATGGGGTTCAGTCTTTGTTTGGGTCAGGTCTCCAAGCTGATTCTTTTTTTTTTTTTTTTTTTTTTCCAGACAGAACCATAGGGAGAGTTTACATTTTGCCAAATGTCAGAACAGGTACACGTTTTTAAATGTAATGCTTTTTAAATAGTAGGATATATAAAATGAGAAGTACCCACATATAAAAATACTTGAGGTCAAGGTTCTCTTCAGTGACTATCATCTGCATATCTCTGTAAGTTCAAGTGTGTCTTTTCTAATCCCTGTCATATTCCCCACAGAGGCAATAAAAGCTTCAGTAAATTCGCCATGACTAAATCCTCTCCCATGTTATTTCAGTGTTGTAGTGTTTCACAAAACTAGACTAGACTTGAAGACTTTTCCAGGAAGAGTCGTTATTCAAGGAAGAGCGCTGTAATGGCCCATCTGGGGGAAGAGAAGCCACGCCCCTATTTACTCCATACTGTTTACAGCTGTGCTCAGCTGCGTTTATTTACTTAAAGGCTTAGTTGTGTACTGGGGCACTGAGTGTGCACCCTTCACCATAAAACTTTTATTTAAAAGTTTTAGTGAAAGTAAATTCACTCAGAAAACATCGGAAGCCTTTTTTGTAATTTCTTTCCCGAATAATTCTTAAACAAGGTAGACTATTGTTTTCTTCAAGGATCTCTGTGCAGAGTTACTTATTTTTTTCTTTGATGATAAGTTTTGAGCCATTCCATGCTCCCTGCTTGTGTGCTGCTCTTAAGGACTGTTGGCTGGAAACCTGTAATACAAATTAGGAGCAAGTTGACCTAAGAGAAAAATTTTGGGATTAAAAATGGAAAACGGTGCTGGGAAAAGCTATAATTGTTTACAAAGTTTGCCTTTGTGAGACGGGTCAACTCTAGTGAGAGTTCATGTGGCTCTGAATGTTCAATCGTGTATTTAATATTAATAGGAAATATTTACCTGACATCTCTGGGCTTTTTGTTGTTGTTGTTGTTGTTGTTGTTACCTTTAACTTTTAATAATATGGTTTATATTGAATGCTGAGATGTTTTGATAAGAGTTTATCAAATTTGATAATGTAATGATAAATGTCTTAAAATGTGAACTATTTATCATATATCTTAACTGAATTGTGGTTTTTATATGACAGATGATGAATAGGGTCAAATTATGGCTCACCATTTAATTGATTATAAACTTGAGTGTATTTCTGAACCCTTTTATTGCTTCCATTTTTATAATCATAGCAATACTTTTTATTTCATAGGAATTTAGTGAAGTTAATTTCTGGTTTCCATTTACTCCATTTGGCTAACTGGATTGGCTTTATTTGTACCACATTCTGGAGGCAGAACAGATAAGCTTGGATCTTTCCTGTCACTGGTGGTCTCCTCTGGGCACTCTTGGCTTCTTCTTTTCTATATTGCCTGTTTGGAAAGTGTCATTTCCTGTCGAGCACCTCTTGGTCAACCTTGCCCTGGGCTTAGTAACTGGTGGTAATGCAGCTTTTGACTTCTCTTTGGTTGATTGTTTTTCAGAATTCTTTTTTATTCTAAATGATGTGGCTGGGGGTATGTGTGAAGTGTGCACACGAGAACAGGTGCATGGGGTCCCAGACAGCTAGAGATGCAGGCACTTGGGAGCCACCAAGAGGCTGGTGAGACCTGAGGATTGGAGCAAGCTATCCTTTATCTTTCCAGCCCCAGGTTAATTTGAAAAACAAACATCATCAAAAATAACAACATAAAGCTTCTCATAAACAATTAAATCATGGTGAAAAGAGCAGAGTTATCTCGGCCTAAAGGGTAATGGCTTTATCTAGAGTGGTTTAAAGAGAATTACTTTGTAGCTACTTTTGCTTTTGTTGTTACTATTTTGAAATGGAGGCCTCATGGACTCCAGGCTGTTCTCAGAATCACTATGTCACCAACAATATCCTTGAACTCCGACCCTCTAGCCCCATCTCCTGAGTGCCAGGTTTACGAGTATGTACCACCACACCCCGTTTATTTGGAGCTGGGTCTCAACGGTGGCGTTGTGTATGTTAGACAAGCAAAGTACCAACTACTAAGCTACATCCCCCACTCTTTTAAACTGAAATTTTAAAGATGTGCGTGTCTACAAAGGTTCTTCTCCTTCGCAAGCAAGTTACTTTCAGTTTAACTTGTTGCAGTTATACTGTCTGTGGTTTGCAAGCTATGGCGCAAGGTGTTTGCGTTATCCAGTGCAGACATCCCTACTTACTTCAGGGCTTTACAACTTTTATCTTTTGTGGGTGGGTGGTTGTTGTTATTGTTAGTGTTGGTGGTGGTGGTGTTTTGGGGGTTTGTTTTGGGTTTGGTTTTTCTTATTTTGTTTGGGTTTTGTGATAGCTGGCCATAAATTCACAGAGATCCACCTGCCTCAGCCTCCTGAAGGCTGGGGTTAAAGGTGTGCCACCACACCCTACTGCTTTTCTCTCTTCCAAGTGTTTCACAGGAGTTTTGTTAGGATTTGATTTTTTAACTTTGTTTTGATACTGCATTTTTGGAAATGGGGCATGCTATAGCCCAGTGTTACCTCAAAGGTAATTCTGCCTCTCAGCCTCCTAAATGCTGGGATTAGAGGCATGTTATACCATGAGCAGCTTGGGCTGTTTCTTCCTCCATTTTATGTGTATAGGTGTGCCTTTATGTATTTCTGTGTGTTATGTTCCAGGAGCCCAGAAGAGGGCATTGGATCCCTTGAGACTAAAGTCAGATGCTCATGAGCCACTATCTGGCTTCTGGCAATGGAACTCAGATCCTAGGGAAGAGCAGCCAGTGCTTTTAACTGCTGGGCCATCCCTCCAGTTCCTTAGGTTGGTTCTTAATATTTGAGTTTGAAACTGTTTTGTGTTTGCTTTTGAGGTGGTCTCATGCAGCCTCCAGGTTGACCTTGAACTCATTGTGTACTGAGGATGATCTTGAATGTCTGACCCTCCTGCCTTTGAGTGCTGGGATCACAGGCAAGGTTTATGCAGTGCTGGAGATGGAACCCAGGGCCTCTGGGAGCACTGACCAGCGGAGGTACACACCTGTCCCTAAGATGTGCTATTGGTTATCTGAGAAGGTAACTTTACCTCTTTGGCAAATCTGCCAGCCAGTGCAAAGACATGGAGATGAAAAGAAAAGCCAGCATCAGCTTAGAAGCAAGTCCTTCTCTGGAAGAAAGCACCCATCAAGTTCAAAGAAAACAGGAAAGTTTTGAACCAAAATAGAACAAAGTTTGATTTGAAACAATTGTGTGACGCGTACAAGGAACAGCTTAATTAACAAACATGAAAGGAAAAGGTACAACTGTTTTACATCTAGAAAGTGTGTTTGTATGTAAAGGCATATTCAATATAAATATTCAAATTTTATTTAAGATTATAAAATAGAGAAAACTTTAATGAAAAAATTGGGTGATATCAAGCGAGAAATCTTTTTCCAGAAGAAAATAGAGATCAAGATTGGGGATGGGTAAGTTTAGAGTGAAATAAATGTGTAAAATGGCCAAAGTGCTGTGCTGCTGTGAGCAGAGGCCGTGTGGCTGCTGTCACCCAGCAGGCTGCAGCCACTGGGAACCGTATGCTGACATGGGATCCTTTACAGGCAGCATGCTTGCAAGAGAGTGTGGATTGTGTCCTAATAGCCGTTAGAATTGATACTGAGTCTCTGGACTGCCTGCCACCAGAGCATTAACAGCCCTCCTAAGCATTTGTTTTGGTCGCTCTTCATAACATCACAGGAGGCTGAGGGTACAGTCAGTCAGTCAGTCAGTGGTAGTGTTGGTACCAGCACGAGACGTGGCTCCTTTGAAGTATAATCCCTGCACCCTACGTGATTCAGTCACCCAACAGATTCAACAGCTGTATCATCACAATCAAGTTTTAGAACAGGGCCATCTGACTGGAAATGTCCCCTGAGCTGCTCCTGTCCCACCAAAGACCCTGCTGATCTGCTGTGTGCAGACATTTTCGTTCTAGGGAGAATCATACAGTTTGTAAGCTTGCATTGTCCTGGGGTGTTCTGTTCCCGTTGAACCTTGAATGTGGGTTAACTGCTTGGGCTATTGAGTGCTTTCGTTCTGGAGTGAACCTGACTCCATCTTTGTTCTCATTTGTGGCAGGTGTTTAACGTTCCTACTTGGTTTTGTTTTGTTTTTGAGATGATGATGATGCTACTGAATGTCTGTCTGTCTGTCTGTGTGGATTCATTTTCATCCTTCCCAGTTTCAGATTTGGAATAGTGGCTGTACCACTTAGAGATGTTCTACCCCCACACAAGTGTTGCTGGTTCTACACATCCTTGTCGGTCCTTCATGCGCATGCTCATTCCAGTGGAGATATTTTTCAGATTAGCTCTCTTATTTACGAGATGTGCAGTCTGGGGAACTTTGAGATGATCTGGGAGATTGCTTTAGAATTGAGAAAAACAAATGAAATCAGTCCACGAAGGCTATCCTGGAACTCACTCTGTAGACAAGACTGGCCTCTTATTCAGAAATCTGGCTGCATCTGCCTCTATCCCCCAAGGGTTGGAATTAAAAGCGTGTGCCACCACCGCCCAGCAAACTATGTTGTCATACACAACATTCAAGTCAGTATTTCTGCATGCAGTATAATGCATGCAGGAGCCATACATTACATGTGTCTTTGTAAATCTCTTCACTTCTACCATGTAATTTGAGATATCTGCCATGGCTTTAATTTTTTATGTGTAATTTCAAAAATTTATGGTGAAATTTTGATGTACTTAGTAAAAATATGTATCCTAACTTGAACATACTTTGAACATTAATGAAATGTGACATGAGAAGCTAACATAGGTCAGCAGACTTGAAACAGCCAACGTAATGAACTCAGAAAATATAATGGACTCTTGATCTTTTTAAAAATAATTAGTATTGTATGTGTGCATGATGTATATGTGTGTGTGGCTATGCATGCCACGGTCTGCACATGGAGGTCAGAGAATAACTCTGTGGGGTTCCTTCTCTCACCATCACATGGGCCCCGGAGATTGAGCTCAGGTTACCAGGCTTCTGCAGGAGGCACCTTTACTCACTGGGCCAACTCACTGCCCAGAAACTCCTAAATCTGGTTTCCAAATAAATGAGGCAGCCATCTCTGTAGTTTCTTAGTTTCTAACTGTTCATTTAGCATAAGGAAAGACATTCAACATCATTAATAGGACAATGCAAATAAGCCTGCAGAGAAGCCACTTCTTAACGGGCATCGCTCTAACCAGAGTTGAACTGTAGCCGAGTGTATGGCTCAGTGACAGCCCTTGCTTTGCACATGTGGCACCCTGGGTTTGATTTGTTGCTAGGCTATAGAGAAGTGAACCGTTGGATATTGTGGGTGGGATTGCAAACTGTCACACTAGCTGGGGGGAAAAATTGTCTTTTTCTGAATTCATGAAGTACAGAATTAGCAGGTGATCTAAGAATTCTCCTAGGTATACTCAAGAGAATGGAAAATACCCATTCATATAAAAACATACAAAATATCACAAGTATAGGAGCTAACAAGAAGCAGTGCCAAGTACCACCTGGCTGACGAAGGGAAGCGCATTTACAGTTTGACGGTGCTCATCAGGAAGGGGTGAAGTGCTAATAAAAAGTTATTTTAAAAACATCCTTAGCTATTAGAGAAATGCAAAAATACAGTTTAATATCTATCATAAAACAAACTGCAACAAGTTGTTGGAGAGGATGTGGAGAAGAAAACTAATACGGCCACTGTGGAAATCTGTAAAGAGTTCCATGTGAGCTGTGTTACCTCATGGGCATATAACTCAGAGGACTCTATCTCGCCACAGAAACTACCAGTGTTTACTGCTGCCCACGTTGGACACGTCCATAGATAGACGGGTAGGGAAACTATGGTACCTATGCACAACTTGAGTTCTATTCAGCTAAATAAAATTACAAGGAAATGGATCTAGAAAATACTGAGGTGACACAGGGTCAGAAAGAACTGTTCTCACACACAGGCCTTAGCTATTAATTTTTACACATGTGTATATGTGTGGGTGTGAGTGTAGCTACTAGCTATAGAACTAGAAAGGGGACATGAGGGGGAGGGGAGGGCAGTAGACCACATGATGGAAAATAGAGAGGCTCTGTGGAGCTGGCACTCAATGCTTTGTGTGTCAACTCAGTGAAATAAGATGCTACATCACAGATGACCTTGACATCATGGTGGGTACAAAGACTAGTCTTAACGGGGGAAAGCCATGATTCCATTTGTAAGACTTGTCTAGAATAGGCAAAGCCATGGGGAAGGATTTGTGGCTGGAGCATTTGGTGGAAAGTGAAAAAATACCTACTAATGGGCGCAAGCTTAGGGGATGAGAAGGATATTCTGAAATTAGATACCTATACACACTGAACCTTATGCCTTAGATGGCATATACATTTATTTAATTAGTTTTTTTCCTAACAATATGCACGATTGGTGCACACGTGCCTTCAGCTTCCCCTCCAGAATGTTCTCTTTAAAAAAAAAAAAAAAAAAAAAGACCTATGTCTTCATAATCTTTGATGAAAGGAACTTGGTAAATGTCTGGAGTGGGACCCAGCTGATGTGTTCAGGTCTTTAGAAGAGGTTGGCCTGGGACAGGCTGTGCTTTGCCTCTCTCATCAGAGCCGTGAGGCTCTTCTACAGATTAGTTACATTCAGCTGAGTTCAGTTAGGGGTCTCCCTGCTGTACCTCTATTGAGCAGCAAGGAAGAGGTGGCTGGTAATTCCTGTGTCCTACTGTTACCTGGGGACAGATTGCACAAACTGTAATAATATCCCACAGGGATTCCTGA
The DNA here is from genome assembly GCA_028551405.1 of Uromys caudimaculatus. Classification (NCBI taxonomy): domain Eukaryota; kingdom Metazoa; phylum Chordata; class Mammalia; order Rodentia; family Muridae; genus Uromys; species Uromys caudimaculatus. The sequence goes on along the minus strand of CM052704.1, from coordinate 20,927,535 downwards.
AGAAGCGGGAAGTCTACACTGAGAGTTCTTTGAATTTCTCTTCAACCTCTCCTGCTTTATCCTCAGCTTTTCAAAGCATTGCAGCATGTAAGGGAGGGTTGCTTCTGCACACTTGGTGAGCACAGCAGGGGTGAGTTGGGAAGGTTCCTTTTCCCTAAGAGCATAGGTGTCTGCTTTAGGCTAGCCTTCGGCTGACTGCATGCCAGCAAACTCTTCTGCACTGCAAAGCTGAGCTTCTTTGGGAGTCAAATATCCCTGAGCTCTGTTGAATGACAGAATTTCAACAAAGTAGTTAAATGCCTTTAATAGGCTTTTGTTTGAAATTTCTGAACAGGCAGCATCTCACCTGAGAAAAACAGCACTGGGCTTTAGTAAGCAGACGAAAAGTAGCTGAATAGCTGACTTTAGTAGGAAGACTTGAGCAAGCAGGAACAAGGAAGCTTCATTGCAGGAAACTGCATTGAATTCTTTCAGGCCATTCTGAGATTCAGTCAGACGCAGGCTGAAGCCAGTCAGACCATCTCTCTTGATAACTCAGAAGCTCACATAAACAATGCAGTTTGGGTTTGGTCTGTTGGTTGGTTTGTTGGGACTGAGTACAGAAGTTCAGAGCAAGAATTTGAGGTGCCTTATGTTCTACAGAAAAAAAGTCTCTATTTTTTAAAAAAAAATTATTCATTTTACATCCCAATATCAGCTTCCCCTCCTTCCAGTAACCCTCTCACACAGATTGCCCCCCCCATTCCCCATTCCCCTTCTCTGAGAAGCCCCTCTGGATACCACCCTCCTACACACCAGCACATCAAATCACTGCAGGGCTAGATACATCCTCTCCCGCTGAGGCCAGACAAGGGAGCCCAGTTCGGGAAAGCCAACAGGAAAACACTTTACAGTCATATCAAGAGATTTTGTGTCCCTACAAAGAAATGAAGGCACTGTAAAGTCATGACTAGGTCAGTCCGTTTCAGCAGATCCATTCCAAAGCCTGTTACACTTACACACACAGACAGTTTCTCAGTCTTTGATGACAGTCTAGAGCCTTCTCATGTCAAGTTCTCCACTGTCATGGCGCATCTAAGAATCATTTGGTTCTGAGTTAGATCTCCATCTTGGTGAACTTTTTTTTTCATTCTGTAGAAGCCATTTACAAAATGACAGTCGATCCAGAGCTGGGCCCTTGAGGCTGTGTCTGCTGTTGAAACGTGTTCCTCAGAGGCTGTTAGCAGATCTCCCACAGCTACATCCTTCTGGGTCCTCAGAGATGCAGCACATGGCAGGGCTTTGTAGATAACGTTGGGCTTTTTTGAGATGGACTCTTGGTTTGTAGCCCCAGCTGACACTGAGTTTTCCATCATCTTGCCTTTTTTTTTTTTTTAAAGATTTATTTATTTATTATATGTAAGTACATGGTAGCTGTCTTCAGACACTTTTTCTTCTCTCTCGATGTAGCTGTCCTCAGACACCCCAGAAGAGGGCATAAGATCTCATTATAGATGGATGTGAGCCATCATGTGTTTGCTGGGATTTGAACTCATGACCTTTGGAAGAGCAGTCGGTGCTCTTAGCCGCTGAGCCATCTCCCCAGCCTGCCTTGTTTCTTGAGTTATAAGAGACTTTTAAAATAGGTTCTGGCTGTGGTCCTTTATTCTAGATATATTTTGTGTATAACTTTTGCATCTGATGTCTTTGTGCGTGCATGTGTGTGTGTGTGTATGTGTATGTATGTGTATGTGTGTGTACCTGTGCATGGGGGCATCTACATTTTCTCAGTCTCTCCCTCCCACCCTCTTCTCTACTCACTCCTCTCTCCTCCTCCTATCTTATCCCTCCTTCCCCTGACCCCAAACTGATAAAGATCAACCAACAAGTGTTGTAACTTAAGAGATTTTTGCCTAGCTGAAGGTCACTAAGCTTTCGCCCTAGTTTTCTATGTATTTTACAGTTCAGACCATTTGAGGTTTATGGTTTAAGTTTGAATGTGGTGCAAGAGTCAGGATTCCATTTCTATTTGATCAGGTTACCCCCACCCCCATTTAATTATATCGATACCTTGTCAATAGGCCAGCAGCCCACCACATGGGGTTTATTTCCCAACTCTATTATGAGAAGTTAACTAAGTACAGAAGCATTTCAGACATTTTTTAGTACAACTGGAGTGAGGTAGCGTGGCACACCTAGTGGAGCAAGGGCGGTGAGCAGCAAGCACAGCGTCCCGATAAGCCAAACATCAGGAATGCTATTTAGAAGCCTTGCCTTAAATCTATACATTAAGTTTGAAAGAAGATTCTCATTTTAGATATAAAGAAAAATTTATCCCAGAAGAATAATATATATTACTTGCTTAGATCTTTAAATTTCCCTACCAGATTTTATGACTTCCTCTATAAGTGTTGCACTATTTAAATTTTTAGGTCATTGTGAATTTCTTTTAATTTCATGTGTAATATTTTGTGACTAGTATATAGAAATAAGATGGAGTTTTGTCCATTTATCCTGAGTCCCACCTTTATAAATTCTAATCTAATTCTAATCTTTAATGAATCCTTTAGAGTATACTACATATATCATTATGCCATTTGCAAATGAAGATAACTTAATTCTTTCTTTTTAACCCATATGGATTTATGTTTTATTGTCTTATTTTACTGACTAGTATAATGTTGAATAGAAGTGGTAAAAGTGTTCAGCCTTTTGCCCAGTTTTAAAGAGAAAACATTTATTTTTCACTATTAAGTCTGATAAATGTTTTAAACTCCAGTTTTCCTAGTTAACGAAGAATTTTTCTGCCTGTTTTTAATGTCTGTTTAGATTATTATTTTGACTGTCTTTTTTGCATATGTACTACACTGATTGACTTTTTCGCATATTAAAGCACTTGCATTTCTGGATCAAACACACTTGGTTATAGTGTGTCTTTCTTTTTGTATCTTGTATCAGTTTGCAGACATTTTCATTATGACATAATTTAATGAAAGTCACCTGCTTAAAGTGTGCAATTTCAACAGCTTTTAATATTTTCTTGAGGCCACACAGTGATAACCATATTAAATCTCTGAACATTTCCACTGAAGAAATGTGACCTCTGAGCTGTCCCCTGATGCCTTTTCCTGGGGACCTAACAATGGCTGATGCATTGCCTGTCTCTGCAGATCCATCACTCTTGTACATTTCTTATAAATGAAATCATAGATAGATAGTTTTGTGGTTAGAATTTTGCTTAGTATAATGATTCCAAGGCGTATTATATACTGTAGCAAATATCAGTGCTTCATTCCTTTTTATGTAAGTAATATTCATTAAGAAAGATACACATTATTTATATAGCTGTCAGTTGATTGATAGTCTGGGTTTAGTTTGATATTAGGTTAAATAATAGTGCAATCTACGTTTATATGCAAGTGTTTGATTAAATGTTTAGAAATAGACCAAGGATTCTCTAGTCTAGTAAGTCTATTCAACTTTTTAAAATTTTATTTCTGTTTCCTGTGCATTGGCATTTTGTGTGCATGTATGTCTGTGTGAGGGTATCAGATCCCCTAGAACTGAAGTTACAGACTATTGTAAGCTGCCATGAGGGTGCTGGGAACTGAACCCAGGTCCTCTGGAATACCAGCTAGTGTTCTTTACTGCTGATCCATCTCTCCAGCACCTGTGTTCAACTTTTAAATGACAAATTGTTTGTGACTCATGATGAAGCATGTAGTTTAAGTGAGCTATAGAAATGATTGTTCAGTAACCTTTCACATGGAAGAACCAGAGGCTGGAAATGGCACATACTTTGTCCCAGTGCTTGCTGTAGCTCTTTTGGAGCTTTCTGAACGTCTTAATGTTGGCCTATCAGGTTCAGAGGTCATAGGTTATAAAATATCCTGAATTGGTATGTCCTGCAACAGTCCTTTGGGATGTTGATGAATATCATCTCTATTTCGTACCTCCATAAAAAAATATATATATGATAATGAAGCTTTCTGGCCAAGTTTATTGCTGAGGCATGTGTATTTATTTTGTTTAAAAAATCACTCTGTAAAGTTATAGGCTCTTGAATATTTCCTGGCACATGTTTTAAGAAGGAAAATGAAGGTGAACTTATTGCTTCATGATGCAAAAGCAGCAGCATGTGCTTGTCCTTTTGATGGCGGAGCAGAGATCAGGGAAACAGCGCTTGCAAAGACTTCCGAAGAGCTGCTGGATTTTAGTGAAAAGAAGAGAATTTCCTGGATTCACAAAGCCATTGCTGGCACTGGTGCAGGTCTCAGAGGGACTGGTGACAAAGTGGCAAACATGACTCTTCCTTGTGTGGCCCTAATATGACAAAGAAGCAGAACTCAAAACAGAATCTCAAAAGACTTCAGCAGTTGGCACTGCAGCTCTTCCCAGACTGACCCTTGGCTTGGAATTGTGATAAGTGTAACTCTCAGGAGTCGGAGACACAGGTGATGGTTTGGAAGCATGAGAATGAAGATGCCATTTTTACTGTAGTTGAGGTTCTACAGAGGATCGGATGAGTGATTTAGAAAGCACAGTAGATAGTGATGTTGATGCTTCAGTTTTTAGAGGCACGTTTTATACCTGATGGAGGGCAATAGAAACTACATTGGCCATCATATGGAGAGACATCTCCTGGGCTTCCACAATATGCCCTTAGGAAATTTGCTGAAGTATTTGAAGCTATTCCATGGACATTGACATAAGATCAGGGAAGTAATGGCTAAACTTTATGTAGTGCATTAAAACAGCAGCACCACCACCACCTCTGTCTTCTTTTAACAGCTTCCTTCTTTCCACCCAGAGTCCCCAGTCAACACTAACTTCTCTTTTCCTAAGCATTTACTACTTTAGATTTCAACATGAAACCACACAGCATTTGTCTTTCTGGGATTGTCTTGTTTCACAGCAGGATGCCCACAAGATTCCTACCTGTTGAAGTATATGGCAGGATTTCTTTCCTGTTCAAGGCTAAATAATGTTCCACAGTATGTTGACACACACACACACACACACTAAATTTTTGCTTACTTGTACATCTGTAGATGAAATGTGGGTTTCAACTCTTGGCTATTTGGAACAGTGCGTCTATGAACCGAGGTGTACATATACCTCTTAGAGGCCCTGCTTTGAGCTATACCCAGAAGTGAGTTTGCTAGATGATGAGGTAGTTTTAAAGTTTTTGAGGAATTAACATGGTTTTCTTTTTTTTTTTTTTTTTTAGTTTTTTTTTATTTTTTTTATTTTTTATTTTTTGATATTTTATTTACATTTCCTATGATTCCCCTTTTCTTTGGAACCCCCGTGTCCCCTCCCCCTCCCCGCCTCTGTGAGGGAATTCCTCCTCCCACCTACCCGCCCACCCATTCCCATATT
>CM052704.1:20880678-20921674 GCA_028551405.1 Uromys caudimaculatus | reverse complement strand
AAAAAAAAAAATAAATTGGAAAGGAAGAAATCAAAAAAAAAAAAAAAAAAAAAAAAACCATACCTGACCATATATATACCTTACAATGGGACATAAGCGTAATTCACTGTATTGTGGCAGTCTGCCTTAATTAGATAACATGCAATAACAGGATTCTTAACAAAAGTCCTTTATTCTGAAGGCTGGTTTACAGCAAGTCAAGAGCAATTCTAAGTGGGCCAAACAAAGACTTTATGGCTTATATTTCAATTTATATAATTAAATATATTTGCAATATTTAAATACTGTCCAAACTTGTTTTTTTATTGATACAATTGAACTTTACAATATTGTCATAAAACTAGGAACAGAGTCTCTGGAGAGGGAGGAGGGGGTGTGGTGGGATTTAAATATATAAGCCAGGTTGAAGCATGCAAAAGATAAGACAGATGCAGTAAATTAATATGACAATGGTCTTGAATTTACCCACTACAAGTTTACATCCTTGGTCACAAGAATATCAGCAAACAGCAATGTGAGGTCTAGTGAAGGTCGTGACTCTGGACGTGACTTGGACGTGAGGTGCAGAACTCCCTCTGCACTTGTAGGCTTAGCTTCACTGCTTGTGTTACAGCGTCGTCAAAGAGGCTGGGTGTCAGTATAAGCTTACTACCCACACTGCAAAAGACATGGTTACAAACATGCTCTCCTAGTTGCTCTGTAACTTAAAAAGCACTAATGGATTAACAACACAGGTCACTGAAGGACCAAAATTGCTTAATATTCACATTAACTTTCCCCACGAAAAGCTTCAAATATAATCTAATTAAAAAAATAGAGTTTTCCAGGCAAATCTTTAGCATAATTTACAGAAGCAGATTTAAATAGAAGAGTCCCAAACCACACTCATCTTAAACTATACATACCCAAGAGTGACCCCTTTCTTTACCTTGATATTAAAGTATGGTGGCCTCAGCAAAGGCTGCAATGCCACCAGGAGTCCCATTAGCAGAAGGGACAAACTAGACAAAGAGATTGTTAGTATCTCTTTATTTCCAAATTTTAATATATTCACATTCAAATTAAAGAGAAAGGAGAAGGGCTCATGTAACTGCCTGTTTCCCATGGACTCTGAGAAAGTCTCAACTCCTCCAGAGATTTCAGAAAGTAACTGGCCTTTTACAACTGCATGGTGACCCCAAACCTGAGGACAAGTGAACTTGTTCCCATAAAGTCCTACTGTCTGTCCCTTTAACAAGTAGATGAGTCCATTGGCGAGAGAGTCAAGATGCTCCTGTCATTGGTATAGAATGGATCTGATGCATTCCACAACCTGAGAGGAACAATAAGAGAAAAGTTTGGCTCACCATCCATAATCAATGTTAAGTTGAAAAACAAAACAAAATGAAATCAGGACCTAAAGTAAAATGTAGGACTAAAATACAATTTAAATTTTAAAATAAACACTGATTCATTTCTAAATGCTAGAGTTCTTCAGATTAGCACTGAATCCTATTCTAGATTATACAAAAACTTGAGAAAAATTATGCTGAAGTCGTAGAGAAATTAGCTCCAATCTATGCATTCATTATCAGTGCCAGTTTCTAGGTAGTAAACATAGTGTGCTTTTGAAATCTTAATGACTCAATAAGAAGTACGTATACTATTAAGAATTGCACACATCCAGGTGCTAGATGCTAGTGAGATGGACGCAAGAGAGCTGACAGAGCATCTGCCATGTAAACACAGAACATGTTTAGACTGCAGCATCTATGTATTGGACCACTAAGCAAAGAACACACATGGAGGACCCATGGTGCGGGCCACGTATGTGGCAAAGGAGGGCCTTGTTGACCATCAGTGGGAAGAGAGGCCCTTGTGGGTATTAGATGCCCCAGTGTAAGGAAATGCTAAGGAGAGAAGACTGGAGTGGGTGGGGGAGCACCCTCACAGAGGCAGGAGGAGGGGGGATGGGCCAGGGGGTTTCCAAAGGGGAAAACATTTGAAATGTAAATAAAATAAATATCTAAGAATAAAAAAAATAAAAAAATATTTAGTTTATGTTATTCTGATTTAGTCATAAGTTATAGACGAGGACTAAATAGTAGTATTTCCTGGTTTACCATACAGATACTAGCCTGCTTGGGACTATGACCTCTGATCAAATTCTAATTTGTTTTATATTATGTGGCAGGACAAAGTCTATAATGACAAGTACTTCAAATTCAGTCAGTATGTCACCACTCTAACCCTGACCGTGACGGTTTCTCTTACGTGGGCAAGGCAATGATGACGTCTTTGTGTAGGCGTACCTATCTGAAACAACAACACTATACACATAGGAGGAAGTCGTCCACGGACAGGTTGGACAAAAGCTTGATTTGCAGTCATATAGCATCCCTGTAGAATCCTGAAAATAATAGAGCCTTTGGTGGGTCACTACCAAGGAACATGCATGGAGCCTGCAAACTTTGTATGTGGTACAGGCAGCCTTAACTGTGTGGGCATAAATATCTTGGTCTTGGGATATGATTTGGGAGGATAGTGCTTCTCCAGCATGTACAAGGCCCCAGGTTCAATCCCTAGCAACACACACACACACACACACACACACACACACACACACACACACACACACACACGCACACACGCACACACGCACACCCACACAAATAAGGCACATGTACACCACACACACAAACAGCAAAAGTAAAAATATGTTTAGTTTTATTGAAAAATAAACTTGTATTTTGAAATTACAGAAAAACAAACAAAAAAACAAAGTTACCAAAAGCCGTGGATTAAAATAGTGAATATTATTGGTCACTTCTTTTCGGGTATAAATTCTACTCTAAGGATTTCAGCTTAATTTGCCTGAATGTCATAAATGGTTAGCATCAGAGGGTATCAAAGACACTTGCAGATTCTTCACTAGTATGACAAGGTTAACTACTAGCTGATTGACAGACAAGGCCTTAAGCTCAGCAATTCAATATACTTAGATCTGCCATTTTGAATTACCTTGAATTAACTTAAGATGAAGTAACAACTCCACAAAACAGACTGCCATGTTTAAAATACATGCCCCCAGCACAAGGACAGTATCGAAATGACTAAGCAATTTTATAGAAACAAAGTGTGTAACTTTAAACACATAGCACACAACTCCTACTAGGGTCTCCACCTTCCTTCAACAAGGTTAAAGCTAGAAGCCCTGGGTCATTTGTATCCAGCATGTTGTTTCTCAATGACTTCTCTGTGTAACTTAGGCTTCAGTCAGTGGCCAGGCTAACATAATTACAGAAAGGACGCAGCAATCTGAGGGCTGTCTCATCTTCATGGTTTTCAGAGAAGCCTGGGACCCTCCACCTTGACTTAAGGAAGGTCTTTTTTACAACTCTCAAGCACAGAGAACTCAAATCGGGCAGGCACTAGGCAGCCAACATAAATAAAGAAAAGTAAGAATATGACTATCTTCTTGCTGAGTATGAGGAAACTGTATTCCTTTAACTGTAACTGCCTACACCCCAGTGGAGTTAAAAGTTCAATTCTAGTCAGCAGGAAGCCTTTGTTAGCTTTTCCTCTTTGCAAACACTGCTTATACAGAGAAACATTTATCAGGTGATGTATCCTTTGTTTTTCATCTTTTCAAAACATACATGCATGCATTCACATTAAATATCACTTTGAAAGAATATTAAGCACCTGAAACACCAATTAGCTAATGGTTTCTTCCTTCCCCTCACGCTCCCTTCCCAGGGCCTTCAACATGCTAGGAAAGTACTTTACCAGTCAACTACATACCCCATCCCTGTTTTACTTTTGAATTTTGAGGCATGCTCACTCTAAGTTACCTAGGCAGGCCTTGAACTTGCAACCCTTCTGCCTCCGCTTCCCATGTGCTGAGGTTGCCACTGTATATTATGATGATGGTTAAAGTACTAACTGTCAACTCGACAATCTAGAATCATCAGGGAGATGACATGTGGGCATGTCTGTAGGATTATCTTGATTACATTCATTGATGGAAAACTGAAACTGTGTGTGGGACAGCAGGGCATCCTGGACTATATAAAATGGAAAACAGAAGACAAAAGACAAACAACAACAACAAAATGAGCAGAGCAAGAACATGCATTCATCTGTCTCCCGACTACGGGTGCAATGTGACCACCAGCTGCTCTAGGTTTCTTCTACCTTGAATGTCCTGCCATGATGAACTATGCCCTTGAACTGTAAGCAGAATAAGCACTTTCTTACTTAAATTGCTTTTGTCAGAGGGTTCGATCACATTAACAGGAAACTAAGGCAATCACAATGCCAGGCTTTTGTTTGTTTTGTGTTCTGTTTTGTTTTGGTTTCGTTTGTTTTAAAGAGTCTCATTAAGTGGTTCAGGCTCAAACTAAGATCCCCTTGTCCCAAACTCCCAAGTACCTATGACTAACAGTAGGTAATTCATTATGACTGTAAGTAAAACTTCACAGACAAGTCAGTCAGTGCTGAAATACTGCTCCTTAGGATAGAGCGTGCTTTACCTGGCACCGTAAGCTTACTATGATATACTCCCTTAACGTAAGTTAAAAAACTCACAAAGCCTTTTGTGTGTGGGTAGTAAGAACTTAGCAGGAGGCCCATGTGCATAGGGAAGTTGCGTTGTCTCCAGAGAGTCTCAGTATTGTTAATGGTAAAGCAACCCTGAGTTGCCATATCTCATACTGGAGGGCTCAGTCTTGCCCTGTCCCTTCAAACTGGACATGAGACACAAATGTAGAACAGAGGCTGCTCCATATCAAAACATAAATGCTAAAACTATTTCCTACATATATGTAGAAACTATGACTGTTAGAGTTTGACACACTGGGCTATAGTGATGTTCACACAGCCCTCTGAAAAACGCCAACCAGCTCTGTGCCTTGTGAACATCTGCACAGACTTTTTGGATTGCTCAGCTAGGAGGAGGAGAAAATGACAACAGTAACCAAAGGCACAAGCCAAGATGCTGATAGCCCTGGGCGCCATTTGGTACCTGACAGAAAAAGAATTAATTACTAAAGCAAACATTTTATTAGGAAAAACCACCTTAGAAAAAAAGAATATGGCATAATTCTCAGTAAATGGAAATACTGAGTAATAACCACCTTTAAGAAGAAATGGCGAAATAAATCCAATAACTCCCAGGCACATTGGGGGGGGGGCAGTCAGAAAAATAGCAGTACAAAGGACAGGGACACAGAACCTACAACTGATTTCAAGAAAGCAAGGGTATAAAGAAAACAGAGGGAAAAGTCTCATTTAAAATTAATTCTAGTCTTTTTAATCACTGGCAAGTATATGTATTTCTACAAAAGACAATTTTCTACTGAAGTAAAAACTATGTAGAAGTTCTAATATACTATCTTAATCTAAATTCCATCTTGGCTCCAAGCAATAAAAAATGTCATTAGGTAAAATAATAGTGTAAGGCCTTTCTGAAATCTCTTTTGGGAAAACTATTACGCAGGAACATGAGAGAACCATCTTATTTTCTTTTTAAATGTCTGTGTTTAAGATATCAACAACCCAATACATTTGCCTGTTCACCGCAATCCATTTGTATAGGATGAAATTACTACTACATTAGAGAAATATTTTAGACCATATGACATATTCAAATCAGAATAAATGAGGCTAAAACCATAGGCAGTGTATTTATAAAGTCATGGCAAAGCCGAAGATAAACTGAGAACTCGTTCACAAGAAACTACATTTCATATGATGTGAATGATATCACACCTGTTATTTTTCAAAATGTAAAGCTAACCAAATATTAAAAGTAATTTTCCCAAAGGACAAACAGACTGCTGCAATTATACCTTGCCCCTAGTGTATCCCCAGACTCTCTCATGCCGCGGACTTACAGAAGATCTTATCATCCCATGGCACACTGAGGGGGATGTGCATAGCACCTTTCTGTGTGAACACAACTTTAACCAGCACCCACGGTACTGCTGCTCTGACTTGGAGAGGTAGTATGAGACCAAGCACAGAGGCTATCTCACACTCTAGTACCTAATAATCATATGTACATTGGGTAAACATACAGAAATTTTTAAAAAGAAGAATTTTAAATGCTATTTATACCAAAATTGATTTTTGGGCGATGATCTATAAAAACAAGTTGTGATAAACCTAATTAAGAAATAGATGAGAATGGACCAAAAAACCCAGAGATTCTTCTGTTCCATAATTTATCTAAGTTAATATTAGTAGCATTGTTAAAACCTGTTTGGACATAAACTTTTAATTGGACAATAAATGCCAAATAAAGGAATCTTAAAATCAAAACTCATTTTAAAATTTCATTATGGACATCTTAGGAAGGAACATGGATGGAGCACAATAGCCTTTCCTGTGCAGCCTTGAAAGACTGACTCCATTGGGAGAACAGGGGTAAAGAATTAGGAAAGCAAAGATGTTTGACACTGAGTGTGGAGGTTATTTTTGTAATCACAAAAAGCAGTAGGAAGCAACAATGAAAACCAACCCCCTAGCAGAGAATAAAACAGGAGCACAGGTGAAATAACAGTGAAAACAGTCATATGCCAAGGAGAGCACCAGACACTCATGGCTAGTCACTGCCCCTTAGCAAGGCAAAGCAGTAACCCTGCACAGGAAGAGTCTCCGCAAAGACGCCTTCTCTTCCTTTGGGTGAAAGGACCAAACCACAAAGCTACAAAGTGACATCTCAAATCAGTAATTGCTGTGAATCAACAGCAGGCTCCTTCCCTGCAGCACTGGGACACCCACCTGCAGCACAGGCTACACAGCGAAAAGAATGTCACACACACCTGCTGATATGGTTGGGACTACACCGTCCTATGACTCGTTCCAGCATTCTTCCAACAGATGCACACGGGGTCTCTCCTTCTGGGAAACAGCATACGGAGTCCAAGCACTTGACACTTGAATGTGCGTCAGCAAGCTGCGGAACAAGGGCAAGTTAGTTATTCATAGATTTGGACCTCACAAAACTATTAAGAAATCAAAACAAGTACTTTAAAACTGAAAGTGACTGATGTAAACATACACATTTACTACAATATGGAATGTACAGAACTCTTAGAGTACAATCATAAAAACATTTAAAACCTTCCTGTTCTAATCAGAAGCCTAGGTAACTAATGGTATAAAAATGAAGAGACAGGCATTTCTGTCTGTATAGGTTTATTATTTTGCCACTTAATAATTTGCTATGGCCAAGTTGGCTTATGTCAACTACTTAGGAGGGCAGTGACCTCTAATTCATCTTAGGAGTTACTGCAATTATGATTGAAGAAGAAATGTCTAGCAACCAAGAACTGGGAAATAACAATCGGGCAGGCCCTAGACTATCTGGTAAGTATAAGATTAACAATACAGTAAGAACTTTAGTAGCACTTCTTATGTGTCAAAACCAAACATCCAACACACGGCTACTGCATCCTCATTTACTGCATGTGCTGACCAACTCTAAGGTGCCTCCTTTGCCAGTTAGCAACTTATCTTGTTTTTAATAGTGAGCAAGTGGCACATGGATCAAAATTTGTCAAGCAAGCTGGTAGTACTATTAAGATTTACAGTTGATTTTATCAGATTTCTAAGACTTCTGATTTAGGCATAAAGAGGCTCAGCAAGGTAACTCAATTCAATACTACAACAACTTTAACTATGAAAATGAGGGTAGATGGTCTGTCCACATGGCTCAATGAATCCCAACCTGAGTTTTGCTAGTCAAAAGTTCTCTCTCTCTCTCTCTCTCTCTCTCTCTCTCTCTCTCTCTCTAAGCTCCCATTCACTAGTCCTGGATGGCTTAGAACTCAGTGAGTGGATCAGACTGACTTTGAAATCACAAAGATCTACCTCTGCCTTCTGAGTGCAAGTTTAAAAATTTACTTGAATTTATTTTTCTTTACGTATATAATGTCCTGTATGATACATTTTTAGAAGATACAGAAAAGAAAAAGAGAATAAATTTGGTAAAGCTCACATCTACAAGGTTGGGAGTCACCATGTGCCATGTGAGGATGGTAACAGAGGACACTGAAAACTCACAAGGACAGAGACAGATGGGAAATAATAACTAACCAGGTATTTGGAAAGCAAGCAAATGGTGGAGTGCTACAACATGTATGCAGCCCCTGCCCATCCCAAGCACCGGGAGGTCCTACAGGGTTCTTGTTTGCTAAGTGTCTGGTTGCACCTAAGCCCTGGGCCCTGCTAAGCATTTGAGAAAGCTAACCTCACATGCTCTTTAGTTTAAACATCTTTGTTTTAGGACTTAGTTTAAGGCAACATTCCTTTAATTGTGTCCTGTGAGTCGTTTACATAAACATTTCATTTTTAAAAGGAGAGGGGTTTCTATGACTAAATAAGTACCTTGGGAAACACTAATCCAACAGAGCTTTAAACAGGCTTGTAGAATGCCAGGAAATGCGCTTAGGTCTCAGCTGGTAGACAGAGCTTGAAGCCATCATTCTACAATCTGTGTCAGTTTTTCTACACAATATATTTGATCATATTCTTTCTCCTCCCCCAACTCCTCAGAGATCCTCCCCATCTCCCTGCCTGCCCAACCTCATTTCTCTCTGCCTTAAAAAAACAAGCAAAAACCCAGTAAGACAGAAAATACCTCTATCTATCTCACACACACAGACACACACACACACAGACACACACACACACACACAGACACACACACACACACACACACACACACACACACACACACACACACAATTTTGTGTTGACCAACTACTTAAAAAACTGTTTCCCTTACCCTACCCAATGTACCAAGAACCATGAACCATTCACCACCACAGAAGGGACATAAATTTAAAATGAAGAAATCTGGGTGACGCTGGCTTAGGCAAAAGGCTCTCTCTCATCCGTCCCCAGATTGGGCTTTGCGGATTCCTGTGCTCCCACAAGCTGAAGCTTCTTTCCTGGGAGATGCTCCACACCAACCAATGTGGGTGCTGTAGTTCATGCTTGTGGGCCTGGTTCAGGTTAAATACTACTATGTTTTGTTTATGGCTTTTGAAGCATCCCTTGAATGGTACAATCAACTAAAGAAGGCACGGCTGTTGTCAGATGGAGCAACCCTGGACTCATCTAGTGAGGCAAGGGTAAAGTGAGAAATCAGAGCACCAGCGTGAGGCATGTGACACTGGTGGCTCAATATAACTTCTACAGACTGTCACTGGGCATGAAGGAAGTGCTTCTGGGCTGGTAGAGACAGTTTAAAAAAGCTTGAAAACAATTTGACAAACTAACTCTGTAAAAGTTAAATCTAGTAAGTTTTTTTTTAAAAATTAGGGATTATTTTCTATATATTATATTTTTAATACTTCAGGCTTATCACAAGCATAACAGTACTGGTACCTGAAGGACAGGATATTTAAAAAACCATCAAACTGATGTTTTAGCACATTCATTCAGGAAGTATTGAACTATCCCAAGAACTCGAGAGGAAGGGTTTTGTCTGGAACTTCTATGTTTAATGTCCCATGCTTTGCTCATAGCTGCTGTTCAGCCAGCTGAGAAAGATCCCCTGAAAGTCACATCCGCAGGTCACCTGGATGCTTATGTTCATCTCTGAGCTGAATAACGCTTGAATCTATATCTGGTTTCAGGTAGCTGTTTTACATCACTTACACCTATGGCTAAATGTTAAATCCTAGACACCTAAGAGAGCAACATGTCAAAACTATTATATAATGTCCTCTTTCAGATCATCGAATGAGTGAAGTAAAAGTACCCCTCCTGCAAAAATAGAAAAAACAAACAAAAGAAACAATAACAACAAAAATTCAGGTGCATTGTAAATGGGGACTACCGTAAAGCTATCTTGAGAAAGCCCACTCCTGATCCAGCAATCCACCAATAAAGCCTTCCTAGGGCACAGCACCTATCTCAACATTCAGGATGAGCTCAGACAGAGAACCCAGAGTCACAGCAGTCAGTATAATGGGGGTGGAAATAGAGTGTCATTTCATTCAAAGTAACAAGAGCGGAGGCTTTTACTTTTTAGGATACATGAAAGCCACAAAAAGTAATGGTGTGAGATGCCATTTGGTTGTACCATAACTAGCTTTGACTATAGCAGACAGTTTGGTCATTAAGTAGTCGGCTTCACTCTTCAGCACACCTGGTTCCCAAGTTCCTAGGCAATATCCCCAACCCCACCCCACGGGGACTCAACATGGCTGTGGCTGCCTAGTGAAAAATACCCATCTTTATAAACCTAAACTCCTGAAATAACCTCTGACTTAACTACTCGTTTCCATATTAATGGAAGAAAGCTGCGTTTTTGTTAGTTACCAAACAACTTCCTTAAATCTCACCTTAGAAAGCTGTTTAACATTTTAAATATTTTCACTCTAATTTCATCAACTAAAGGTTTTTTAAATTTTAAGTAACAATTGTCAAATTATTAACTGTATTAGGGCTTTTGTTCATAAATTATATACACACATATATGTATGTATGAAACCTTGTCTAGATTTAAGGTTTGCTTTTAGAGAAATGTCTTCTTTTTATGTGAAATTAACAATCATAAATTATTGCTGACTTTCAAATTTTTTACTAAGAATTCCAAGTTCTCAAGAAAACCAAGATTTTTGTTTCCTCATCCAGCAGTTAGGGAGAGTTCAGGATGGCCGGCCATCTCATTCCAAAGCCCTGAAAGTAAAACCCGTTTCCAGCTTACAGTTCTCTCCATCTCCTTTCTTTCTCCTGCCCTCTAAGTGAAACAAGCACCTCCAAAATGATAAAACTTTGAAAGACATTTACAAATGTAAATGAAATACTCCCATGTTTGTTTGGGAGCTTTCTAGAGAGGTATTTCTATGCATGGTGTCTCATTTCAACACAAAAATAAAAGTACAATAAAAATTATATCGTGTGGGAGCTGGGGAGAGGGCTCAGCAGGTGAAGAGCTTGAGGTGCAGGCGTGAAGACCGCAGTGGACTCTCAGAATCCACGGAGAAGCCAGGGCTGTGGCAGCCTGTCTGTAAGTCCAGTACTGGGAAAGTGGAGAAAGAGACTCCTGTTTTTAGAGAAAGTTGGCTGGCCAAACTGAAACAGGGAACACCAGATTAAAAAGAGAGAGAGAGAGAGAGAGAGAGAGAGAGAGAGAGAGAGAGAGAGACACACACACACACACACACACACACACACACACACACACACACACACACACAAGAGAGGGAGAGAGAGAGAGAGAGACAGACAAGAGAGAGAGAGACGAGAGAGACAGAGAGAGAGAGAGAGAGAGAGAGAGAGAGAGAGAGAGAGAGAGAGAGAGAGAGAGACAAGAGAGAGATGAGAGAGCGAGCGAGCGGGCGCACGGGCGCGCATGCGCGCACCCGTTTCCATGGTAAAGTGGAGACTGACGATGACCCCAAGGACCGGCCTGGGAACTTCACACAGAACATGCCTAAGCACTCACATACACATGCGCACACACTCCTCATATGCACACAAACCATGCAAAGATAAAACTAAATAAAATTTATATTGATTACATAAACATTTTTATAACTGACTTATTCCTATTTTCAAAGGAGACTGGAGCCCTTTTATATAAATGATGTATTTATTAAACTTCTTTTAACAATATATGTATGGAAATTTATAGTTTGGGTAAAGAAGAGCATCAGTATCTGCGAAACATTAAAATTCCCCATTATAATGGAAAGGGAAAGTGATAGGTGAAAAAGAGAAAATCTACTTAGAAATTCCTGGGTCTCATGCAGCTCAGGCTGACCTTGAACTCCTTCCTGATCTTTCTGACTCCATACCTGAGGGCTAAGATTGAAAATACATGCCACCATGCCCAGTTTATGCAGTGCTGGGATTGAACCCATGGCTTTGTACAGGCTAGGCAAACACTCTACCAATTGACTACCATCCCCAGCCACCTAACTATAAGCTTTTGCAACATACCAAAGCAAAATGAAAATGCAGAATTCCAATTCACAGTAACTGTTAGACTAAGTGTGGGGTCCCAGATGGAGGAGTTGGAGAAGGGACTGAAGGAGCTGAGGGAGTTTGCAGCCCCATGGAGGGAGCAACATTGTCAACTGGCCTGGCCCCCTGGTGCTCCCAGAGACTGGACCACTAACCAAAGAGTACACATGGAAGGACCCATGGCACTGGCCACATATGTGGCAGAGGAGGGCCTTGTGGGCAATCAGGGGGAGGAGAGGCCCTTGGGCCTGGGGGTATTAGATGCCCCAGTGTAGGGGAATGCCAGGGAGGGAAGACAGGAGTGGGTGGGTGGCATAGAGGCAGGGGGAGGGGGGATGGGATAGGGGGGTTCCAAAGGGGAGACCTGGAAAGGGGAAAACATTTAAAATGTAAATAAAGTATCAAAAAAAAAAAAAATGGGCTGGAGAGATGGCTCAGCGATTAAGAGCACTGGCTGCTCATCCAAAGGTTCTGAGTTCAATTCCCAGCAATTACACGGTGGCTCACAGCCAACTGTAATGGGGCCAATGCCCTCTTCTGGTGTGTCGGCTACAGTGTACTCATATACATAAAATAAATAAATATTTTTTTTAAAAAAGCCGGGCAGTGGTGGCGCATGCCTTTAATCCCAGCACTCAGGAGGCAGAGGCAGGCGGATTTCTGAGTTTGAGGCCAGCCTGGTCTACAGAGTGAGTTCCAGGACAGCCAGGGCTGCACAGAGAAACCCTGTCTCGAAAATCCATATATATATATATATATAAAAGAAAATGCAGAATTCATTTGACTTTCTTCTGAATTATTACTACTGTTACTAATAATAATAATTGAGAACTAATTAACTGCCCTTGCTGAGGGCAATTCACTAAAGAAATCTAATTTTAAAATATATCTCATAAATAATTCAAGATTTTCAAATTATTGTACATGTTCTATAATCTGATTTATAGGAAAGCTCAAAGATTTATAGTCTTTAAGTGGCTTTGTCTTCAAATATCTCTATTTACTTATTCCAGATGAGACAACAGCATGTTCCTTAATAAAAATCACAAAAAATGACAATTATAGCCTAAGGAAAAATAAAATTATTGGTGACAGGATTTATAATTACTGGAAACTAAAATATTGTTCATATCCCATTACATCTAGAAGTAGCTTGGATTTATTCTTCAAAGGGGGAATAAACTATTCCCATAACTATAGGTTTTAGATTTACTTAGTCTATGTATGTGAGTGTTCTGCCTGCCTGTCTGTCTGTCTGTGGACTACGTACAGGCCTGCGGATGGTTGTGAGTCATTACGTGAGTGCTGGGAACCGAACTCAGGTCCTCTGCAAGAACAGGAAGTGCTCTTGACTACTGAGCCATCTCTCCAGCCCCAACAATCTTTTTTTTAATAGATAAAACTATGAAAATCTGGGAGAAGAATAAGTCTGTTAATGGAAAACTATTCACTAAATCTAAACACACTTGCTCATTTGATAATTCAACTCAAAAGTCTGGAGAAGTTCAGTAACTCAGTGTCTACATTAAAATGTATAAATATATAGACAGTTACGACTTCAAAGGGGATAATGATTTCAAAACGGGCAAGTCATGCCATACTTTCAAAAACAGTAGGTAAGAGTAATTTCCTGAATGTCAGACACCATGCTGTGAAAACACCTTACTGTGACAGAATCTGAGGTGAAGCATGAGTCACCACTCTACATCCACACAAACGTGAAATGAGAAATCCAGGGCTAAACATACAGACAATTAAGGGATTAAACATGAAAAAGAACCAAACCAAAACAACACCCGAGGCACAGTAAAGAGTTAGTGCAGTGAAATGAAATGTGGTGTTGATCCTCCATGGCTGCTCCAAGCATGAGAATGCAGTGCACAAGTCCCCGAGAAGGCCCAGCAAAGTACTACCTAGTGCACGCAACAACTGTCCTGCTGGCTGCAAGCCTCAGCTAGCAGGTGCCTACTGTCCGCCCCTCTGTGCTGGCTTTCAGCAAATTCATATGCTGAGCTGACTGAACCCTTATCTTCTTCCATCTAGAAGGACAGAAAAGCGGTAAGTCTCACATTCAGAATAATACTCTACTGTATAATTTAAAACCAAAGCAGTAAGTTGGGTCTACAATCTATGAAGCATAGACAAAAGGTCACAAACAGCACAGTTAACTGTCACAGGACAGAGGGAGCCACGGAGCTTCTTGGAGAATACAGCAAAGCAGACCGTATGAAGCCATGAGTGCAGAGCTCTTAGAAGCGCATGGGCTAGTAAAAATCAAGTTTCCTTTAGTAAAATTCTATTTCTTCTGTAAAATTCAGCACCATCAGGACTTAGCATTTATTTTCTTACCCTTACACTGTCATCCTAGGACACTGCTCTACTTTTAACAGGACAGTAGAGCGAATGGTCATGTGACCTATAAACAGCACATGTGAAAAGGGATCTTGATTCACTTGTTAATACAATTAAATTGAAATATTTCTCTGGGGAATACATTTTTAAAAGATTTATCTTATTTTTTAAGTAGACGAGTGTTTTGCCTGCATGCATGCATGTATGAGTCTGGTACCTGTGGAGGCCAAAGGATGGTTTTGGATCCCTTGAAACTGGAGTTACAAACTGTTGTGAGACACCATGTAGGTGCTGGGAACTGAACCTAAGTCTCTATATAGCCCAGGTAAGGTCAACTTACTTCTGTCTGGCTTTGGTTTAGGACGGTATCTTCTTTTTGTTTTTCTTTGTTGATGATTTTAAATTAACATTATAAAAAACTTCCATGTGCTATGTACAAACCTAGAGTCCTAGAGAGATAGATGTGTTGGGCTATGTATGGTGCAAAGTGAAGGAGCAGTGGGTGTGGTCCTCACACTCAGGGCAGCTGTTGGGAGAACAGTAGTTCCTTCTCTGTGATACCCGAGCCAAAGATCCTGCTTTCATGGTAAACTTTCAGAATGAGAATGTTAATCTTACGACTTTATTACAATATATCTAATACCTGGGATTTCTATAGTTTTCTTTCTTCATTCTTTTATGTCTAGTATTAGTTTTTAAAATGGGCTTGATTTACACCAACACATGTAAAACTACAAATTCATAACAATATAATGAATCACAATGCAAGTTATCTTCTCTTATCAGGATTGCCTGGTGTTCTTTTATATAACAGACTCTCCTACTGGCAGAGGTAAAAGCTAGACCCTCAGACATATGACAGCCACTGATTATAGAAAATTAGCTATTGATAAAAGTAGGATAGACATATTTGCTCAACCAAAAGTAAAAACCAATGTTTACATTTGAGTTTAGTTCTTGAAAATATGAAACAGTTACCACTCATTTACAATACATAGTTACTGTGGTTGGCATTCAAAGTTAAATATTTGAAAAAAATGTAAAGCCAATAACAAAAACATAAAAAGGCTAGTAAAACCTCACAACACCTTTTAAATTATAAACTCATACTATATCACCTAAAAGGTTAAATAGTGTTAGGTCATAGCTACTCATTTGATTACATAAATATATACAAATTAGAAATTTAGAGAATAAAAATAATTAAACATATACAAATTGTCAGGCTGGTTGCAAATGCCTTTAATCACAGCATTCACAAAGCAGAGGCAGGTGGATCTCTGTGAGTTTGAGGTCAGCCTAGTCTACATAGTGAGTTCCAGTGCAGCCAGAGATCCTGTCTCAAAACA
Organism: Uromys caudimaculatus; assembly: GCA_028551405.1. Lineage (NCBI taxonomy): Eukaryota > Metazoa > Chordata > Mammalia > Rodentia > Muridae > Uromys > Uromys caudimaculatus. The sequence continues at coordinate 20,906,006 of CM052704.1, read as the reverse complement.
AAAAACCAACCCACTAACTAACCAGTAAAATACGTGTCTCTGTGCGTGTGTGTGTATATATACATACTGACACGTTGCTATATTATCAAATGTTCTAGGATTTCAGCTTTCATTTCCTTCTATCAAAAGACATTTTGAGATTAATAGCTGTCTTTTATAAACTTCTAAATTGGCATGGCTGTGGAGATACTGTTAAATATAAGATGTACAATATATATATTTCAGTTTATAGATACAGTAAAGAACAGCAAGGATATGAGATATACTTATGCAGCCACTACAGTATACAAACACACACACACACACACACACACACACACACACACACACGTATTTATATTACAAGATTAAGGCAAGACAAAACACGAGCAACTCTCACTTCTAGGTAACTACTTAAACTTAAGTTTAAACTTTATGATAGCTTTTTAACTACCGAACATGCAGGAGCATTCTTACATATGACTATGACAAGCAGAAGCATTAGAATTATGCTAGAAAAGATAGGTATAAACATATATAACAAGGTACAGCTCTCTCCTCTTATGTTCAATTTCCATCTAAATTTTCTTCTTGAAGAATGGACATCATTTTTAAGCTTTAAAATATATATTAATTAAGGTCAAATTAGAGGCAGAGCTGTGCATGCTTGCTCTTTATTGATGGATAGTATTTGCTGACCTTTGGCATGCATAAGCATTAACAAGGCTCTACTCCTACTCTACCTAAGTTTGCCCAGCTGATTCCTTGCCCCCGACAAAGGCTGCAGTGCGATGAACTCATCACTTAAAGCCACTGTGTTGGAGTACATCTATAAGTGGACAGAAAAGGGGTGGGACACACACAAGTCAGTGAGCTGTATTCATCACCTAGGAGACAGACACAGGACAAGCTTTGTAAATACCAAACACCTGTTCCCACAAGAGCAGGAAATACGCATGGTACACACACAATGATATTTGTAGGATGTCGGCCTTGCCATAAGAAAAATTCACTGTTCACTTTTAAAAACATGCTCTTTTTCTGGAAGGAGAAAAAGCACTCAGAATAACTGCTGGCAGCTCTCCTTCTGATGTGACTGTTCTTGCTATCTGATAACGTAGGCGCCATCTCTCCGTCATTTGCAATCAGAAGGAACAGTAGAGGCTGAAATGACCACTGCTTACAGCAAAGGGATGATATAATGTTACACTTGGGATATAAATGATATATACTGTCCCAGTATTAAAACGAAAGAGAAGAGAAACCACAAATGACAGTAACAGGCTAGAAGGCCCATGAATGGAAGTAAAACTTTCCTTCCCTTCCCAAATGAGAGCAATCAAAACATCTCATTAATCATTTGGATATTAACTTACATAGCAAAAAGGGAAAATATTCTGATTTCACAAATGATAAAACGATTTAGTGTAAATTCCCTTTTTAATAAATTTTAACTTATGTTAAAACAAGGATATGGATTATTTTTTCAATCTTTTTGTTTAAAAGCATAAAGCATCAAATATTTCCTCTGTGATACTTTACAACAAGGATACAGAAAAAGTAACAATAAGTAATATCATACCTTTTGGATCAGTAAGCAATCTCTATGAAAATACATTTGAAGCTTTCAAACCATAGAACAATTAAGGACAAATGTAAATAAAGGTTAATATAATGTTACTCATAAGTTTTGAGGGGCAAATATAATATAGACTAAAAGGTAAGTCAAACTACCTCCATAAAAGTCTACAATGTGGAGGCAGACTGACCGCTATGCACAGATGCTTGTGTTGAGGAACTGAGCCCAGCCCCCAGCACCCACTGTGGCTGGTTCACAACTACCTGTAGCTCTGCCTCCAGGAGACACAGTGCCTTCTTCTGGTCTCCAAGGATACCTACAGTCATGTGCACATGCTTCCCCATAAATATACAAATAATTGAAAGTTAAAAAACAAAATATTCTATTTGAAAAACCTAAGCAAGTATAATAAACATATTAAAAGTAATACTTTGACTATAAATATTTATTTCTAAATATTAAAAAAAGACACAGCTTTCTGATGTGGATTTAAATACTATGTTATTGAATGGAAGTCTGTCCCTGCTAGTGTACATGTACACAGACAGACACAGAAATCATGGAACTCCATTCAGCACCATTTAGAAATCATTATGACAGGTTAATACTCTCATTCTCACCATCTTACATTGCACCAAAATTTACATTCAGCAGAATTATATTACCACACTACTAAGTAATGCTAAATAAATGCTGATGTAAGAAATGGAACAGTTTCTTTACCATTTACTGTGCTTAAACATTCTTTCACTTAATCATCACTGCAGAGGGAACGGAAAACATTTCAACCATAATTTTATCAATGAGGAAATTGTGGCATAGCTGGCAGCGAAAATAGTATTGGTCCCCAAATCTCATATCCTTAAGCACTGCCATACTGCTAATGTCTGCTGTAGCTTAGAGACACGGCGACATACCTCAGTCATAGCTGGGTGATGCAATAGTATTACTGTCTAGAAATACCTTGCTAGTTTCATATTTAAAATTTTAAATTACTATAATTAAAATTATACTTACTAGACTATAATTACTAGCAGCCATAAAAATTAATAGAAAAAATATGAAAAAATTAAAAGTACCACACTTAAAAATATTGGAAAACTCTTTAATATTGGAATAGGCATTTTATAATACAAAAAATGTACAATTATAGTTACTCATCACTAGCTGTTCTAACTAAAGAGTTACTGAGCATGAAAGGTGCCTACCTGAGCCTTGTCTGTACTTGTAGGATGAAGCTGTCGGTCAAACACTTTCTTCACAACGTCAACGAACAGACAAGTAACAACCATAAGGAATATGGCAAACCAAGCTGACCCACTTGACAGGAGCTGAATAAATACAAAGTACATATTCTGGGAGCCCAAAAATGGCCTGCAAAGAAAGACAGTAGACTTATTAAAAGTGAATATTGGCTGTGCATAGTATCACATGCCAGAAATATAAATACTTGCAAGACTATGGAGAAGAACCTTGAGTTTGAGCCCTACATAGGGAGACACTGTTTTAGAAAAAAGTGAAATAAAAACTCAAAGAGTTAAATCAAGACATGACCAAACCCCAAATAATTTAAAATAACAACTTTAAGAGTGCCAGCAAATTTTTCTAAATTGAATCTGGAAGAACTTAAATAAACTAACACAATAGGCTGTGTTAAAATGTAAAATCCAGTTAAAGTATTTTAATAATTATACCTTTTTCCTAATAGGGAAACAGCAAGTTAGATAACTAGATAACCCTAGTTTCCTGGCAATTATAAAAAGAATAATGAAGAATAGACTAATGTAGACTATAGAAATAAGAAACCAAGAAGCAAGTGTGTAAAAAAAATATTTCTATTGGTTACAAAAGAAAGAAAGAAAGAAAGAAAGAGAGAGAGAGAGAAAGAAAAAAAGAAAGAAAGAAAGAAAACAATCAATCTGGGCCAATGAGATGGCTTCGCTGGGTAAAACACACACCGCCCAAGCCCTGACAGCTTGAGTTGTCTTCCTGGAGCCCAGTAAAGGTAGAATGAGCGAACCGGTGCTGTCAAGGTGCCCTCTGACACCCACATGTGTGCTGGAACACATAGCCCCAGACACCCCAGCCCCCAGCAACACCGCCAGAACAACCTCCTGATTATCCAAATCTCAGACTGACCGCTAGGCTTTTCTTTATAAACACACCCAGAAACTCAGATCATGGTGTGATGAAGGTATTCTTTTTTCAGTTTTTGTATATCTCAATTGTAAGAGACTATAGGAAAAAATAGAAACAGGGAAAGGTTTACACAAAATAATATGCATAAGTGTGTTCTTTTATGGAAGTTGATGACCAATACATTCAAGTTCTTTGCAATTACCTTTAGAAAGTTTTGCCCTGGCAAGTGGACCTAAGGTACAATAGACACATGCAATACATACGCTCTCCAAAAAAAAAAAAAAAAAAAAAAAGGTATCAGTCGACCATCACATATATACTAAAAAATCTTAGGGGAGCTTGAATTATTAATCTTTCAGAATCTACTAATGATCTACATTTTTTTTGTTTTGTTTTGTTTTTTTGAGACAGGGTTTCTCTGTGTAGCTCTGGCTGTCCTGGAACTCACTCTGGAGACCAGGCTGGCCTCGAACTCAGAAATCCGCCTGCCTCTGCCTCCCGAGTGCTGGGATTAAAGGCGTGCGCCATCACGGCCCGGCCAATGATCTACATTTAATGAAGATGAAGAATATTGTTAACTTTTGAAAGAGATGTTACCAACAAAAAGTTAACAGGTTCTGTGACTTATTGCATGAGTGAATACGTAATTTAAACTAATATGGTTAGTATAAAGACCATTTCTATGAAGTCAGACCAACGGTTTACAGTCTAGCTTTCTTCTGGTTTACCTCTGTGACCAAGAGATTCAGTTTTCATGTAGAAAAATGAGGACAATAGGATTATTGTGATTATCAACTCAGAGGAATAAACTTATCAGCATAATGTATAAAAATTATTATGAGCAGATTTTTGGTCATCAAGAAACCAACCACAATAAATGTCCACTATTGTTAAATCAACATAATTAAGACATAGTGTTGTCACTCACCAGAGAATCCCACCATAAAACAAAGAAAATATAAAATAAAATATAATAGATCCCCAGGTAACAAGATGGTTGATCCAAGTCCAGAAATGAGTTTCCAATGCCATCTTAAAAAAAAAAAAAAAAAAAAGTGTCTTAGCAATATAAAATAAGAGTTCACTTTAACTTGTCAATTATAGCTGTCTAAAAGCCCTGTGGATTGGTTCCTTAGAAAACACAGTATCAATGAAAGACTCTTAGTGGGAAATACTGGAATATTTTCCTGAGGGAAAGCAGTATTGAAATATCATGTGATAACAGACATTACCTCAACTCTACGGCACAACAAAAAACCCAACCCTGTTATTTTAGATGATACACAGTGAATACAAATTTCAGTAATTTGTAACCAAAATCATATGAAGCTTTCCAAAACAATGACAAGAAGGAAAATTTATAGCAAAATTTAAATAAATGATTAAAATTTAGTGAGACCATGTACTGTTGAAAAGCCAAAAGGGGAACTATATATGTCTAGTTAAAAGATGAAGTGAGTGAGATACACAGACAAATGTGTACAGGTTTTAATATTGTAGCATACCTTCACTGTGACTGTAATTACCATGACTGTGAAGACCAAAGTACCAAATGTCCAGTTTCCAAACATCTAAACACAAGGAACAGACTAATAGGTTAGTTATCAACATAATGTTAACTCCACTATAAGGTAAAAGTAATTTTAATCTTTACAAAAAGTATCTGAATTATTTAAGACAGATATACACATGAACTCTGGTGATATTAAGAAAGTGACAAGGACAAAAATAACTGAAGCCTTATTGTGGTAACTATTCTGAACAATGACCCTTTGGATAGTATATAAAACCAGAAATGTAAAGATGGTTCAGAATGCAGAATTTGTTTATTAAGACTGTTTTTACTTAGGATGATACAGTGTATTGTATTCCTGTCCCCTTATAAAAATGATAATAACACCTTGCTTGAATGCTGTTATTTTCTGAAATATTTTCAACTAAAAGTTATAATATAACATTTACTACAGTGCATCTGGATAAAATCTTAGTAAGCAAAAAAGAAAAAAAGTTAAACTTAAAACTGGAAAAAAAACCAAAAGATAATGGCCAATGGGACTACCCTGCAAAGGATTCCATGTACATACTCCAAGTAACATCAGGCAGAAGCACTCTTTTGGTCTTTATAGTACAAACTAACAAAGACTATCACACATGCAGAATCCCAATAGAGTATCAAAACTTTATTTTCACATTAAGTCTCTAAGCATGCAGATTTCATGAATTAAAGCACTCATAATCTTGATACTCACTTAGAACGTCAGAAAAGGCTGATTTGTTTTTAATGTCTACATATCTACCAGCAATTACTTGGCAAATTACTGAAGCTCCCTGACTTTCACATCATTTGTAAAATGAGGATAAATAACATTCAAAGTATGAAGAATGGACAAAGTTTCTGGTATATAAAAAGAGATGGTAAATACACATTGCTTATTAATAATGTTGCATCAATTTACATTCCTTTATTTGAGGGTACCTTGCAGACTTCCAAGAAGACACAGAATATAGAAATCATACTGAACGTATGCTTATTTCTCACTTTTTTAGGTATGTAGACTTAGAAATTCCAAAAATCAATGGGTATCAACTGAAGTCCCAAGTGCCCGTCTCTCAGGGCCACGGTGACAAGTACTTTGACATAAGCAGGCAACTTCAACCTGCAACTGCTAAAACCATGTGCCTAATCCCGAGGATCTGGTCTCACTCAAGGCGCGCCATCTTCTATTTGCCTAGAAAGGAGTAAGTCACACTGGGGCCTTCTTTGGAGTGAGGAGTGAGCTCATGAAGAGTGGGCCCTTCCCACTCTGACACCCTCTTGGACTCAGCTGAGGCAGGGGGCATTTGGGGGTTGGGCTAAGAGAAAGTGATTTAAGCTTACATTCTTTTCAACATTATTAACATTTTCAAACATTTGTAAAACATTTTTCACCTGGCCATTTCCAAGCAGAGATGTATCCTTCCCCACTAGAAAGTAGGATCCAAAGAAGAAAATGAAGGCGTGGCTGAAACCCAGGATGGTCCAGTAAAGAAACGCTTTAATGCTCAAGAGACTGTTTTTACTAATGTCTCTGTAATTATTTTTAAAAAGAAAAAGCAACACATTAGGATTCATCTTTATCTTCTAAACAATTAATTTAACTAATAATTTATGATAGAATTTTAAGGTGGCTAAAAAATACCAGCAAAAAGAATAAACTAAATTTACAAACCATTTCTAATAATAGTATGTATCTTGATAACAGCTCAGAATTCATGTAATACATTCAAATATCTTTTCATTTGAAAATAAAACATGATACAAGCGGAGTACTTCAGTGTAACTGTGAAAGCTGATTATCTGTAGTACAGTCTGTCCTCACTCAGCCACGCTGCCATGATGATCTCTTTGGTAAGATACAAACTGAGTTCAGCACCAAGGTTCCTCATTATCTTCATTTCAGAAGTTATGAGGGTAACAGACTGTCCAGGGTATTCTGGTCAAGGAGAGCAAGTGATTCCTCACATAACTGGCACCTCTACACTCTGTGACAGCTGACGAAGATCACGGGCTGGTCCTGACAGGCTCGGCACCTCTAGGGTCACCTCATTAGAGAGTTCTGGAAAAAGCAGGAGCTACTGCCCTTCACTTGTACTTAACTTTGATTAGCACTCATAAATTAAGTAATAGTAAAATATAAACTAATTTTTAAAGAAACTCTAGATGCTCTTAACAACTGAATAACTACTCTTGTGTACAACAGTTCAAGAATGGAAGTGTTTATTCCTAAAAACACTGGAAATATATTGAAAATTTCTCTTTAACAATGAAAAACTTTAAACTGTCCAACAATCATGTTTTACACTACCTACACACATGCAATCATGAACAATACACACCGATAGAGGGCAGGCTTGCTCTGCAATACATGTGGGTCTATGTGTTGTTCCAAAAGACTATATATGAGAACAGGCAGGGAAGTAAAACAGATATTGTACAAGGTCAGGTACACGCTGTCATACAGTGTCTAAAAAGAGAAATAAATTGGAGAAATTTTGAGATTCTAAATTATATTGCATATATAAATTATATAAATATATAATATATAATATAAAATATATATAAATTATATTGCATATATAGTCATGGGAAAATATTAAAAATAAGTACCTTAATTTTTCAATTTATACCAAAATCCCTTTAAAAGAATTTCAATTAATAAACGTGCTGTTTTAGAATAGAACCTATACTGTTCCTAGAGCTATGTTGTCTGGGGGACTGAATGCTTTTTTTGCCAGTGTAGTAAACTGGATTCCCATCTCAACTCTTAAGTTGGTCAGTGATGCAGGTTAGTAGCTCTCCTATATGTACCCTTGTCTCCTGGGTAGCTCTCTGATGGCTACACCTCATTTCCCTTGCCTTCCATCTTCCTCTCTTTTTCCATAGAAGGTTTTTTTTTTTTTTTTAAATGGCTAAGTCCTTGGTGGCATCACTGTCCTCTCAAGTGTTACAGTTGCTACTGCTGGTACTAATTAAGACTTTACATCTTTTGCCTATGGTCCTATTGTCATTGTGCTGATTGGTCTTTGTTAACCTGACACAAATTAGACATATGTGAGAGAAGGAAAATTAAAAAATTTTTTATTTATGTATTTTTAAAATGTAGAAATGCTCTGTCTGCATGTATATCTACATGCTAGAAAAGGGCATCAGATCCCTTTATAGATGGTCATGAGCCACCATGTGGTTGATGGGAATTGAACTCAGGACCTCTGAAAGAGCAGCCAGCATTTTTAACTGCTGAGCCATCTCACCCCCCAGAGAAAAGGGAACCTTAATATAGAAGATGCCTCTATCCTATTGGCCAGTAGTCAGTCTCTGGAGAATGCCTGACTAACGACCCAGGCACTGTGTATCATGCCGTCCCTGGGCAGGCGTTTCCAGGTTTTATAAGAGAGCAGTGCAACTGTGAGTGAACAAGCCAATAAGCAGTGTTTCTCCATGGCTCATGGCCTGTGCTTCACTTTCTCGCCACAGATTCCTGCCTGAGTTTCTGCCCTGACTTCGTTGAGGGATGGAGTGTAATCTGAGAGCTGTAAAATTAAATAAACCTTTCCTTCCAAGTTGCTTTTTGGTCAAGATGTTTTATCATAGAAATAGAAACACTAATGAAGACACTTATTAATACTTCCTCTTTAAAAACCTTGTCAAAATGTATCAGGTTCCTATTGTCACATGGTCTGAAAGTATTTACTTCAGGTAAACTATTGCTAGTAATCTGTCTATAATGTGATTTTAAAGTTAAAGCTATGTATTATAAATGGGAAAAGGTGATTACAAAAAGGAATTAGTGATTTAACTTATAACTGAAGATTAGAACCACTTTAGCCAGTATTTTAAGATGCAAAAAGAGCTCTGTGAAAGTGTAATTATGGAAAGCTAGTTCTGAGGTGAGATTTATGTAATTCCTGAACTAAATCACTCAGCAAATTTTAAAACCTTCCGGATCAGGGAGTAAGTGAGCCTCTAATACTTACTTGCTCTGACTTGGTATTGACTATACAGAAATACCACAAATAAATGAAAACAGTTATCAAGCTTCGGGAGGTGAGTCAGTAGTTAAGAGTACTTGACTGGAGCTTACACTTGGCAATACATGAACTGGGGTGGTGGTGGCAACTTTAAGTGAAGGCAAGAGGACCAGTTTAAAATTATCCCTGCTACACAGTAAGAGGGAAGCATGGACTCCATAAAACCTTCCATGAACAAACAAATGAAGAGTTAATGATTTAATGTTAATTTGAAAAGAGTCCACAATTAACATATATTTTGGTATTAACAGTAATCACAAATTAAAGCCAGAATAAATATTATGAATGCTAGGTGGATTAACTAACTATACCTAGTTCCTTGCAGGACAAGGAAAATGAAGTCTGTTTAAATACTTGTCAAGACTTGAACACATTAACTTTCCAAATGGAAGAACACAAACCTGTGTTTTACTTACTTGTTGAGAAAACAAACAGTAGAACTGATATAAAAACTGGGGTGTGATAAAGCACACATTCTGGAAAAACAAGATGGGAAGTGATTCAAACAGTGACGACTACAGAGACAGATCTTAGATGGTTACAAATGCCTAGAAAGAACATCTCAGTTGACACCTATTGTAAGATGCATTTTTCCTAAGGACACGCCCATGTAAAATGAGAACACAGAATTCTCTCATTTTACTAAATCATGTCTAGAAGCTGCTTAGAGAATCATATAGATATTATAACGAAAGTTCTCAGTTCCCATCACTTCTAAGCAGTGAGAGTTATGTTTTCAACTCTTAGTCTATAATATCATAGATATTATTATATGTAACAGTTGCTTAAATTTCAGGGCTATAAGAATTTTATACTGCAAACTATTGACAGCATGTAGGTGGAACTAGCACAGCATCTTACTCTCAGTATCTCTCCTATCGCAAGGGAAGTAAGACCAAGGCGGAAGAGCACCACCCAGACCGCTCCACAGTAACTGTCAGTCTACTCCTATCACAAGCGAAAGCCAGAACAACAGGCTAGAAGAAAACTGTCACATCAGCTTATGGTAATATACATATTTGTGTTCTATCATCTTACAGCTATTAATTACAGAAACACATACAACATGAGATATTCTGATATGGTAAATGATTATTAGCAGGGACTCAAAACATGGATTCACTGAATGCCACCTTCCTTAAGAGGGTTCCAATGAGAGAACAGTATTTCAACATTACATTCTGTTTTATTATACAAATAAACCCTCCATAACTGAGAGGCTTATGCATTTCCTACCACAGGGACACCCTTAAAAGCAAAAACGATTAAGGGGACTCTGCTATGAATTCATGAAATTATATTTAATTGAATTTTATTACTAAGCAAACATAAAAGAGCTTTAAGGAAATTAAATTTATTGTAGCTAAATTTACACAGAATACACCAACTGATATGAGGCCCCGGGCACACATGTAGCAGAGGACTGCCGGGTCTGGGTTCAGTCAGAGAGGATGCACCTAACCCTCAAGAGTCTGGAGGCCCCAGGGAGTTTAGAGGTCTGGTGGGGTGGGGGTGGGGGTGGGGACATCCTCGTGGAGACAGGGAACGGGGAGGAGGTATGGGATGTGGGACAGTCGGAGGGTGGACCGGGAGGGGAATAAAATCTGGAGTGTAAAAATAAATACATAAAATAAATAAATAAATTAATTAATAAAAAAATAATTTGAATATTTGTAACATTCTTAAATTGGAATTTCAAGTTTAAAATATCAATAATTGATTCTTGTAATCCAACAAAACTTACCTTATAAAAAAAATACTGTACAAGGGTAGCTATTCTAATATAATAAAAATGACCATGAACAAAAAGTAATTTGGAGAGAAATTTAAATCTAGCTATCGCATAGTCACTGTTTCTTGCAGCTTGCCTTCCTTCTTTACCCATGATTCCTGCAATAAAGAAGATGAAAAGGAATGTTCACTGATAATCAGTGCAATTTTTACACACACTTCCTCTCTCTCTACACACACACACACACACACACACACACACACACGTATGCACATCTATATCTCACTCTGAACTATTTATAGTTGCTATAGCCATACTTAGGCACTAAATCCTAATATACAGCAGTTAGCAGCTATCCAAAAAGGCTATTTGATTTAAATATGCCTAATATAAAAGCTAAATACATACTAGGCATGTAACATCAATTTTCAAAGACTTCAAAAAAAATAAATATAAAAATAACATTGAAATGCTCAGATCTAGCTCAGGCATCAACCATGCACTGATAAGCACAGAGTGCTACACCTTTAATGAGCACATGGCTCTAGGACATCTTTAAACTCACCAGTTTCAAAGATTCTAAAAAGACTAAAATTCAGGAATTTGAACCCAATAAAAAATAAGCACATTTTCAAACAATTTTTAAGCTGTGGTATATAAGTGATGGTGTTTTTAAATAAGAAATAGATTTCTATGAATTTTCAATGGATAAAAAAATAGGTAAAAAAAAAAAAAGTACACCCTGAAAGCAATTTATCATTTTATCTGGAAAATAAAAATCATTCTGGAAAAAACCCATTTATTTTCATATCATTTTGTTACATTTTAAATTACATGTGACCATAATAAACACTCGTGTGTGTGTGTGTGTGTGTGTGTGTGTGTGTGTGTGTGTGTGTGTGTGTGTGTGTATGCATGCACATGAATATACAATGAATGCTTAGCTTATTTTTAAAAATCCCAACAGGTCTTACATAAAAAAACAAGGCTTTTTTTCTTTCAACAATGAAAGCAACATCTAAAACTTACAGTGGGACTGTGGCAATGCACACTTTAATCCTAGCACAAAGGCAGAAGCAGGTCGATCTCTGAGAGTTTGAAGCTAGCCTGGTTCACATAGTAAAGTTCACATAGCCAGACAGGGCTACACATTGTGACCCTGTTTTAAAAACTTAAAATAAAAATTATTTTTAAATGCTTATTTTCTTATAATAAAATCCTACATACACTGATTGGAAGGTCAACATGCACACAGATTAAAAGTTTTGTTCTATACAAATAACTATGTACCAATTTATAGTCTCAAAAATGTTCCCAAATTTATCAACTTTTATCATTATTGCCATCTGACTTCTAATTTGCATTTTTTGTTTGACTGACTGTTTTCATACACCTAGTATTCATTTTAACGCTTTCATGTTATGCTAGCAGATGGCTCCCCTCCTCAGCATGTCTACTGGGTCTTGCTAGTGTGCTGATTTCTTACATTACAAAGAGTAAGGCTTTGCTATCAAGAGCAATTGTTCTTAACTAGTTTGTCTTTGCAGGCAAATGGACAGAACTAGAAAAATATCATCCTGAGTGAGGTAACTCAGACCCAAAGGGACATGCATGGTATGTACTCACTACTAAGTGGATATTAGCCAAAAAAGTATAGAATACTCAGAATACAATCCACAGAACTCAAGAATGTTAAGCTGAAGGGCCCAAGTGAGGTTGCCTTAATTCCACTTGGGAGAGAGAAGAAAGCAATCACAGGTAGGGGGGGCAGAGGGAGGGCAGAGAGAGGGAGGGACCTGGGTGGGAGAGGATACAGGGAGGGGAAAAGGGGAACATGACTAGGTGTTGGGGTGGGGGTGGGGAAACAGGAGTGAAGCCCTGAGGACCAGCAGAAAGAATAAAAACATGCAACCTTGGGAGGTAGGAGGTGGGGGACCCTTTAGAATACACCAGAGACCTGGGAGGTGAGAGATGCTCAGGACTCAAAGGGAGGGACCTACAGTGGGGAGAGGGAACTTGTAGAGTCCATCTCAAGTAGAAAGACAGGGCACCAAGTGAGGGATGGGGTTGCCATCCCACAGTCAAAAACTATGACTCAGAATTGTTCTTGTCTGAAAGAACTGCAGGGACAAAAATGGAGAATAGACTGAGGGAAAGGTGGTCCAGTGACGGGCCCAACTTGGGATCCAGTTCAAGGGGAGGCCCCAAGGCCTGACAGTATTACTGATGCTATGGTGTGCTTACAGACAGGAGCCAAGCACAACTGCCCTCTGAGAGACCCAACAGGCAGCTGAACAGAGTCAGATGTAGATACTCACACCCAACCAATGGACAGAAGCCGGAGAGACCTGTGGTTGAATTAGGGAAAGGCTGGAAGAAGCTGAGGAAGAGGGAGACCCTATAGGAAGACCAGCAGTCTCAACTAACCTAGACACTCAAGATCTCTCAGACACTGAGCCACTAACCAACTGACATGAAGCTCCTGACATGTATACAGCAGAGGACTGCCTGGTCTGGCTTCAGTGAGAGAAGACACATCTAACTCCAGAAAGACTTGAGGACCCAGGGAGTGGGGAGGCCTGGTGAGGTTGGGGTTGGGGTGGGGGCATCCTCTTGGAGATGGGGGGTTGGAGTGGGAGGGAGGAGGAATGGGATGAGGAACTGTCGGAGGGCAGACCAGGAGGGAGATAACGACTGGACTGTGGAAAAAAAAAAAAGATAATTAAAAAAAACCCAAAAAACCAAAACTTGTTTTCTGGGACTTTGTTCCCCCATTATATATAGTGATCTCTTCCTTACAGTCAACTAAATTTATTGCTGTGGTATTGTGCTTCAAATGTCTTTTCACAACTCAAATAACAAAATTACTCATAAAAATTTCTTCAGTTACCTTTTATGACCTTAAAGAATTACTTAAATCCTTACTCCATCTGGAATTTGTTTTTATAAAGGTAGTAAAAAAGACATACAACTTTCTTTTAATCAAACAAGTAACTTGCTGTTGCTTACTTATTGAAGCTTTAAGTATTTCCTTTGCTATATATTAAGCAATGTTTCCTTGTGTATGTGTGCATGTGTGTACACACGCTTGCTGACATATGCAAGTAGTGGACAGACATGGATACAAAGTACCAGTATCACTTGACAATGCATTTTGACAAAGGGTCTCTCACTGAACCTGGGGCTTGCTGTTTCAGGTAAACGTCTAGTCAAGTGCTGCTGCTTGGGTTAGAGATTAGCACTGTGGCTGGCTTTTACGTGGGTACTAGAGAGCTGAACTTAGCTGCTCAGCCTGCCTAGCAATCACTTTGCTCAGCAGGTCATCTCCACAGCCCCCAAATCAGTTTTATATGCTTAGTATACAGTATAAAGTTATTTAAAATTACAATTGAGATTTACTGGAAATAGTTTAGAAACCACAAAGAAGGATGAAGTTTCAAAATGAATGTTTATTATCCCAAAGAGGAAGGGTTGATTTTAAGACGTAAAACTATCCAGCCTCAACTCTAGCTATTATACACATCATGAAGCCTCCTCCTTGACAAGGCTGATTCCTCTAAGCTGGAATTTTATCTCTCAGAGGAGCGGCCCATGGTCCTCACACTTCCCTCTCTTGTTCTTGTTTGTAACATAACACTGACAGATCAGAGCAGATGAAATACGAAATCAATCGTTGCTGAACCCCTGACAATATAGTAATAGTGCACTGAATCCAATAAAATGATTCTATAATAAGAATAAGAACAAGGAAAATGTTTTTGGGGGGTAACCACATATAATCTTATGAGTACAGAAAATAATATGTAATTAAAATCAGGAAAGTATTAGAATTCTTTTTATATACTATCAGTTTGGAGTAATTTTTTTCTAAAATTGTCCTCAAAAAGCAAACCATAATTTTTAGTAGTAACAATAAAAATAATAAAGTTATCATAATTATAAAATATGAATTTACAACCTTGAGAGCAACTATTTAAGTTAGAAAGGATACAATGATGTAAGAAAGTTCTTTGTGAGGTACAAAATGGGATGTAAAAAAATTACTTTTATTATCAACCAAGCAAGGACAAACTTCACTAATATACTACTTCTTTTAATTAATATTTTAAACTGAAATATTATAAAGAGTAAGCTAAATAATAATTGGTTTCTTATGGGGATATGCTATCATGTAATGTCACATTGTATTTGTTTTTATTTCATATATTAGACATTGTATTTTACAAAAAGGAAAACTACTAAGTAATTATATACCAACTTTAAAATTCAAGAAAAAGAGATATTAAGGAAAAGTAATTGTTGCTTCCAAACTAAATGGAGAGAAACTTGAAGCAATCCCACTAAAATCAGGGACTAGACAAGGCTACCCTCTCTCTCCCTACCTATTCAAGTCCTACTCGAAGTCCTAGCCAGAGCAATTAGACAAAAGGAGGTCAAAGGGATACAAATTGGAAAGGAAGAAGTCAAAATATCACTATTTGCAGATGATATGATCATATACTTAAGTGACCCCAAAAATTCCACCAGAGAACTTCTGCAACTGATAAACAACTTCAGCAAAGTGGCTGGATATAAACTTAACTCGAACAAATCAATAGCCTTCCTCTACTCAAAGGGTAAACAGGCTGACAAAAAAACTAGGGAAATGACACCCTTCACAATAGTCACAAACAATATAAAGTATCTTGGTATGACTCTAACCAAACAAGTGAAAGAGCTGTATGACACGAACTTCAAGTCTCTGAAGAAAGAAATCGAAGAAGACCTCAGAAGGTGGAAAGATCTGCCATGCTCATGGATTGGAAGGATTAATATAGTAAAAATGGCCATCCTGCCAAAAGCAATATACAAATTCAATGCAATCCCCATCAAAATTCCAACTCAATTCTTCATAGACTTAGAGCAATTCTCAAATTCATTTGGAACAACAAAAAATCCAGGATAGCAAAAGCTATCCTTAACAACAAAAGAACTTCTGGGGGAATCAGCATCCCCGACCTCAAGCTGTATTACAGAGCAATAGTGATAAAAACTGCATGGTATTGGTACAGTGACAGGCAGGTAGATCAATGGAATAGAATAGAATCGAAGACCCAGAAATGAACGCACATACCTACGGTCACTTGATCTTTGACAAAGGAGCTAAAACCATCCAGTGGAAAAAAGACAGCATTTTCAACAAATAGTGCTGGTTCAACTGGCGGTCAGCAGGTAGAAGAATGCAAATTGAATCCATTTCTATCTCCCTGTACAAAACTCAAGTCCAAGTGGATCAAGGATCTCCACATAAAACCAGATACACTGAATCTAATAGAAGAGAAAGTGGGGAAAAGCCTCGAACACATGGGTACAGGGGAAAAGTTCTGTGGCTTATGCTCTAAGATCAAGAATCGACAAATGGGACCTCATGAAATTGCAAAGCTTCTGTAAGGCAAAGAACACTGTCAATAGGACAAAACGGCAATCAACAGATTGGGAAATGATCTTTACCAATTCTATATCTGATAGAAGACTAAAAAATGGGGAACAGAGCTAAACAGAAAATTCTCAACTACGGAAACTCGTAGGGCTGAGAAGCACCTAAAGAAATGTTCAACATCCTTAGTCATCAGGGAAATGCAAATCAAAACAACCCTGAGATTCCACCTCACACCAGTCAGAATGGCTAAGATCAAAAACTCAGGTGACAGCAGATGCTGCAGAGGATGTGGAAAAAGAGGAGCACTCCTCCATTGCTGGTGGGATTGCAAGCTGGTACAACCACTCTGGAAATCAGTCTGGCAGTTCCTCAGAAAATTGGACATAGTATTACCTGAGGACACAGCTATACCACTCCTGGGCATATACCCAGAAGATGCTCCAACATGTAATAAAGACACATGCTCCACTATGTTCATAGCAGCCATATTTATAATAGCCAGAAGCTGGAAACAACCCAGATGTCCTTCAACAGAGGAATGGATACAGGAAATGTGGTATATATACACAATGGAATACTACTTAGCTATTAAAAACAATGACTTCATGAAGTTCTTAGGCAAATGGATGGAACTAGAAAATATTCTGAGTGAAGAAAGCCAATTACAATAGAACACACATGGTATGCACTCACTGATAAGTGGATAAGTGGATATTAGACCAAAAGCTCCGAATAACCAAGATACAATTCACAGACCATATGTAGCTCAAGAAGAAGGAAGACCAAAGTGTGGATGCTTCAGTCCTTCTTAGAAAAGGGAACAAAACACTCATGAGAGCAAATATGGAGACAAAATGTAGAGACTGAAGGAAAGGTCATCCAGAGACTGCCCCACCTGGGGATCCATCCTGTATACAGTCACCAAACCCAGATGCTATTGTGGATGCCAAGAAATGCTTACTGACAAAATCTTGATATAGCTGTCTCCTGAGAGGCTCTGCCAGAGCCTGACAAATACAGAGGGGGATACTCACAGCCAACCATTGGACTGAGCATGGGGTCCCCAATGGAGGAGTTAAGGAAAGGACCGAAGGAGCTGAAGGGGTTTGCAACCCCATAGGAAGAACAACAATATCAACCAACCAGACCCCCCCCCCCCCCAAGAGCTCCCAGGGACTAAACCACTAACCAAAGAGTACACACGGAAGGACCCATGGCTCCAGCCGCATATGAAGCAGAGGATGGCCTTAACTAGAATCAATGGAAGGAGCAGTCCTTGGTCCTGTGAAGGCTCGATGCCCCAGTGTAGGGGAATGCCAGGGCAGGAAGGCAGTAGTGTGTGGGTGGGTGGAGGAGCACCCTCAGAGAAGGAGGGGGAGGGGGGATGGAGTAAGGGTTTTGGGGGGGGACCAGGAAAGGGGATAACATTTGAAATGTAAATAAAGAAAATACCCAATAAAAAAGAATTCAAGAAAAAGTCAATCACCTATGCCAACATGTGCTTCTTGTATCATGCTTACGTCATTAGCACCATCACCAACAGCCAGTGTTATTGGTTTCTCAGGGGAGATTTTTATCAGTCTTATTACCTGAAAAAACATACAATGAATTCATTCTTTGTGATTAAATTTCAATTTTCTTGTATTTGCACAATGTCCTCTATCTGCAATCTTCTGTAGTGTATGGTGGTGAAGAAGACACTTCATGCTAGACAGTAACATGCAATGAGGTTCATTTTTTGGAGGGGTATGGAGATTAAGGGATTAAGAATGTCTTCCAGAAATATCATAACAAAGTAGCTTTCTGCTTGGATTTTAGGAAGAGAAGAATTTTTTAAATGTATTCTAATTTTTTTTATAAGACTAACAACTTATTTAAATAAATATATTAAGTTGTCAGACAAAATTCTCAAGTTAGAAAATACTTGATTTGATAAAAAGACATATTTAGTCTGATTAGCTAAATCTCAAGATTTAAGAAAATATTATAATCAGTGAAATCAAAACAAGTTTATCTGGAATTCTTTTAAAAATAATTTTGAACAGGCCTGTGTGTTTTGGGGGGGGAGGAGTGTATGCACATGAGATGGGCGGTGTTTGGAGGTCAGATGACCACTCTGGGGAGCTGGTGCACTCCTTAAACCTTTATGTGAGTCTCAAGTATTGCATCAAGGTTACCAGACTGACTTGACAGTGCCCTTACCCATGGACCCTTGCTATAGAATACCTGGATGCGCTCTTACAAGGGCAGAGCCCTGTCTGTGCTCTAATTTTAATCTCTACATAAAACTTCATGAATCTAAATAAACCTGGATGTCTATATGCAAAACAACCAGTACTTTATTTGTATTGCTAAGAATATTATATTTCTTTAAAAACTGTGCATTGTGTGTGTATGCAGGTGTGTCTATGATATGGGTACATACAGAAGTCAAAGGATGACTTATGCAAGTCTATTCTTTCCTTCTTCCATGTGTGGCCTGAGGATGGAATCAGGTAGTCAGGTGTAGCAGCAGATGCCTTTACCTAATGAGCAAGCTATCTTGATGACCCACTAAGAATGGTTTTTGAAGGAAAGAGTCTAAAACCTCAAAATATTCCAAAAATTTACAAATTCCAAATTTCATAAATTCTAAAAATTTATTAAAATTATTTGAGTAGGTTTTCAGTTGAATCCTAGGTACCTAAAAATTTAAGTATCTCTTGTATACAGTTTATCATGAGAAGATTATAAAAGTGAATTGGATTTCAACCTTCCATATTTCTAACTTAATAGCTGCTGCCTCTTCTTTCCCTCCCTCCCTCCCTCCTTCCCTTCCTCCCTCCCTCCCTCCTTGATTCTTTGTTAGTTGACACTGGCCTAAAACTTGCAGTTCTCTTGCCTCAGCCTCTGGGATGCTAGGATTTACAGGTATGTGCCCCGATGTTGAGGATGATAACTTTTAATAAAGAATTGTCTTGTTTGTTCTTTCTTTTCTTCCTTTCTTTACTCCTTCTCTTCCCCTTCCTTCCTTGAAGAGTATTTTTACCTCTAAATATTTTTTTTATTTTTATTTTTTGATACTTTATTTACATTTCAAATGTTTCCCCATTTCCAGGTTACCTCTAAATATTTTAATGGAACTTTTTTATGCTCTATACTTACTTTTGCTTTCTGTAAAGGTGCCATACGACAGCATAATACAGCTGAACAGTTTCTGCAAACTTCCATAAATAGCTTTTCATGCTCCCTGAGTGCAAGAGATAAGCTGGTCCCATCTACTACCAGCCCATGCTGAATGACATGGTCCTCTGTAATTCTAGAAAAGAAAATAATTATATCACCTATGTCATACTCTGAAGCCATATTATTAACTTTACTTATTGAAAGATGGACAGTTCAACCAGACACTATTGAATGACTTATGTATAAGTGAGCAAACTCAGTTGTATTACCTGAAAGGTGAGATAAAATACAGCTTTTGTACAAAAAGAGAAATGAATACTACTATTGATGGTAACAAATTTACTAAAAGATGCAAAAATACAATCAGTAAGCTTTATCTACTTGTATAGTGTTATCAACATTGTACCTTCCTTACAATTTTCAATATTTTTAAGTGATATTGCTTTTTAAAATTTTTACGTTTTATTGAGAGAGAGAGAGAGAGAGAGAGAGAGAGAGAGAGAGAGAGAGAGAGAGAATGTACACATGTAGAAGTCAAAGGACAACTTGAAAGAAATGGTTCACTTTTTCCATGTGGGTCTCAGGGACTGGGCTCACGCAGTTAGGCTTGGTAACAGGCACATTTACCCAATGAGCCAGCTCACTGTGGCAACATAACTTTCAATAACCAATAAGTAATTTTAGAATATAAACATAGATCTCAAATTATTTTGAGCCATTAATTTGTTCCTGTCATTATTCTTCTTAAGCATGAACTCACCACAATGCTATTCACATGCTCTCAAAATAGCACAGTCTCCAAGATGAAGTGCAAAGGCTTGTCTAGAAGTAGCACTCTTTTAACTATACAGCCAAAGAACCTTATTCTTCTATAGAGTACCTTGGTCATGATGCTTCATCACAGCAATAGTAATACTAAAGAATACAAAAGTTGGCATAAGAGAGTGGGCCGTGGCTATGAAGAACACGACCATGTTGACTTTCTGGTTTTTGTTTTGTTTTGTTTGTAGGAATGTGGAAGACTATGGAATTCTGGACTAGAAAGCAATTCAATGCTGTAATCAGCACTCACAAGGCCTAGCAGCAGCCTGGATGGTAGTGCTAAAAGCAAAGCAGACTAGAGGCATAGCTTAAGAGGTTTCAGAGGGAGGCAAGAGCTTTAACGGTAATGAGGCTAGAGTCAATTCCTGTGCTATTTTGGCAAAGAAACTGGCTGCCTTCTGTCTGAGTCCTAAGAACTTACCTGGGGCGAAATTAAATGGAGAAAATGAAATTACGTGGAAGAAGTTTCCAGATTGCATAGCACTGATTCTGTGGCATGGTTATTAATGACAATGCTTATACAGATCTAAAATGAAGAAGAGCCATGCGGAGCAGAAAGAAAAACTGAATGTAAAGTTTGGAGGAAAAAAAAGGCACTAGGAAGCTTAATGTTATAGCCAAGTAAGAAAAACTGTAATTGTTAAGGAGAACACTACCTAATTCATTCTATGAGGCCAACGTTACCCTGATTCCTAAATCACACAAAGACTCAACACAATGGAATACTATTCAGCTATTAAAAACAAAGACATCTGAATTTGGCAGGCAAATGAATGGAGCTAGAAAATATCATCCTGAGTGAGGTAACCTAGACCTACAAGGACATGCATGGTATGGTATGTACTCACTGATAAGTGGATATTAGCCAAAAGGTACAGAATACCTAGGATATACTCCACAGACCCAAAGAAGTTAAACAAGAAGGAGGGGCCAAGTAAGAATGCTTGAATTACATGATAGGGAACAAAATAGGACGCAGAGGGAGGGGGAAATGAGGTGGGAGAGGAGAGGGGCCAACAGGGGTGGGCCGGGGTGGGGATGGATCAAGTGTGGGAAGAGATGAGTAAAACAGAAGAGAGAACAAGAAGGCCAGGACAATGAATGGAAATATGAAGCTGTCAGGGATGGGGGTGGGGTGAATCTCTAGGAAGTCCCAGAGACCTGGGAAGGCTCCCAGGGTCAATGTGGGTGACCTTAGCCAACATGTTTAACAGTGGGCACATGGAACCTAAAGAGGGTAGGTCCTATAGCCAGGCAGGATCCCCCATTGGAGGGAGAAGAACACCACAAAACTTTCGATACAAAATTTGTCCTGTCTAAAAGAAATGCAGGGACAATGATGGAGCAGAGACTGAAAGAATTGCCAACCAATAACTGGTCCAACTTGAGACCCATCCCATGGTCATGTACCAATCCCTGACATTATTAAGATACTTTTATGCTTGCAGACAGAAACCTAGCATAACTGTCTCTGAGAGGCTTTACCCAGCAGAGGACTAAAACATTGGACGGAGGTCTGGGATTCTCGTGGAAGAGCTGGGGAAAGGATTGAAGGCCCTGAAGGGGATAGGAGCTCCACAAGAGGACCAACAGAGTCAACTGACCTGGACCCCTGGGAGCGCTCAGAGACTGAGACACCAACCAGAGAACATAACCGGCTGGAACAAGGCCTCCGGCACCTATGTAGCAGATGTGCAGCTCATTTTCCACATGGATCCCCCAATAACCGGAGCAGAGGCTCTCCTAAGGCTGGAGCCTGACTGTGGTATCAGTTCCCCAACAGAGCTGCCTTGTCTGGGCTCAGTGGGAGAGGATGTGCCAAGACTTGATGCACCAGGGTGGGGGGATTCCCAGAGGGGCGCAACCTCTCAGAGAAGGGTAGGGGAATGGGGGAGGAACTGTGTGAGGGAGGCCTGAGGTCAGCATTTGGGATGTAAATACACACACACACACACACACACACACACACACACACACACACACACACACACACACACACACACAGGCCTGCTCTGCACTGAAATTAAAAGAAGGGTACCTTCATAGTAAGACCCTATCCAGAGAAACTTCCAACCTGAGAAACAACCTGAGCCACTTTCTGGTTCTAGTAAGGAACTGAGTAAAAGAGCTGCTACTAATGTGATTTAATAGAGTCAGGATCCATTCCAAGGTAGCTTTGGATGTCCAAGATGGCAGTGTGGTCGATGTAGTGCTAGCTGTAGAGGCATAATGATGCGAGAGTGAAGGAACTCTAGATTCTTCCAGCACGGTTTCAGGGAGCCCGTGAAGCCAGACAAAATGTGGCCTTCCCTGCAAGAAGGGCCTGGGAGGACATGAAGCTGTGAACGTGAACCAGGGTTGTATTGGAGACCTCAAGACACTGGAGGTGCCAGAGACACGGGTGCCTGTAAGGGGAGCAGGAGCAGACCCAGAAAGAGATATAGTTTGTATGGAGCAAAGCTGGAGGGGTGGTGCCATCTACGCCCTTTGACATCAGATACAGATCTTGCAGGATTTGGAGTTGGCTTTGGTATAGTATTCCCTCAACATGCCCCACTCCTCATTTTTAGAATAGAAATGCATGTTCTCTGACATGTTAGGTATGTAATTTGCCTTTAGTTTTACAGGAGCTTACAATTAAAAAGTATACTTTGGGTCTCAGAAGAGATTGGACTTGTAATCAGTACTGAGACTATGAAAGACTATGGAGACATATGAAGCAGGAATAAATGCATTTTGCATTGTGATTTGGGGGGCAGGGAGTAGAATGGAGGTTTAAATGAGAAATATCCTCCATAGGCTTGGGTATCTGTAAACTTGGTCTCCAGATGATGGCCTTATTTGGGAAGTTTTAGGAGGAACAGGCAAGGCTGCAGGAAGTACACCACTGGAGACAAATTTAAGAGGTCAATGACTTGCACATTTCCAGTTTCTCCTTCACACTTACAATGAAGGATACTTAGCTTCCTACTTTGGCTATTATGCTATCTCCACCATTATGGATTCATCCTCTGAATCTATAAGCCAAAATACACTACAAAAAATATATATATATCTCTTTGAGAAACCATCCTGAAACTGAACTGAAAACTTCCTCCCTGCTGGCTAGCTTTCACAGTGCCAGAAGGTACCCTGCAGGCCACTAGGGGAAGAAAAGCCACTAGTGGTCTTGCCCAGCAGTTAACTCTGCACCTTATAACACTGACATCCCAAGCAAGATGTGCCCAGTGGTAAAACAGTGGCACGACAGTTACAGAGTGACTAATCACTTTTGGGTGAAAGCTGAGGTCTGCTCCACAAGAGGGAATTCATGCCTGCTACTATAAACCTGGTCAAAACCCATAGCTAGCGAGATCAAATTGTCTTCCAAAATCTATGCTTACACCTTTAGATTAATGCTGCATTCAGCCTTGAAGAGAAAAATTTCTCTCTGTGGCGGTCAGCAGTTAATACAGAGACTCTAACTCGCCAAAGTATTGAGAGTAAGTGACCACTGCCTGCTCAGCCCTAAGATACTCATATCAACCTCCCTTCCCACGGATGGATCAGAGAACACTGTGAAGGATGACATGGAGAGAGTGTAAGAGCAGAGAATGGGCTGGAGAGCTCTGAAGTGTTTTCTGGGCATCACATAACCATTTCACTTATGAACTCATAGCAGCTATGGTTACTTGAAAAAGACACAAGATGAATCAGGATTCCAACAGACAGCACTAACTAGTAGGTCATAGAAAACCAAAAATACAAATGAAATAAAGAGGACATGCAAGCATTGCCTTGGGGGGGTGAGAGTGGAGAGTGTGGGACTCACATGATCGGGATTCACTGTTTACATGTATGAATTTGTTAAACTGAGTAAAAACATTTAGCAGTGGGGAATGGGGAACTGGGGTAGCCACAATGGCGATGGCGTTAACACCCAACAGAGGGGAGGCAGAACCTGTGGAGTCCACCTCCAGTAGATAAGGCACAGCCTCCAGTTGAGGGATGGCGCCACCCACCCATCTCAAAGTTTTTAACCTAGAAATGTTCTTGTCCAAAGGAAAGACAGGGACAATAAAAAAATGGAACAGAGACTGAAGGAAAGGCCATGCAGAGACCACCCCACCTGGGGATCCATCCCTGTGGGAACAAGCCTGGCACGGTGAAAAGAAGCCCCACGTGTCTGTCCCGGGTGGGTGCTGCTGCTCTGGGTGAGACAGGAGACATGTGGGAAGTGGCCACCGTCTTCCCACACAGTCCGACGGGCAGGTGGGGGCTGTGGGAAGTCTTTGCAGGTCCTGCTTGTGGGTGGGGGAGGGGCCATTCACAGGAATGTGCAGCAGCCTTCTTGGTAAGTTCTCTAGCCTGGGGTACCGCAGTCTCCGCAGGATGCCACAGATGGGCTAGCCTGAACACAGCTGGGGTTCCCACCAAGACCTGGTTTTAGCAGCTTGGGGCGCTGGGCTAGCTGCTTAGGCTTGGGTGAATCTGTACCATCTGGGAGCGCTGGGAAGCCCTCAGCTTGAGATTAGACTCGGCTCCTTAATCGAGGTCAGATCCCTCGCTTCCCACGGCGGGTCCAGATGAAGAGACAGTCCATAATTCTTTTATTTTTTTTAATTAATTAATTTATTTATTTTTGATACTTTATTTACATTTCCCATGTATCCCCTTTTCTAGGTCTCCTCTTTGGAAACCCCTTATCCACTCCCCCTCTCCGCCTCTATGAGGGAATTCCACGTCCCACCCACCCACCCATTCCCTTATTCTCACCTTGACATTCCCCTTTACTGGGGCCTCTAACACCCTCAGGCCCAAGGGCTTCTCCTCTCCCTGATGGCCAACGAGGTCATCCTCTGCCACATATGTGGTCCGAACCATCAGCCCCTCGATGTATAATCTTTGGTTGGTATTCCAGCCTCCAGGACTGGGGGGGGGGGGGG
>CM052704.1:20846950-20880178 GCA_028551405.1 Uromys caudimaculatus | reverse complement strand
CTGAGCCCAGACCACAGACATACACCCACAGGGCTGCTGCATATGTGTTAGGGGCCTCATATCAGCTGGCGAATGCTGCCTGGTTGGTGGTTCAGTGTTTGAGAGATCTTGGGGGTCCAGGTTATTGAGACTGCTGGTCCTCCTACAGGGTCGCCCTCCTCCTCAGCTTCTTCTAGCTTTACCCTAATTCAACCACAGGTCAGCAGCTTCTGTCTATTGGTTGGGTGCAGATTTCTGCATCTGACTCTTTGAGCTGCTTGTTGGGTCTTTGGAGGACAGTCGTGCTAGGTCCCTTTTTGTGAGCGCTCCATAGCCTCAGTAATAGTGTCAGGCCTTGGGGCCTCCCCATGAGCTGGATCCTACTTTGGGCCTGTCGCTGGACCTTCTTTTCCTCAGGCTCCTCTCTGTTCCATCCCTGCAGTTCATGCATGTCCTTTTGAGCCTGAGTTACCTCACTCAGGAAGATATTGTCTAGTTCCATCCATTTGCCTACAAACCTCACGATGTCCTCATTCTTAATAGCTGAGTGGTATTCCATTGTGTAAATGAACTTCTTAAGCAGTGAAGTTAACCTCATTGTGGCTATGATAATACTGTATAATAGGCAAAGATGTTGACTCAACATCGTTATCTCTTTATGCCACCTACAACTCCTTTGATGACTTGTGAGTCATGTTTTTTTGATTACATCTAACTGAATCTTTGTGTTACTGTTTGGTTTAAGTTTGTGGTTTGCAAACATTTCCCCCTGTCTGTAGCTTGTCTTTCCATCCTTTCAAGAGGAGCTGAAAACATTTTTAATTTACATGAAGTTAATTTATTAACTCTGTCATACTTTTTTTTTTTAAATCTACTTAAGTCTAGATCCTAAATATTTTTATATGACTTCTGTCTTTATAATTCTGTTTCATTTATATTTATTCAATAATCATTATTTTTAGATGCTGGAGACTGAGCCCATGGCCCTGGTATATGCACTCTCATTGGCAAAAGCTCTCTGTTCCCTCACTTTTATTAAAAATTTCACCCTGGGTATTATAGATAACAGGAGGCAGAGTCTATAGCTTCTCATGTTCCTCAGAAGAGTGCTGATGTGTGTTCTAGTGGACAGTTAGCTTTAAGCACCTAACTTCACTGCACTTGGTGAAAGTAAGTTCTGTTTAGCTCCTCCCCCATACCCCAGTACTCTTCTAGGTTCTGCTGTTTGTTTATTTCCAACTTGTACCTACACAGTTTTATCAGCCATGTCAGAATTTAGGCAGGCTTTGTGTGTAAGTTTTCAAGTCTGTCATTTCCTATGCTATCTTATCTACTTTCTCCTAACTTTCTAGGTGCTCTTCCAGTGTTAAACCTTGTCCTCTGACAATTCAACCAAGTAAAGAAATACAGCTGAGACTTTTCGTTTTTTTACTTCTCCCACTTCTGTCAATCATCTTCAGGACTGGACTCATTGCTAGTTTTGACCTGCTTTTGGTCACTTTCTATTGCTAGTAGCCCAGGGTAGTCTCAAACTCATGATCTTCCTGTCTCTGCTTTCCAAGTACTAGGATTGCTGGAATGCCCTCACCATGTACGCTCCAACATTATTTTTGTGTGTGTATGTGCACATGTGTGTATCTGTATGTGGGTTTGCATGTCTACATTGATACACGGACAGGTATGTGTTATAGTATATGTATGCTTAAGGTTGATATGTCCCTCTCTTGATCTGTACCTTATTTCACACTAAATGCAGAGTTCACTATTTCTGCTAGACTGGCTGATTGGCAAGCCCCTGCAATCTTCCTGTGTCTACACGGAAAGTTACAGGTACATGTCACCACAACCAGCTTTTTATATGAGTAATGGGTATCTCAATTCAGATTCTCATTCTTGCACACCAAGTATTTTATTCAGAGCTATTACCTCATAACCTACACTATATTTAGTCATATTTTTGCACTTACTAACAGTCAAATCAAAACCATGCGAAATGCTAAATATATACAAAAACATAAAACATCATCTTTACCCAATAAGTATATAATTTTTATATATAATATGAAATACCTTTTTAAAGGACTTGTTTTTATATGTATGAGTGTTCTGCCTGCATATGTGTAATTGCACTGTATGTATCACTAATGTCCATGGAGATCCCTTAGAACCAGAGTTTAAAATGGTTGTGAGCCACCATGTGGGTGCTGGGGACCAAACCAGACTGTCTGCAATAGCAACAGTGCTCTGAACGACTGGGTCGTCTCTCTAGCTTCTGAAATGCCTATCTTCATATATGTTATACATACATAAGGTACATGTATAATTATGTGAGGAGTTTTCTTACTTTTCTACCGCAGATCTTTTTTGTGACTTGCTCTTGTAATTTAACGCCATCTTAGTTTCCATTCCAGTGTATACAGCCACACCTATAAAATAAAACCGCTATTTTAAATACGCTCACTAACATGAAAGCTGTGAAGAGAAAGCACTATGTAAGAGTTTATATAATTTGACATTTCCTTGAGTCTTTTCACAGATTTTAAAGCCTGCTAAGCCTAAAGTTCTGGTGATCTAGACATTCAACCTGCATGGAGTTTTCTCAATTATAACAGATATTTGGGTGAAAGATATTAGGAGTTGAGACTGGCAGGAGAAGAGGACGGACTAACAGCTGCTGCGTTTGGTGCTAACAATGCTAATAACAGCAACAACAGAAAAACACCCCCTTTAAACTGGAGCTATGCATCAGGCTAAAGACCCAGCATGTCAGAGTCTGGAGTGTGCATGTTATTCCTTAAGTACTGAAGAATAATATTAATGTCTTTCAGAGTAAATGAAGTAAGCATTCATAAATGCTATGGGAGACCCTGAGATGAAAGAGAACAGTCATAATAGTGGGACTAAAACTGCAGGTGAGACTAATTAGGCAAGAGCAAACTTTATTATTCATTCACATTCCTAATAATATGAAGAAACAACACAGGACCACTTGTTCCCTTTTAGTAAGTATCTAACTTGGAATTTTAAAAATAATTTTTCTTTAAAGTCAGGGGTCATAATTAAAATGAAAAATAGCACTGAAACCATGCACTTTGAGAAAACCAAGCCATCAGAATAAAACAGCAGTGAGAAGGCTCCAAGGCAGACAACAGGCCCACCTAAAAGCATCCAAATACAGACTTGCTTCTAAAGCTAAGCATAATTTGGACCCCTACTTTAAAGTAACAAGAACAAAAAAGTATTACTCCCAGAAAGTTATAAAAGATTCAGTGTCTCACAAGAAAATTTAAAAATCCTGGAGGTTTAGTCTGGTTTTGGATATTAGAGTTATAATTTTTTGTAAAATGGTAACAAAATCATGTAACATTAACGTACCATCTAACTATTTAACGTGTATAGTTCAGAGTGGTGGTAACACATTCACAATTTTATAGAGTCATCTTTTCTATCTAACTCGAGAATACTTCAATCGCTTAAAAATGGCCGGACCCATTAAATATCTAGTTCTCTTTCTTTCTGTTCTTTAACCCCTGGAGATCATTTAGTGCTTCATCATTCTGGATATACCCATGTGAGGCATTTCAAATGAAATATAATCTGTGGCCTTGTAGGCCTGGTTTCTGTAAGGCAAGGGGCACTACTATTCTTCCTTTTGAGTAACAGAGTGTATGTTTCAAAAAGTACCCTTTCCACATTCAGTAAGAAATTGCTTGATTCCAGAGTATGTCTGCAATTATTAATTCAACTGAAGGATCACCACAACAGAATTGAAGAAGTGTGAACTACTACCGTGATTCTAAAAAGCACTGAATGTATCCATGTTACTTCAAGTACACCAGAATCGTTTTCTTAGTATTCATCTTGATAGTTATTCACAAACACAGTAAGAGAAAGACTCTAGTACTACTCACAAGGAGAGATTAACAATGACAAAATACAATATTAAAACAAACCTTAAAGGAAAATTATCACTTAATAAAGTAATATGCACTCAAAGGAGCATACATGCTGTGCTGGTGAAGCTCCTTTACAGAGGTCGGGGACGCTGTCTAGAGCGACAGAGTGTGTGTGCCTGTTGTGTGCTAGACCTGAGTTCAGTACCCAGCACCTCCAAGTTTGTAAAAGCAAAGCTTCATATAAAAACACCAATACAAAACATACAAACAATTAAAAAAAACTTAAGTATGTACAAACCAAAAATTTCTTTTGTATTTTTTAATCTGGCTCCACGAAGCAAGAGACTCTCTGGTCCCAGAGGTCTAAAGAAAAAAGAAATCCAAAAGGTACTGAATATGTTAAAATTTCAACTCAATTAAAAGGCATCTTCAATCAGAGGTACTTAACTTGTAGTTACAACATATTTTCATATAAAATCAAAATCTCAGCTACTATAATACTTCCTGGGCAAATAATATTAGTTACTACAACAACCAACATCTGCTTTAGCATTTCAGTCAATTTAAGATTAATGGCAGGGCTAAAGAGATCACTCCGGAGTTAAGAGAACTGGCTGTCTGCAAAGGACCTCAGTTTGATTCCCAGCACTGATATGGCAGCTCACAATCGTCTCTAACTGCAGTTCCAAGGGAACTGATATCTGCTCTGACCTCTGTAGGCACTTGGCACTTAAGTGGTGCATAGATACATGCTTGCAAAAGACCCATATACATAAACTTTTTAAAATTAAGGCTAGTGGCTTAAAAAGAAAATTATACACTTAAACTCACAAAATCATTAATGTCAAACATTTTAAACATAAAATAAAATAAAAAGTTAATTAGTGATTTAAGAAAATTTAGAAGGCAAAACTTAAATTGTTAGCAAAATTAAGTTTTAGAAAGGAAGATACAGAATGGAAATGCAGTGCAAACACAGAATTGTTGTAAGACCTGCAAAATATAAATGTACAAGTTCTACATAATTACAATGACGTTAGAGTATAAAGTATAATATACAAAACATGTTATTGTTTTGTAGGCAAGATCACAAAACACAAGCTGACTACTCGCACTGCACACCTCTAAGTGTACAGGCCTACTGGCTGTTTGAATTTTCTCCATTAAGGAGATAGAACATGAAAAGGAGTAACTACAAAGGAACTTGTATTTTCTTAATGACAGCAAGATGTCAAGGAGAAGTTAAAAGGTCTTTATCTTGTTGATAGTACTTAAACTTCTCTGAAACATGCAAAAAAATGTTTATTCAAATCAAACAAGACCTGAACCATTTATAAAAATATCAGCAAACCCAAACACTGTGAAAATAAAATGCACTGAACCAGGAAAGCCAGGCACCTGAGACACGTTTACCAAGTATGGTTTTCCTAAAGAGTCCTATTTGGTGAGTCCTCATATCTGATATGCCAGAACCAATGTGGTGACTAACTACTCAGCAGCTACAAAATACCTGTTCACTGAAAATACTTTCGCCACCAAGAGAAACCATGTGCCCATGAAACATTCATTCCCTATTGCTTTCTATTCAATAACATGGTATTGGGTCTAACGAGGAAAGGAAACACATACAGACCTGGTATACCATAACAGCTTCCGAATACAAGGCAATCCAATAGTTACTACAGGTGTCTCAGTAAAGAGCACAGCTCATTTTTTCAGCCACTCAGGAGTGAGTGTTCTATGCTACACTGTTCCTTTACCAGACACAATACCTTAGAACACAATTCAGATGGTGTAGCCTCAAAACATTCACTATTCCAATACAGAAGTAAAAATAAAACTTAGGGGCCTGGAAAGACGGTTCAGCAGTTAAGAGCACCAACTGCTCTTTCAGAGGTCCCGAGTTCAATTCCCAGCAACCACATGGTGGCTCACAACCATCTGTAACGGGATCTGATGCCCTCTTCTGGTGTGTCTGAAGACAGCAACAGTGCACTCATAAATAAAATAAATAAATAAATCTTGAGGAAAAAAAAACTTAGTCACAATTATTCATCAGGGATCTCATGTATATACATAACATTGCATATATATATATATATATATGAGATTATATATAACATATATTATTGAAGTTTATTGAATGCATTTTCTATGCTAATGTTTATTAAAATATGAGTCAGTGCTGCTACATGACATTTTGATGGCTTATCTTGAAGATCTAATTTTAAAATGCTCAACTCTTTCTGCTACTGACTTATTTCATGCACCAATATACAGTGGATGTATCCCTAGAAGAGAGTTGGCAAACTCCAATTAAAATAAAAATTTAATGGCTGAGTTAAGATCCTGCAGGGCATAAATAAAAATGTAATCTCATCCTATTAGCAAATCTTTAAACTGACTCAAAGCCTCTTTTTTAGATGCTGAAATAGACAAAACCCACCACCACCAACAACAAAACCAATCAGAAGAATGAGTACAATAATTCAGAATTGGTCACCAAAAACTTTAGCTTCACTTAGTAACTTTAAAATAAAGCCAACCACAGAATTCACATTTGCTAAACATTATGCAAAACATGCATCTTTTTAAAACTTTTCTGTGGTAGGAGGATTGAACTCTGGACTTCCTATATGGCATACCTGCTGTACCATGAAACTGAGCCCTAGCTCCCTTGCCTCTGAGTATTGTGATTTAAATGTTTAAGGATCTGAATTAAAGCAGCAACATTTCATCTCAATACTGCCACCAAGGACTATCAAAAATGCAAATATATAAATCTATATACTTACTTTTATGTCATTACATGGAGTGTTTCATTTTCACTTGTTGCTCCTGAAAACTATGGGCTGATATCATATTTTTACATTTATGCTTTCCCATGATATGCTGTTTATTTACTTAATTCCATTTAACTTTTGGTCTCTCTACCAATTTCCAATTACAATAAGTAGATAATATTCTTACCTTACAATTTCTTCCATTTGTTGAGTTATTATCATTCGTCCCATAAATCTGTAAAAGAATGCATCACATTACAAAAATAGGTAACTTATGGAATCAGTGGGTAGAATGCATTTAGCACCTGAAGCTAAATGAAGTAAAATGCATGCATGTGTGCACACACAGACTGGTATGCAGGAGCACAGCAGCTGTCCTTTGGCACTCTAGGGCAGGTCCCTCTCTGAACCTGGCTTACAGTGATTCCTGCAGGCTACTAGCCAGCATGCCGCTGCAAACTTCCATCTTCCCATGCTTAGGTTAGGCTTGTTGCTTTTTCTAGGACACAAACTGAAGTCCTCATCATTATGTTACAAGTTCCCTAATCACCAAGCCATGTCTCCGGTCCCTAATTCATCTTTTATGGCAATTTTGTTATTCTGGTGCTGGGGACAAAAGCTAGGTCTCACATCTTACATATCATCCAATATTATTGCTATAAATATTTTTTTAAAGTTAGGCTTTAAATTTTAAAAACTGATTTTTATTGTCATCTCTAGTCTAGCTATGGTTGAAGTAATGAATGAAATCATTTCAAAATGCTCATGTAAATGTCAAATGCCACTATTATTAATCTATTTTTCATCCTAACTTGTAAATTACTACACAAAAATACATACAGAACAATGAATGTTTATTTATATATATATATATATATATATATATATATATATATATATATATCACTACAGTTTACTAAAGTTCTCTGTGACCTACAAATCACCGAACCAGATCAAGTATTTTATCTACTCAACAAATATCCAATGAGCAACTATGTTTCAGATAATTAGTAGCGCTCAAGCAGCAGGCTCAAGCGTGAGACAATCCTGAGATTCTTTATAAGGTTTTGTGGCTAAAATCCAGGCTGAATGACCTGTTACCATAAGGGCCTTCCAGAGTCTAGATTTTCAGCTCCAATTTCCACGACTGAAAACAGCACAGCGTACACAGTTAATTCAAGAGCACAAGTACCTCACAGTCAGAAAGCAAAGTCTGGACAAAGCTTCAAGTTAATCTTTAGGTAAAGAGATTTCAAAAAAGTTTTTAATTTACTATTTTTCGTTATGTATATGGGTGATTTGCCTGCACATGTCTATGTACCACAGGCATGCATGTCTGATGCCCACAGAGCAAATAAAAAAGGTTTAGCACTCCCTTCCGAATGTTCCCTACTGCCCTTCCCATTCCAGGCCCAGGTCTTCTATCTGCTGAAGAATTTAACTTCATTACTTCTTCTGATTTCTCATTTTTTCTTCTATCAGGTTTTTATACAAGGGAGTACTGTTGTTATTCTCCTTATTCTGGAGAAGCTTATTAGACTTCAGATTTAGATCCAATTCAGCTGGTGCTTCTCTGAACCCCTTTAAGAAGTGATGTGGAAGCCAGTCTTTTGTTTTCTTTCTCCATATGCCATTATTCTTGATTCCGGCATTCTAGTCTGTGTTTAAGCCAGTTCTATGCTGGACCAACCCTTTTTACAAGTCCCTCATCTTTTTCTTTCCAAAGTAGAAATAACTATGTCATTATTTTCTGATCAGAAATATGAGCTGCACAAGCTACACTAGCACCAACAAATACATTTTACAAGCTCTCTGGATAAAATAAGACGGCGAAATGGAAGTAGCAGTTTTACTGGTTAGTTGTTTGTCTTACGGACCCAAGCTAGAGTCATCCTGGAAGACAGAACCTCAGCTGAGAAAATGCCGTCATCGGACTGGCCTGAAGGCAAGTCTGTGGGGCATTTTCTAGACTGTGGACTGATGAGGGAGGGCCTCGCCCACTGTGGGCAGGTGGTGCTGGGTTGTATAAAAAAGCAAACTAGGAAACTTGTGTGGAGCAAGCCACTACACAGTGTTCCTCCATGGTCTCTGCTCCAATTCTTGCCTGACTTCTTCATGATGAACCTGTAAGCTTAAGATGAAATAAACCCTTCCCTCTCCAAGGTGTTTTATGGTCTTTGTGTTTATCAAAGCACTGGAGAAGCAAACAGACTAAGGCAACAACCACTAGTAATCTCACTATTTAACACTGTCAAGGTTTGGGAGTATATATGCATTTGAGGCTTCACATACACACAATTAAGCCCTTAAAACCAAAACCAGGCTCATGACATAAATGTTGCAAACATTTTCCTCTCAACTTACTACGCCCTCTCAGACGTATTTACAGGGCTAAGGCTGAGGAGATGGCTTAGTAAAGAGTTTGCTATCAGCATGAGAACTAAGCTCTATCCTTAGTACCTGAATAGAAGCTGGGTGCAGCAGTGCCCACCTGTCAGCCCAGTGCCAATGAGGCAGGGACAGGAGGAGCTCCGGAGCTCACTGGCTAGCCAGGCTCACCCAATCGACCAACTCCAGTTTCTGTAACAGATTTTACCTCAGTACATAAGGTGGAAAATGACTGAGGAAGACACAGGACATTGACCTTAAGCCTCTACAGGCATGCATACACAGGTGCATACGCCAAGATAAACACATGCATGACAAAATGCTAGCTCGCTCTCTCCTTCCCAACCTAATAACATTTTATTTAGTATCTTTTGCTTAGAATTTTACCAAATTGTTTATTTCTCACTCTGACTGAAGGCCTCACAAATATTATTACCAAATCAGATAAGAGTTCCAATTTAAGAACAAGATGTCTCATAAGTAAAGACATTTGCTGCCAAGTCTGACAACCTGAGTTCAATCCCCATAACTCACAAAGTAGAAGGAAAGAACAGACTCCCAGGAGTAGCCCTCAGACCCCCATACACAGCGGCGTGCACATGCCTAAACACACATACACATATGCACACAAATAAGTAAAATGTAATAAAAATTGTAAAGTTTTATTCTTATGCTTATGAAAATAAGATCTTCTTAATAGAAAACTGAACTTCTATTAGAATTTTTACATAAAATTAGTAAATTTTATAAAATAAAATTTAAAAATAATTTTTTAAGCTATTTGTGATTATTTAATAATAGTCTATTAGAATTTTACTTCTAAGAGAAGCTGTTAAATGAAGATGAGCTCACCAAATAACACACCATCCATACCTGTATAAGTCTGCTTCTGGCTGTTGGCATTCTATTACAGCTATGAGACTGTCCAAGTTGGCAACTGTTTGTAATACTGCTGTTTCTGGAACTGACACATGTGTCTGAAAAAAATTAGAAAAGGATTGATATATCTCTAACCCTGAACTCAGATAACCACTACTTCAAATGTCTTCTAGAAGAAATCATAGCATCCTAGATTGCAGATCACTCTGCTAAGATGACAGAGGAGAAATAATTAGAAATAGGCAGACAACAAATGGATTGCTGTTCTGTTCATTTGGAGTCTATTTGCAATCAAGTGTCTAAAGATTCATTATATCCTATTTAGTAGAAAAAGTGTGAATTTTCACCCCTTATTAGACTCTGAAAACTGGGCAAATTTATACTTTCTTCTTGACTAAAAATATATCAAACTGGGCATGGTGGTTCACATCTATAATCACAGTACCTGAGAGGCATAAGTAGGATTGTCAGAAGTTTGAGGCCAGTCTGGTTTTTTGTGTTTTTTTTTTTTTTTAAAAAAAAAAAAAAAAGCATCAAGAGTATTAAAAGATCTTATTTTTCCTAAAGCATTATCCATTTCCACTTTTAATATGAACAAAGCCAGGGTGAAAATGCCCTTAAACACACAGTAATGATAAATTTAAATTTTAAACTTTAGTTGCATACATGTGTACGCATGTCTGTGAATCTACAGGTGGGCGTGCAGAAGTCAGATATGCATGTGTGTACGGAGCCTGGAGGTTGGCTTGGGGGTTCCTCAATGCCCCTCCTCTGTACTTACTACAATGGCTCTCACTGCACAAAAAGCTTACCAGTCATTCACTGACTGGCTCCCAAGCTCCAGAGATGCCCCATGTCTACCTGCCCAGTGCTGGGGTTAAAAGCACTTACTGTGTGCCTGTCTTTTTAGTAGGTAGGTGCTAAGAATTCAAACTCTGACGCTTACACTGGGTAGCAAGTACTCTTCTAACACAGCCATCGTCCCAATCCACCAACTTCTGTCAATTTTTTTTTTTAAGTTTCAGTAACTTAAAAAGAACTTTATCAGGTCAAACTTGATCACTTCACCAAAAGGAAAACATTATAAACATGAGGCATTATATTCACCCAAAGCAGTACTGAAACATACACATGAACAAACCTTTAGATTTGTCTCTCCATCCAAACTAGCGGTTGTAACATGACAAGAACCATCAAGTCGATCTGAGGACAGAAGCACCAAATCTGCAGGAAAAATTTCATCTTTGGCTATACGAACAATATCACCTACCTATAGGAAATCAGAAGAAAAGTGATTATACATTTTAAAAGGCAAGGGTTTGTTTTCATTCTGTCCTAGATAGGTGGCTTATCACAATATTTTACTTTGTATATATTTTCTGCAATGTAGATGAACTTGGGGGCTTGAGCATATGAAGCAAGTACTCTGCCACTAAGATACACACAAACACACACACATATACACAGGATTTTATATAAAATGTATAGATAAAATCAAGACTAAAACTATGATACCAAAGTTCAATTTTAAATCATTTTCCATATACATACCCGAATGTTTTTTGATCTAGTTTTTACAAGCCCACCACTTCTAACAACATAGACAGGAGCTCCATTTACTTCATTATCTGAGTTATGGCGTAACCAGTCTTCATAACCCTATAAAATAAAGAAGAAACATTATCCTATAGTTTCTGGGGGCATTCACCAGAATTCTCCTAGGCTACTTTGATGCCTACAACAGAAATAACACTTCTGACATTCATTCTTACCAGAAACGTTAACTGTTTCCACTACATATATGTCCCTGGTATTCTAAGATCCCGACCTTTTGTTGATTTCTTGTGAAGGTTTCCTCTGCCACCTTTATGAGTGCTTTTCACATGTTTCACTCTTAGTAATAAAATTACTCTAAAAATACATAGGAATACTATGTATTCAAATAATATAAAATATACTGATAATTCTAAATACTTTTTTCTCAAACTCACATTTCTTTTGGATTCCAAAAGTGAATTTATAACTGCATTATTAATATCTCCATTTGAGGTTTTAAATATCTTTATTTAAATATTCACATATATTATATGTGTGTGAAAAAAATATATCTATTTCTGGCCATTTTCACCTTCATGCCTAGAAACCTTTCTCTCAACAAGCCTACTCCTCCTACAATGTCTTTTTTGTGCATGTGAACAAAGTCGGTTAAGTTTCGGTTGCTGGCGTGAGCATGAGTGTGCGGGGGTTGGGGGCATATAAACATTTGTCCTTATACCCACAGATAAATGTTGCCTTTACCCCTCATCAAGGGAACTTCTCTTCTATAGAGACCACTACAGAAAATCAAAACACAGAGTTGTGGAGCTCAGTCCCAATGGCTCTACAAAATGCACACACACCTAAGGCTCAGGGAATGTTACAGGAGGGATGGAGAGAAATTGTAAGAGCCAGAGGCTCAGGGAATTTGCTTGAGATTGTGTCTGCTAATAAGTAACAACAGAAGCTACAAGAATGAAGTTTCATTAACATGACTGCCTAAACAGGAGTTGAACACTGAGGACAGCAACAAGCATGCCAAACTGCACTGGGAAAGCCCGAGAGGGAGGCCTCAGCGCTGTACAAGGAACTGCAGGCGACTGTTTAAAGCCTGGGGCAGGAAGAGCACCCTGCCTGACTGTCCAGTGCCAAACAGCCCTGAAGACACATAAGCTAACAAGATATGGACGCAACAGGTTATAGTTGGGACCGTACGTGTATATACAAACATGTGCACATGGGTAACAACTGAAGGGGAGTGGGGAGGCATATCTGAGAGGTTTGGACGAAACGAAAGGGAGAAATGTAATTAAAATAAAATCTCAAAAAAGTTGGAGAATAAGAGAGAGACGAGAGAGAGTCAAAGACACTCTTCCTCCCAGTACTCTTAAACTCATAGTTCTTTAGCGAGGGGTGGGGCTCATAAATATCGTAAGCATATTCAAAGCTGATTCTACGATGTTACTGCTAAAGTCCATACTGACACATGTCATGGCTAACCATGCCGAAAGTCTAGGGTGACATTCACAACTTCTACAATTTCCTAAAACTATTCATTACATGACTTTTATGTATAAATGATGTTTTAGTTATATGATATAAATTTACAGAGTATGGTTGCAGGCAACAAACAGAAAAAAAAAAAGTTTAAAACTGAGGTTTATTTCTTTTCCTTTCTTAAAATACAGACCACAAAATTAATTATAATTTAAAATACAAACCTTTTTGAGCCCTGGCATGATATGAAAGCAGATAATTTGACATCTGACTTTGCATGTGAAACATTATTTTTATATAAAAACATTTAAAAATACTGCATAAAATTATCTTCAGGTTAAGTGCATAAAGGGTAATGGGGGAACTCCTTCAAGCATCACAGGCTATTGCTAAGGCCGTGGGTTGCTCTCTATACACTAGCGGCAAAGCCCTATTGCTGAAGACAACACTATGGCATTGAACAAAAAGAAGTCAAGTTAGTGTCTGTCTCAGTCAGGGTTTCCATTCCTGCACAGACATCACAACCAAGAAGCAAGTTGGGGAGGAGGAAAGGGTTTATTCAGCTTACACTTCCAATTGCTGTTCATCACCAAAGGAAGTCAGGACTTGAACTCAAGCAGGGCAGGAAGCAGGAGCTGATGCAGAGGCCATGGAGGAATGCTACTTACTGGCTTGCTTGCTTCTCCTGGCTTGCTCAGCCTGCTTTCTTATGAACCCAAGACCACCAGCCCAGGGATGGCACCACTCACAAGGGGCCCTCCCCCCTTGATCACTAATTGAGAAAATGCCCTACAGCTGGATCTCATGGAGGCATTTCCTCACCTGAAGCTCCTTTCTCTGTGATAACTCCAGCTTGTGTCAAGTTGACACAAAACCAGCCAGTACAGTGTCTACCTAGAAACCTCACTCCGAATGACTATTGTTTATGGTACTTGAAGGTACTTTGCACAGTCCCTGAGGAGGATTTAACAATACTGCCCGGATACAAACCTAAGACACACAACAGAGACCTGCCTGTCTTTAAGATATACTGGTGTGACACTAGCATAAACGTTATAGGAGTGATCAGCAACTTTCTGATTGGATTTAAGGCACACCCCATGAAATGGAGCCTATACCGCATACTCCTAGAGCAGCCAAGAACCTGAGACTACAGAGATCATGAGCCTAGAGGAAAACCTAGTACCTGCTGGATGAACACAGCAATAAAGTGACTCTAATGACATACTGCTATACATAGATCAGTGACTTGCTCAGCCCTGGTCAGAGAAGTTTCTTCTTGCAGTAAATGGTAACTAACACAGATACACACAACTGGACAACGTCCAAAGAGTAAGAGACTGTGGACACTCAGTCCTTAATGGGATGTCTTTCATCATCAAAGCCCTCCATCAATGCGTGGGAGACTATGTACAAGAGTGGACAGAAAGAGTGTGTTAAATCAAAATATTGATAGTCTACTTTTTTGGAGAAAATATTTTTGGAAAGCACTTTGAGACATCTAGATTATACTGGCACAATTTAAGCTATAATATGTTAATTTTAGAAAAAGCTAAGAGTTAAATATCATTTCTGAAGCTATGAAAAAGTTTACTTCCTCCTAGCATTAGACAGCACTAGCAAAGCAGTAACAATTAGCCTTTTAATATCAGTTCATAAATTCTAATTCAGTTTGCATAGCATTCCTAGATTTATCCCAATATTGTTTTAGTTCAGTACCTTACCAAAGCCATTTTATTGACTCTCAAAGATTAGAGCAAAGAACCTTTCACTTACATCAATTAGCATCACTATTTCCAACAGCACTTCCGAAACACAACCCAATTATAACCCCTCAGCTGTCTCTTGTAGATGGTCCTTATCTAAACTGTCTCCCTCTTACCTCCTTTATCAACTCTTTTATCCATATTCTAAAACCCAACTTCAAATATATTTGTTAATTTCATTTTTCCATCAACCAACATGGTATTTTTACAAATTATAAAACAGGATTTTAATATCATTTAGGTAAAAAAAAAAAAAATGCAATCAACTCTCTGTTTCGTAGAAGGAATCATCTCTCTATCACTGAGAACCTGCCTAGATGTTTGGAGAAGTGACAGCAATATCAACTTGACATTTTAAAGATACTATTAGTATGTTTGTTCAATGTTCTACTTCTCTTTTTCTACATCTTAATATTGACTTATAATCTGGCTGAAATTATTTCTATCAGGGTACTAGTACACACAAAAAACTAACTTTGTTGAGGAAAACTGTAAAATTTAGGAAAACACAAATGTTCATGCCAAAAGCAAATGTTCTACTCTATAAACTTACTTCCTTTGAACCATGCTTCACTAAAATTACAAAAATGACTATACTAATTTGTCTCATAAATTAGTCTTAACATATATTTGTTTTTAGATTGAATCCTATATCAAGACAATAATATATTCTAATGATTGAAATCATTCATGAGTCAGTAACAAGGTACCTGGATATAATTTGTTGCATCAAATAAATCTGCTGCTTTGTTATGAAATGGTTTTCACAATAATGTTAATCTGGAAATATTTTAAAAGTTCTGAATTAATTTTGGAAGAACTAAGGCAGGGAGTATTACGTACCTGTTTTATGGCAGTTACCGTTATCACAAAGAATAATGGAAGTCCACTGGTAATTGGACTGGTAGGTGTATCAATCATAAGCTAGATTTAAAAAAAGAATGTAGAGAATTACATATTTATATGCATATGCTATCTTATTAATACCCCAAATCTCACACTGTTGTACAAGGCATTCAGTTTAAATCACTATTTCACTTTCTTGACAACTTCAGAGGCTTAGCTGAGTCTCTGTTGCACACTCTCATACACTGCTAGACTGAACTCAGCACCTTCACTTTTTTATTGCTGTTCTGCCTTTTGAGACAGGACTTTGCTACATATGCACACACAAAACTCAACTACTCCCTACCCCGTGTCTTTGCTGTTCAACTGCTGGGATTCTAGGCATGTACCAGCAAATGCGGCTACTTGGCTTTCACGGTTCTTATGTTCTTCTCAATGTGACCCACGAGTAGAACCATGATGGGTCTTAATCTCATATTCTTTGTACATCCTATAAAACGCTGAAAAGTCTGTCAGCAACTTTAACCTGGGACTCAAGATAAACTCAGTCCTGAAGAAAGAGAACTAAGGATGGAAAAGAATCAGAGGAAGACTGCGAGGAAAATGGTGTTTCAACCATGGTATAAATCACGTAGCTGAGGACGTACTGGCAGCAACTGCATGGGTTACAAAGAACACAACGCTTAGGATTTATTAATTTCCCTTCATTCTGGATAGGCCAATTAAATTTGCTCTATTCAACATAATGCTGATCTTAGCTAGCAATCTCACAACTGCATACATGCCATATGAATACAGTTAGCATGATTTCATTTTCAGGAAAACCACTAGATGCTCTATTGATATAAAATTAGAAGTTCCTTTTCCATTTATGAAGAAAAGTATTTAAAACTAATTGTTTTCTAACGCTTTAATTTTTTTTTAAATTTTAAAATTTGAGTAATTTTAACTTTTCTTTTGAAATCCTAGGTTCTACTGAGAGACCAATTTAGAGTTTAAACAAAATTTTAATTTAACACCGAAGAAAAATTCTAAGGTTTTATCAAAAATAATAACCATAAGAAAATGATAATTACTATATTTACAAATTGATTTATATTTGAGTTTCAACTTACATTTTGAGATATATATATATAAATTTATATACGAAAGCAAAAAAGTTTAGATTAAGAAGCTACTTAATAGTTTATGAAGACCTCAGATTTAAGCCCAGAAAAGTACTCATGTAAATACTTAAAAATTAAAATAATATGCTGAATGTGGTGGTAAACATCTGTAATTCCAGAGAAGCACATGCAGTCAGAAAGTAAGTTCATAACCAGTCTAGGCTACATAATGAGACTCTGAGATACGTATACACACACAAACACACACACACACACACACACACAGAAGAGGAGGAGGAAGAGGAAAAGGAGAAGAGAAGGAAGAAGATGTGGAAGAAAAGAGGAAGAGAAAGACAAAGTATGAAAGGGAGGGAGAGAAATATTAAAAAATTATAAATTTAAATAAAATTTATTGGGCTAGGATTTTACTATGCTGCCTGGTTAGCATCAAACTCCTAGGTATGAGCAATCCTCATCTGCCTCAGCCTCTTGAGTATCTGATTACAGATGTTTGATAGAACAAAATTTAAGCACACACACAATCTTGCACTAAGATGCATGTGGCAAGGGTGCACTACTTACTAACAGCTAAAACATTTACACTCTGAGGCAGGCATCAGAAAAATTACAAGTACTGTTCTTAGCTTAGTTTACACTCATCAGTACTAACACACACTAGTAAAGAAACAAAATGCAATTGATCTTAAAATTTATAGCCTATGTTTTAGAAATCTAGATTTGATTTAAATAATTTATTCATGAATACAATGGGGAAGCTGCAGAAGAAAAACAACCCCATAGTCAAACAACTAGGAATACAGTGCAATTTTTCCATATTATGAAATATATGTTTAGGCAGCAAACTCATAAATAATTCAAGGAGTGATAAAACTTACCTGAACCAAAAATATAATAAGAAAATAGAAGTTTGCCACTCTTCTGAACTGTTCAAATAAATTTTTTGGAACAAAATTCCATATAGTATACTAGGAAAAAAGAGAAAAGAAAAATCAACAAACACCTATGCAGATTATGATACCAACAATATTTTTCTCTCTGTAATTTTAAAGAAAACAATTATATAAATTGGCAGTAAGAAAAATGGTTTTAAGATATTTGCTTTCAAGAGAATGGGAAAGTGGTTCCACAGGTAAGAGTGAACAGACTCTCTTACAGAGGACCCCAATTCAGTTCTCAGCACCCAAGTCAGGTGGCTCACAACTGCCTGCAACTCTAGCTCGAAGACAGTCTGAATCCTCAGCCTCCACAGGCACCCACAATCAATCACCTGCCTGTACTCACACGTACACACACAAATCATAATAGTGAATCCTTTAAAATATATGTGTAGAAGTGTTTACATAGGTGTATGTGTGTGTGTGCATGCACCACAGGTGTGCGTCGTACCTATGGAGTACAAACAATATTAAATA
Source organism: Uromys caudimaculatus (assembly GCA_028551405.1). Lineage (NCBI taxonomy): Eukaryota > Metazoa > Chordata > Mammalia > Rodentia > Muridae > Uromys > Uromys caudimaculatus. The sequence continues at coordinate 20,862,069 of CM052704.1, read as the reverse complement.
CCACAGAACTGGAGTTACAGACAGTGGAAAGCTGTCATGTGGATGCTGGATACTGAATCCAGGTCCTTTGTATGACCATTAAATGCTCTTAACACCTGAGCCATCTCCCCAGTCCCATAAAAATTGGTTTTAAAAGAACAGATTTCCTTTGGCTAAATCATAAAGCTCATAAAAACAAGGGAAAGCTGAGGATAAAAATTTCACATACAAAGCAGCTTACTAATGACAAAATATTATTTTCATGTTTTCTAAAATATAAACATTAACAGATTGAGTAAATCAAAATTCTGCTCATATTCTACCATAGAGAGGGAAGGGACATACTATTCAATGTGAAAATACATTTAAAAATAATTTATTGAGCTTTAAAGTTATCGTAACTATTATATAATAGTAGTTACAATAACAGAATCAGTAAAATTCTCTCTGGTCATGTATGACTTTATAACTGACCTTTTCAAGGAAGTTTAAATTTAATATAAGGTGACTATGGTCATTGAATTAAGATATAACATTATCCAAACTGGGCATAGTGGCACATACCTTTAGGCAAGTGGTTCTTAATCTCTGAGTCACGACCCCTTTGGGGGTCAAATGGCCTTTTCATAAGGGTTGCATACCAGAGATTTACATTATGATTCCTAACAGTACCAGAATTACAGTTATGAAATAGCAACAAAAATAATTTTATGGTTTTATGGTATTAAAATGTCACAGCTTGGGAAGGTTGAGAACCACTACTTTAGGCCCAGCACTCAGAGGCAGGCAGATTTCTGTTGAGTTGGAGACCAGCATGGTCTACACAGTGAGATCCAGGACAGCCAGGGTTACATAATGAGTCACTGTCTCACAAAAAAGCAAACAAGAAAGATTTGCAACATGTCAGATTCACTAAGAAGCTTAAAAGCAAAGCAAAGCGATTAACAGTTGTAGGTAAAGATAAAATACATAAATGAACATGTAAAACAAAAGGAGGCAAAGCTCCTTGTGGTTTTGTAGAAAATGTGTCAGAGAACAATACAGAAGTTTAAAGAAAAAAACCCAACATCATGCCAGCCTCACTGTGGCATGAGAGAAGAATATCAACAACTATCTATATATACTCTTACTCTTGACATGAACTAAACATCTTTAGATTTTCACATTTTAAACACCATGGCGGAAGCATGCAATCCAGCAAAGGTTCAACGGGAAAAGAGTTCCCTACAAGCTATGAGACTGCTAGCAATATGGTTACAAGCGTCTGGAAACAACTGAGACACAGTAAAGTAGGAAAGCCATATAAGGAAACTTACTCATGCTAAACTGGCTTAAGGAGACTGCTTATTTAAAACGCCTACATTTCTGAAACTCTGGTGAAAACCATTAAACTTAAACTGCGTAAGAAAACAGCCATATAAAGGGACTTATTTAATTACAACCTGTTTCAGGTCTCTCAGCCTCCAACCCCAGCTGAAATGCTTTATGTGAACCTGGTCTATGTTTTATGTGAAGTCCTACAGATAATAATCTTAAATATTAGAGTTTAACAGAATGATCGGATCTGAAAGCCTCCTTGAAGATTAGGTTTCATAGTACTGGAAGGTGCTCAAGAAGCTGCCAACAGGGGGAAGCAACTCAGCTGTGATGCTTATTAGCTACAACAATGATAAGCATGGTAAGATATTCCTAAAGGGTCTTTATCGGTGGTGAGTCTGTATCTGTATCAGTGGCACTCTTATCTTGGCAGTAACCAACATCTCTCTAAGAGGATGTAAGGCCCACTCAACAGGTGGGAAATCATGCCTAGTACTAGAAAGGTAGCTAGCTACCCAGAGCTAGAGAGCTCATGGATCGTACAGCCCAATGCCATCATTTTACTAAGGGAGCCTAACTCCTAACTGTAGCCTAAATTCTTTACTTGGTATCCACAAGGGTGTAGCTCCTACACATCATCAAGGAAGCTTCTCTCTGCATCAGAGAGCGCTGCAGAAAGCCACAGCTGGTCAAAATACAGAACTGATTGTGAGGTTCCCAGGCCCAGTGAATATATCTACAACACACTGCCTACACCTAAGACTCGAGAAATATCAAAGAAAAGAGAGTTAGAGAGGTTGTAAGAGCCAAAGAACCAGAAAATCAGCTGAGATTGTGTCAGGGAAGTGTGACCCATGATACCTCAACAATGCCTAAACAGGACCAAAACAAGGAAAAAACAATAACCATGCTAACTTGAGAGGAGGAAATCCCAGGGTGCCTTACACCTAGACAGGTCAGTAACTAAGCAAAGCTAAGAGCAGTAGAATTAGTCTTCCCCAGGGGTCATCCCTGCAACCATAAACATACAAGTGACATTAAGTAGACTTAGCAGGCTGTACTTAGATATATAAAAATAACAAAGAAAAAGAGGTTCCAGATTTGAGAGGGAATGAAGGTTGGGGTTGGAACATTAGAGGGGTTGAAGAGAGAAACGGAAAGGGGGAAATGATAAAATTGTATCTTAAATATAAAACTTAGACTTTAAAATTGTGTTTAAACCTATACAGCATCCAAAATATATATGAGAACTGGAGCAGGCTCCTTTAGCATCACCAACAAATCAGTTATACAGAAATAATGTGACAGAAGAAAGAAGAGAGAGCAGGGCAAAGGGACTGACGAGCTAAGGTGACATCTCTGGAAGGCAGGACAAGAGCACGTGAAGGTTTCTTGTGGTACCCTATATGCAAGTGCCAGGTCTCAGAACTTCACCCTCAGTCTCTCTGATTTACATCCTCAGTAAGAGCACTATTTAATAAGGGAGTCACTAGTCACATAGAGCTATGACATTTGGATTAAAATAATTTTCAAGTGTTCAGTTCTTCAGTTGTACCAGCCATATTTCCAAGGCCTCGACAGTCCTATGTGCTACCAGCTATCTTACTGAACACTGCAGCTCACTTCTATCACGAAAGAGAATTAAATGAAATAAATGAATTAGACAGCACTGCTCGATAATTCCCTGCTTTAACAAACATGACTTCTTCAAGAGCCAAAAGGGAAAAATAAATAAGAATGAAGTAGTACCTTACAGTAAAGTATTTATAGGAGACTCTAGATAATGGGGCAAGGAGCCCTTAAAAATCACACAGAACAGAGCTCAAACTCTAACCAAGCCATTTACAATTTTGAGAAAATTATTCAATTTCCAAGCACTGAAATCAAAGAACTGTGATAATATATAGCATTTTGTAAACAAGTTTTAATAGTTACTTCACATAGGTTTTTGCAAAGATTAGATGACATAAAGTGAGAAGAAACAGGCCCAGCACGTGGCCACCACAGACGTGGCCACCACAGTCCAGCCACAGCTGAAGGCAACTGTTAACTAGCAGGGATTTCCAGCCCCTTTTCTTCCGTACATCATGCTGCGTGAGATCTATCTAGCAACCTTCGGTTTCCTGACTTTTTAAAAGTATACATATATACTTGCACACATTCAGTAAATCTTTTTTAAAATGTTACAAATTTACCATTTTGTTTTGTTTGAGACAAAGTATTGTATCATATATCCCAGGCTGGCCTCAATCTTGCTATGTAGCTAAAGATGACCTTGAATTTAAGAGTGCTGAGATTATAAGCATGCATTGTAATGTTCAATTTACGTGGTACTGAAGACTGAACTCAGGGCTTTGTACATGATAAGTAATTCTACCAAATGAGGTACAAATATATTGTAAGCTCTCATCTACAGTTTAATAATAAATTTGTTTATTCTTACCTTAGATGAAATGATCCGGTTATCTATAAATTTCTGAGGTGTATAAAGGCCATTCTGGGGAAATCTGTTGGCTATGTAAATAGTTCTTGTGTCACTTTGATGTGGTGGGTCAAAACCCTAAGATCAAACAACAAAAAAAGAATACTAATCAGCAGGCTAGTTGTTATAATATTTTACTATTGATTTTATATAACTGTTCAAATTATACATAGTATTGGGCTTAAACTGCACATGACTGAATCCAGTCTGTTATTAGGACAGGTAAGCCACCAATGCTTTTCTTCACAAGTGAACAGGTACAATACCTTTAGAGACAAGTTAACTAAAGTCAGACCTTCAATAATGAAAAATAGTTCATACTCTAAAATATGCTACAAGGGAAAAAATCAGCTATGAGAATTTTAGAAGCATTCTTGACTGCTTCTGAAAGCATTTCTTGCTTCTTACTCCCTTGAGTACCTTGCTTTCTCCTGTGACAGATTATTACTGAAACAGAAATATGTCTAACTAATATGCAGCTACCATGCCTGATAGCAAAGTTTTATGCTTATTTTTAACCTCTCTTATACCAAGATCAATTTAGTTTCAAAGAGTTTTGCTCTCAAAAAGACTAAGATTCATTTCACTGAATCATTTCTTTGTAGTGGTAAACAGGTAACACTTCCTGAACTGTAGACAGAAATATGTTTATAATATTCCTGGAAGAATACATAATCTGCCTTTAAATTCAGAAGACCATCTGTGTTGATTACTGTTTTGTTGACTTGGCACAGCTAGAGATATCTGGGAGGGAAACTCAACTAAGAAAAATGCCTCCATCAGTCTGACCTGTGTGGGTCATTTTCTTGATTGATACACTGGGGGTGAGAGAGGCATAGAGAGCAAACTACCAGGAGTAAGCCAATTAAGTACTGTTCCTCCATGGTCTCTGACTCAGTTCCTGCCTCCAGTTTCCTGCCATCACAGCCCTTCATGGATAACGGACTATACTATAAAATGAAATAAAACCTTTCCTCTCCAAGTTGCTTTTGGTCATGGTGTTTACCACAGCAATAGAAACCAAATTAGGACAACAACTCTCCAGGTACAGTAATTAATCTTAGCATAGCGTCATAGTTACTTTTCAATAGTTACAATAAGACAGCTTGACCAAGGAAGACAATGTTAAAAGAAGTGTTTAATTTGGAACTTACAGTTCTAGAGACTTAAAGAGTTCATGATGGCAGAGCAAAAGTGTGCTGACAGGAAACTCTGAGAGCTTACATCTTGTTCCACAAGTTGGAGGTAGTTTAGATGCTAACTGGGAACAAAATGAGCTTCTGAAACCTCAAAGCCAGCCCCAAATGACACACCTCCTCTTCTAGGGCCACACCTAATCTTTCCCAAATAGTTCCACCAACCAGGAAACAAGAGATTGACATTGGCAATTAACTAGTATCTAGTCTCTTTAAATTTGCATTAAAGTACTTAAAGTTGGGTGTGCAGGGAGAGGAAGAGGATCTAGAGCAGTGGTTCTCAACCTGTGGATCACAAACCCTTTGGAGGTGGAGGGAGATCAAGCAACCTTTCACAGGGGTTGTCTAAGACCACTGGAAAACATCTAATATTTGCAATATGATTTATAATAGTAGCAAAATTATAGTTATGAGGAAGTTACAAAAATCATTTTATGGTTGGGGTCATCACATAAGGAACTATATTAAAAGGTCGCAGCATCAAGAAGTTTGAGAACCACTGATCTAGAAGTACTTAGGGGAGGGGTGGAATATGATCAAAATATGTTTAAAAATTGTTAAGCTTCTCTTTCCCGTCTCTGTATGTGCACTTTCTTTATCTTCCTTCCTCCTCTCCTCTCTCCCCCTGCCCATAGCAACTTCCCTTGCCTCCTTCATTGGGGCCACTGAACTTGTCCACCCACAAGCAGCTTCCCAATAAACCTGCATTGAATATAATATTTTAAAAAATTGTTTGAAATAATAAAAATATAATAATAAAGAAAAATAAAGAGAGATTGACCCTCAAATTGGCATGGTATCTTTCTTATTTGGGTCATTTTTTCATATTTAAAGTTCAATATAAAAAGACAAGATTATGAACTTTCCTGTCCCTCACTATCAAAGAATCAAGCCATTCCCACTACTGGAACTTTCTGAACATTCTGTTTAATTTAAAAGCCATTCACAGAGTGCCAAGGGAAGTAAGACTGGTAGGTAGAGTGGTCAAGAAATAAAATCTTCAGTGGTGTGCTGAGCAGCAGAACTACCTACTACCCACCATATACATTATAAAGACTCTTCAAAGTCAAACCTTAGGACATCAATAGGTAATGTGTGCTGGGAAAACGTGTTTAGTACTGTCCTAAACACTGTGACAATTTTTATTTATTTATTTGACTATTCTGAAATAACAAATCACTTAGAATATAATATGCTAAACCATCCTATAATTTTACGTGCAATCTTCATTTTATAAATACAATGAGCACAGACTGTATGCCAAGAAACACACTTGGAACTACTGAAATACCAAAATGAGAAGACATTATTCTTATTTTAAATAAAATTTTATTTTTAAAAAGTGGGGCCTTTATGATAGAAGATGTAGCTTAGTGGTAAAAACTTATTTAGCAAGGCCGTGAATTGCCGCTCCAGCACAGAAAAAGGTGAGACGATGGCACTGAAAGGAAAGAAAGAAGTTCCTGATTCTCCTCAAAACAAACAAACAAACAAACAACAACAACAACAAAAGGCGTTGAAAGCCAGGGCAAGGAGCAGTGTTGAAAGGCACCCACAGCTGGGCATTGTACTCATCTAGATCCCAGCTTTCTGGGGGCTAAGGCTGGAGGATCACTGTAAGTTCAAGGCAGGTCGTCCCTGGCTACACAAGGAGACTCCACCTCAAAAATCAGAACAGAGGACAGAATAAGCATGCTGCCACCATCTGGGCTGACGCTGCAGCTCTCTTTGATGAGCAGTTCCAGTTGACACAAACCAGCCTGAGTCCTGAGCCAGCCAGGGAACACTACAAAACAACACAATGCATCTAATCCATCTATAAACCATCTAGATCATCTATTTCCAGCTGACTAATTCTAGATATACATTTTTTCATCATAAAAGGGTAAAACAAATTTCAAAATGAGAAAAATTTTTACTAAAATAGCATTATATTGTTAGGTATATGTCTTTTCTTAGAGAATATTATCAAGCATATTCTTCTGAATAAAGCTTTAAAAGTATAGTCTAGTTTCACTTCACATATAATAATATGTAATATGTAATAATATGTAATAAATTAAGCAAGAAAGATTTTTTTTGTCACCTTAGATTTCTATTTTAGTATCACAAGTATATAAAAAAAAATAGCCTTCCGGTCTGAGCCGGTGCCCTGAGCAGACCTTGAGTGCAAACTCCTCAGCCAGTCCCACAACATCCAGAGGAAGCTCCACTCCCAAGTGCTCTAACACACCGAGGATCATAGGATCAGAGGTGAGGAAGACTCAACATTTATCCCAACACCCGGACTAACTGGGACAATTTTATGCACAATTTATACTTTGGTACTTGTTGGTAAACTGTTCATTAAAAGTACTGTATTGATTTGTACTAACAGTTATATGGAACATTTCTCTAATATTCTCTAACAAATTTTATTATATTAAAAAAAATAGTAATTTTGAGGATCCCAAAGATTAATGAAAATAAAAATTTACAAACAATTTGCTGTGTTGTTTAAGATCAACTCACAGACACTCTGGTTTATAATATGTATTTATCAGAAGGTATATATCAAGGAACAAACAAGACCTAACTATTAAAGTATTTCAAGCTAATCTTGAGAACAGCCATGAGTAACTAAGTACAGAATTCTGATAATTCCTCTCCTTTTCTCTACAACCTGATTACCACTGACTTAAGTTTCCTGCTACCTTGCACATTTCTTCTTAATCTATTCTGGTACAGCCTCATCCCAGGCAGGTTTAAGATGACAAAATAAAGAAGATGTGAAAGGTGACAGAGAAAGGAACTAGTCCTTCACCCAACTATCAATTCTGGCCCACACTGCTAATTTCCTGGGGGAAAAAAATTTCTTATTTCTTTTTAAGAAGTTCATATATGCATGTAATGTGTTTTGATCAAGTCTACCTATTCTTTGCTCCAGATCCTCCCCAATTTTTTCCTCCCAACTTCATGTGCTCTTTATGTGCATGTGTACCTGCTTGTCTGGATGTCTATCATGTCTGTGCACAAGCCCATGAACACAAGAAGGCATTAGATCCTTGGAAATGGAGTTACATGCAGTCTTGAACTACCCAATGTAAATGCTGGAAACTGAAGCCAGGTCCTCTGTCAAAGTACACTTGAACGCTGAACAATCTTTCCAGCCTTGATTGTTGTTGTTGTTTGAAAACTCACTCAGACCACTTAATGCTGAGGGATATACATGTGTATAGAACCAACCATCTACTGAAGCATGGGGAGCCTCTCAGGGCCTGCATCCCTGAAGAAAACTGACTCTCCCTCCCTCAGCAGCCATCAACTGCCAATAGCTCCTTAGCTATGGATGGAACTCATAAGCCCCACCTTGACTCATGCTGGGATTTGTCCCTGGCTTGAGAGTGTGCAGCTTTTGCGTATACAGTCACAACTGCTCCATGTTCATATCACAATGGTGCTGTGAAGTCCAGGGAATACTGCTCTGCTGCAGATATCTACTACCTCTGGTTTTTTATAATCTTCCTACCCTCCTTTCTGCAATGAGTCTTCAGTGGTAAAGGAGTGACCTAGATGTCCCATTTAGAGTTGAGCACTACACAGTCTTTTAATCTCTGCACAATGACCAGTTGTTTCTCTGGACCCCACTGACAAACTACTTAAAAATAACCCACAATTTGTGCCACCCACACACTCATGGTTGTGGGGTCATCCAGTGGAGCATGCTTGACCTCCTAGTGTCCATACCTTTAAACAGAACTGATTCTCCCATCAGAAGACATCAACTGTTCCTAGCTCCTCAGTGGAAGAGGCCCATGAGTCTCTCCCCTGTTCTCTCCTGTAATGCTGAATGGCTTGATCTTGTACCTGTGTTGTGCAGGCCACCACGGCTGCTGTGGGTTAATGAACATAGTGGTCCCATCATAGCCAGAAGACACTGTTTCACTCCAATCCTCCCAGCCTCCAGGAGATGAGGATGTCCCATTTGGGCTGGGATTGAGTGGCCATCTTAATCTAGCTGTACGGATGGGATTTGGGGGAGGCACATGATGTTACTTTTGGTGCAGCATGAGTGTACGCAAAGGAGGGGTAAAATCATTACAATCAAATGATTTTTTAAAATAGAAACTAGAAGTGATGAAAGCAGCAAAATGACAAGAGCACTAAATATTACAAAAGGTAAAGAGATTCAACATTATGTTCACCAGTTAACTCTAGAATGCAAGAATTAAGGGCCAAGAAGCAGTATTTAAAGAAAAGGAGGTTGAAAATTTTCCTAACTACAGTAATACCAATCTTCAGATTGAAAGAAAAATGTAGAGGAAGAAAAACAGTATGAAAAATGATACTACAATCACACTAAAAACATAAAGCAGCAAAGATGAAATTACAACTAATTTGAAAAGAAATATCAAGAAAATAATGATATTAAAAGCATACTTTACACCAATGAAAAATGCCAAAAAGCAACTTAACATATTATGCCTTCAATAAATCAGTATCTGACTAAATTAAAATATAATTAGTAATTATAAAATAATATTTTAAGGCATAAAAACTAAAAGTTTATCATCCACCAATACTTGCTTAAAAACAAACAAACAAACCAACCTAAGGGACTGGAGAGATGGCTTATTCCTTAAAGAGCATTGACTACTCTTCCAGAGGACCTGGGTTCAATTCCCAGCACCCAAATAGCGCTCATAACTGTCTGTAACTACAGTTCCATATGATCTGACACTCCCATACAAACAGACATGCAGGTAAAACACCAATGCACATAAAATAAGAATAAACAAATCATTCTTTAAAACCCTAAAGAATGCCGGGCAGTGGTGGCACACGCCTTTAATCCCAGCACTTGGGAGGCAGAGGCAGGCAGATTTCTGAGTTCGAGGCCAGCCTGGTCTACAGAGTGAGTTCCAGGACAGCCATAGCTACACAGAGAAACCCTGTCTCGAAAAAACAAAAACAAACAAACAAAAAAACAACAACAACAAAAAACACTAAAGAATAATGAAAATAATTTCATATAAAAGAGGCAGGTAAATTACTAGGTCAGGTAAGCAGCTCAGTAGTAAAACATGTACTTCAGCAAGATCCTGAATTAAAAAACTTTGGGATCTAAAAGAAAGCAAAGAACTACAAACAACCACATTCTAGAAGAAAGAATTTGTAAATCATAAAAAGGGTCCTGAATGCAGACTGTATGAAGAATTCTTAAGACTGTGATAAAACAAACATGCCAATTAGAAAGGGCAAGAGGATTAGACTAACCATTTTTCCAAAAAAAAAAAAAAAAAAAAGGTAGATAAAGATGTCTGACAGCCTTTGCCATTATGGAAATGTATATCAAAATCACATTTCAACACACTGGGATAACTATAATTTTTAAAAAAAAGTGTTGGAAAAATATATAAAGGCACAGGAATATAAAATCTAACTGTGAAAGATATAGAAGTTTGGAAACAGGTTCATAATATCTTATAAAATTAAGGCTACAGTAAGTTTATTCTTTAGCTTTATGTCTAATGAAAATATAACCCCACAGAAAAACTCTGTTACTGTATAATTTAGAACACAAGTATACCCAAATAACTATAGACATAGCTAGAAAAAGACACACAGTCTATAGTTATCAATTTTTTTTAAAGTTTTTTAAATTGATATTCTTTTTATTTTGTGTGTTCCACGGGGGAGAGTGTCTGCATGTCACGGTATGTGTGGAGGTCAGAGGACAACTTTTAAGAACTGGTTCTCAGAAGGGGAAACAAAGTAGATAGCAGCAGTCTATGGAAGAAGGGATCTGGGTAGGAGAGGAGATGGAAATGCGGTGGAGCGGTGCGGGGGGTGGGGGGTAGAGGGAGGTAAGGATCAGATGTAGAAAGAGCAAGGGAGAACAGGAAATCAGAGGTAAGGGGCAATCTCTAGGAAGTGCCAGAGACCTGGGATGGGATGGGCTGAGGGCCCATTATGGAGGTGACTCTAGCTGAGAGTCCTAGCAGTGAGGGATATGGATCCTGGAGTGACCACTTCCTATAGCCAGGAAGGACTCCCCAGGGGAGGAATAAGGACAGCAACTCCTCTGCAAAGCCTTGAACCCATAATGTATTCTGCCTACAAGAGTGGAGGGACAAAGACAGAGAGACTGAGGGAATGGCCAACCAATGACTGCCCCAAATTGAGACCCATCTCATGGGCAACACCCAATCCCTGACACTATTAATAATACTCCATTAGGCTTGCAGACAGGAGCCTAGCATAACTGTTCTCTACGAGGCTCCATCCAGCAGCTGATGGAAAGAGATGCAGAGACTCACACCCCACATTAGACGGAGCTCAGGGCGTCTTACCGAAGAGTTAGGGGAAGGATTGAGGGACTTGAAGAGGACAGGGCTTCCCTAGGGAGACCAACATAGTCAACTAACCTCAACCTTTGAGGGTTCTCAGAGACTGATCCACCAACCAAAGAGGGAGCACGGGCTGGACCTAGGACTCCCACACATATGTAGCAGATATGCAGCTTGGTCTTCATGTGGGTCCCCCAACAGCTGGAGCTGGGGCTGTCACTGAGTCTGTTGCCTGCCTGCCTGTGGACCCCATTCCCCTAAATGGACAACCTTGTCTGGCCTCAGCAGGAGAGGATGCACCTAGTCCTGCAGCAACTTGATGTGTGGGGGTGGAGAGGGATGGAGAGGTAACCACCCAGAGGAGAGCTCCCCTTTTTCAAAGGAGAATGGGAGGATAGAATGGGGGGAGGATATGTGTGAGGGGGTACTGGGAGGTGAGCAGGGACTGATATTGGGATGTAAAGTGAATAAATAAATAAATAAATTTAATTAAAAATAAATAAGAATATGTTATTTAAACAAACAAACAAACAAAACACAAAACTGGTTCTCTCCTTCTATCATCAAGGTCCCAGGGACACAACTCAGGCTGTCAGGCTTGGCAGCAGAAGCCTACCTGCTGAGCCATCTTGCAGGCTCAGCTGTTAGTCTTTAAAGGAAAGAATATAAATATAAGAAACTCAGAACTGGGAAGATAGCTGAGTGGATAAAAGTGCTAGCCATCCAAACCTAACCACCCAAGTTTTACCCTGGGAACCCACATAAAAAAGGCAAATAAATGCAGTGATGCACACCTTTAATACCAGTGCACTTAAAGCTAGTCTAGAATACGATGTGCAGCCAAAGAAGGAGCAGGGTGGAAAGTGAGAAGCTACTCCTGAACACCATCCTCTGACATCCACACACATGCCCCCTACACACACACACACACACACACACACACACATTTAATTAAATAATCAAATAGAGCCGGGCAGTGGTGGCGCACGCCTTTAATCCCAGCACTTGGGAGGCAGAGGCAGGCGGATTTCTGAGTTCGAGGCCAGCCTGGTCTACAGACTGAGTTCCAGGACAGCCAGGGCTATACAGAGAAACTCTGTCTCGAAAAACCAAAATAAATAAATAAATAAATAAATAAATAAATAAATAAATAAATAAATAAATAAATCAAATAAATTTCAATGCAAAGTCAATCAAAATCCTTAATTTTCCCCCAGAGAATTAAAAAAAAACAAAAACAAAAACCAGTGCAATTATGAGAAAGAGAAACCATGACATGTGGGAGATTCTACCTCACAAATGACTCATCATGCAGAAACTATAATTAAAATGACTCATTATTGGCATACCAATAGATGAGTGAAATAGAAAAAAAAAGAGAACATAGAGGGAAATTAAAAATGTCATTCATAATGGAGAAGGCAAACACATATATCAGACATCAAAAATGGCTCATCCAACACACTAAGAAATGAAACAAATAACTTTCCACTGGCAAACCCAAATTCCCTTATTCTATATATAAAAATCAATTCTAAGTATATCAAATTTGAATACTGAAAAACATTTTAAGACAATTGAAGAAAACAATACTAAAGCAACTCTCTGATTCTAATACAGGAAAGAAATTGTTAGGTAACAGAAGGAAGAAATCAAATTTTCTACAAAGAAACTTAAAGGAGAATGTGTAAGAAAAATATGAATGAACTTATATATAGGGCAAAGAATGGAAGAAGATATTAGAGCACATATAACAAAGAAATGGCATCCACACTACAAAAGGAATGAAGAAAAAAGGAACTACTTACAGTGCTAAGAATGTTTAAGATTTCTATTATGCTACATTACGGAGGCTGGGGTTACACGCACATGAGCACAGGTGCCTACAGAGGGTGGGAGTTCAACTCCCCCTGAAGTTGGAAGTACAAGAGGATGTGAGCCCCCAATGTGTGCTGACAACCAAACTCTGATCCTCTTGCATGAACAGTAGGTGACCTGAATGGCTACTTCTCCAAGCCCCTAATATTAATCTTAATTGCCAATCTGATGGGATTTAGAATCACGTGGACATAAACCTCCAGACACACCTATAGTGGACTGTCTAGATTAGGTTAACTGATGTAAGAAGACCCAGCACCAGGCTTAGACTAAAGTCCTAGACTGAGTAAAAAAGAGAAAGCTGATCACCAGTATGCATTGTAGTGTTCCCTAAATGCACACGTGACTAGCTGCCTCAAGCTCCTGTCACATGATTTCTCTGCCATGATATACATAAACTACCCTTGAACAATAAGTTACAATAAACTCTTCCTTATGGTGCTTTGGGTAAAGATTTTATCACAGCAACAAGTAAAAAATAAACTACTCAGTAGAAAAACGGGAAATGTATCCATATGAATAAAATAGAGGTACTAGCATTGCTCATTAGCAATGAAGAGAAGGCAAATGAGATTTTTTCATACCTATGAGACTGGTAAAGTGTTTTTTAAACACTTATTCAGTATGTTGTGCGCGCACACATGCCATGATGTACATGTGGAGACCAGAGAACAACCTGCTGGAATCAACTGTCTTCTTCTGCCGTGTGAGTTCTGGGGCTCAAACTAAGGTCACCAGTCATCAGGCTTGGTGACAAGTGTCTTACCCACTGAGCTGTATTGTCAGCCCTGGTAACGTTTCTGAAGTTTGAGCAAGCTGTAGTGAGACAGGACCTCTCATCCTTTGAAATGTAATTGAAGCAACTGGTTAGCAGTTTCAGTGTGAATATCCCATCATCTAGCCATTTCAATTCTAGGTATTTCACTTTTTATAAAGTTATGTACAAAAAAGTCACCATGTTTTTTGCTTTGTTTTATACGATAATAAATCACCTTAGCTGTAGCCTCCTTACTTGGATTAGCCTCCTAGTGCTTGGCTGTGGTTTTTTCTCTATAGCCTACAATATTGAAAACACCCTGTGATGCTGAGTTCTGCAAAAGGGCAGATGGAGTTTTTGTTTTTCCTAAGCAGGTGAGCCAGGTCCTTGTTAGTATAGTGGTGAAGTGTCCCCGCCTGTGGTCAATTTCCTTGAGTGCCAACACTTGTTTTGTGTTTTCTGGGTTGTTTTGTTCACTGTATTTAAGAGCCGAGTTCTTGAAGTAAAGCGGTTGTTGCTTAAGAAAGCTCTTCTCACTCAACCTTCTCTATGTGAGTTTGTCTTTTTATTTAATCCACAGGTCCTCGCCGTTGCTTGGGTGGGTTGGTTATGCGGGCGTAGCTAACATATGGAGGTCCCACCGAGATCGGAAAGTAGGAGAGAAAACCTGATGGACGCTCTGTGAAGGTGCACCGACGAAAAGGAGACAGAGTGAATTGGGGGCCTTAACTGAAAGGTGGGTAAGGTTAAAAGTAAGTAAAAGAATTTATAAGAGCCTTAACTAAAAGGCGGGTAAGATTTTAACTATGGGCAACAGTTATAATAAGAGAATGGAAAATAGTCATGATAAAGAAGCGTTGGAAAAACAGTTAGTCTGGGGAATTTGGAGGCTAGTTAAAACTTTCAATAAAACAGTCTGGGGAATTTGGAGGCTAGTTGAAGATGCCTTAAGAGGTAATGGTGAACTTGTTGAGGAGCAACTTGCTGAAGCAGGAGAAGCTTTTGATAAAGTGCAGGAACAGGTAGCCAAAGAATCCTTGCAAGGACTATCTTCTTTTTTTTCCTCTGAAAGCTCTGAGGATGAGTCTGAGGCAGACATTAAAGGAGCCTCCGCGGCTCGGTGCAAAGTGAAAGTAAAAACACCATCCGCGCCTCCGCCGTATTACAGAGAGGGTCCTACT
>CM052704.1:20818515-20846450 GCA_028551405.1 Uromys caudimaculatus | reverse complement strand
GGTTATCCAGCGACGGGTAAGATAGGTCAGTGCAGGATCGACCTAAGACAGATGCGCTTATAAAAAATAAAAAGGGGGGAATTGTAGCCTCCTTACTTGGATTAGCCTCCCAGTGCTTGGCTGTGGTTTTTTCTCTATAGCCTACAATATTGAAAACACCCTGTGATGCTGAGTTCTGCAAAAGGGCAGATGGAGTTTTTGTTTTTCCTAAGCAGGTGAGCCAGGTCCTTGTTAGTATAGTGGTGAAGTGTCCCCGCCTGTGGTCAATTTCCTTGAGTGCCAACAGTTGTTTTGTGTTTTCTGGGTTGTTTTGTTCACTGTATTTAAGAGCCGAGTTCTTGAAGTAAAGCGGTTGTTGCTTGAGAAAGCTGTTCTCACTCAACCTTCTCTATGTGAGTTTGTCTTTTTATTTAATCCACAGGTCCTCGCCGTTGCTCGGGTGGGTTGGTTATAGGGGCGAAGCTAACACTTAGCAGCAGTTCCAATATCTATTAGACAAGAGCCTCTGAGGAAACTCCCTGAGCAGAGAGAGCCTCATCTTAGCAGTCCCAAATCCTATCAGCAGGTTACCACAATATAGGTATTCAGAAAATGTCAGAGGGAATTAATAAATGGAAAATGATGATGCCTAAAAGGGGATGGAAAACTGAGAAATGGCTTTTGTTAGGTGGAGAACTAAAACCCCAGTCTTCATGAGGTAAATAAGTAGGGTCAAGAGGCTGCTGAATAGTGTCGTGCACTAGAGAAACAAAGCAGGGAAGGGGGTGCAGAAGCCACAGTGGAGGGGTGTTGGTTCCTGTGTTGTTTTACATTTTCTACTTAAGGGCTATGAAAGGCTTTACTATTTGATTAGATATCTTAGTTACTTTTCTGTTGCTGTGAAGAGACACTATGATGGAGATATTCAAACCACTATATAGGGTATGAAGGGAGGAAAGGATCCAGCAGACACCTAGGGAAAAATATTCCAAAAAAAGAACCAGTAAGGACAAAGATCCTGTGATGTTAACATACCTGGGCCATATGAACTGCAAGAAGGCAGTGTCAAGAGTAGAGTGGGGACAGTGACCTTCCTATACACAACCAACAAACATACTGAGAAAGGAAATCGGGGAAACAATAACATGCACACTAGCAGCAAATAAATAAATCAATAAAATATTTGGGAATAAATTTAAATAAAAGTAAAGACTTATATAATAAAAATCTTAAAACACTGAAAAAAGAAATTGAAGGTATCAGTAGAAGGAAAGATTTCCCATGTTCACATGTTCATGCATCAGAAAGATTAATATTATGAAAATGTCCATCTTACCAAAAGCAATCTACAGGTTCAATGCAATTCCTGTAAAAATTCTAACACAATTCTTCACAGAAATTGAAAAAATAATCTTGCTGGGTAGTGGTAGTGCACACCTTTAATCCCAGCACTTGGGAGACAGAAACAGGCAGATCTCTGAATTTGAGGCCAGCCTCATCTACAGAGCAAGTTCCAGGACAGCCAGGGAAAAAACACAGAGAAACCCTGTCTCAAGGGTGAACAAAATACTCACAGGAGGAAATATGGAGACAAAGTGTGGAGCAGAGACTCAAGAAAAGGCCATCCAGACACTGCCCCACCTGAGGATCCATACCATATACAGTCACCAAACTTGAAGGCTATTGTGGATGCGGGAAGTGCTTGCTGATGGAAGCATGATAAGCTGTCTCCTGAGAGGCTCAGGCAGAGCCTGACAAATACAGAGGCAGATGCTCACAGCAACCATTGGACTGAGCGTGGGGTCCCAGATGGAGGAGTTGGAGAAGGGACTGAAGGAGCTGAGGGGGTTTGCAGCCCCATGGAGGGAGCAACAGTCAACTGGCCAGACCCCGTGCTCCCAGAGACTGTACCACCAACCAAAGAATACACATGGAAGGACCCATGGTGCTGGCCACATATGTGGCAGAGGAGGGCCTTGTTGGTCATCAGTGGGAGGAGCAGCCCTTGGGCCTGAGGGTGTTAGAGGCCCCAGTGTAGGGGAATGCCAGGGAGGGAAGACCGGAGTGGGTGAGTGGGTGGGGGAGCACCCTCATCGAGGCAGGGGGAGGGGGGATGGGATAGGAGGTTTCAGAAGGGGAGACCTGGAAAGGGGAAAACATTTGAAATGTAAATAAAGTAAATATCAAAAACAACAACAACAAAGCAAAAAAGCAAGAAAGCAAGAATCTTTAACTTTATATGGAAATAAAAAACCCAGAATTGCTAAAACTAATTCTGAACAATAAAAGAATTGGTAGAGGTATTATCATCCCTGATTGTAACTTATACTACAAAGCTATAGTTAAAAAAACAGCATTGTACCAGAATAAAAAGAGACTCACTGATTAACTGAATAGTAGTGTAGATCTGGACGTAAGTTCATATCCATGGATATCTGATTCTTAAATTATTTTTGAGATTATAATTTAATCATATCATAACCACTTCTTCCCTCCAAACCTTCCTGTATATGGGATTCAGTATTTTTGATATTTTAATTCCTTTTTATTGAAAACTGCACTGAACACTAAATGTCTACCTTTATAACAAACAAGTCCAGTAACAGTTAAGATACAATAAGCCATACTTCTGATAGTCACTATCTCTCTGTTTGAAACAGTTTAAAGTTTTTCTTGTGTAACGAAAACAGGAGTGCACCTATACAGAGGCTCAGAGCAGACCATCTTCAAAACAAAGGCAGCGACTCACAAGAGACTGTGAATAGCACATGCAATCACTGACACAGACTTTATAGGGTTTGTTAAAGTCAGTCACGTCTAATAGTACATCTGAAGTGCTCTTGTAGAAGATATCACACGAAGAAAGGATTCATCAATGTCCTTAAAAGCAGGTTTATTCACAATCTGACAAGGTACCATAATATTCACGGCCTCTTTTTTTAAATTGTTTTTGTTGGGTGTGTGCATGTGTGTATTCCTAAATACATAAATACTTGTATGTACATGTTTCCAGACTGACAATTTGTTATTGGATAATTGTCAATTGGTGTGTTCTTCCCCTGGGAAGACTATCACTTCTCTTCTTCTTAGCAATTCTTAGTTGCCTATAGTTCTTTACTAGGGTGACTCCTTGTGAGCCTTCCCCCTTCCATTTTAACACATCTATTGGTATCATCCTTGTTCAACTCATGTTTAGGCAGCCATGTTGGTGAGACGTAATGGGTATAGCTTTAGACATTTCTAGGAGATACAATTTCACTGAAACTCCCTGTTCCTCTGGCTTTTACAGTCTTCCAACACCCCCTTCTATAATGGTCGCTGATCCTTGGGTACAGTAGTTTAGAGAACTGAGTTTTGACAAAGAGGCCAAGATAGACACTGGAGAACAAAGAACATCTTCAACAGATGGTTCTGGTCAAACTGAGCAGCGGAACGTAGGATGAGATTAGATCCACATTCTCACCCTGCACAAACTCAACCACAGATGAAGCTCAAGGTAAGACCGTGATAGCTCAAATCTGATAGAGGAGAATGTAGGAAATATGCTTAAACTTATAAGCACAGAAAAGGACATTCTGAACAAGAACCCCAATAGCACAGGTACTGGGACCAATAGTTGGCAAATGAGACTTCATGAAACTAAAAAAGCTTCTGAACAGCAAAGGATATCTATCAATCACTATTTGAGTGAGGAAGCAGCTTGTAGAAACGGGGAGAAAATCTTTAGCAAGTACACATCTAACCGAGGGTTGGTATTTAGAATAAATACAGTTTTTTAAAAACGTAACAACAAGGAACACCCCAACTTAAAAATGGAACACGAAACAGAACTCTCTACAGAATACACGAATGGCACATGCCTTTAATCTCAGTACTTAGGAGGCAGACTGAGGCAGGTGGTTCTCTGGAGTTCCAGGCTAGCTTAGTTTATATATCAAGTTCCAGTCAGAGCCACTTGGGGGGGGGGGGGCACACAAGAGAGAGCGCACACAAATGTGGAAAAGTAGAGTGTGTATTCACTGCTGGTGGGAACGCAAACTAGTACACCACTATGGAAATCACTATGGAACATGACGTTCCTCATATTGCTGCAAACAGATCTACACAGATCCAGCTACACCATTCTTAGGCTTATAACTAAAAGGTTCTATAGTCTACCTCAGAGATACTTGTTTATCCATGTTCATTGCTGCTCAATGCACAAGAGTCGAGAAATGGAAACAGCTAAGATGTCCATCAACTGATAAATGAATAATGAAAATGTGGAATATTATACAATAGAGCACTATTCAGCTGTTAGACAACAAAATTATGAAAATTTCAGGTAAATATATGGAACTGAAAACAATCATCCTGTGTGAGGTAACCAAAACCCAGAAATATAAGCACTGTATTTTTTTCTTATGTGTTGATGCTCTTCAGCTTTAGATATGTGCATTTCGTTTGGAATATAGATAGCTTAGGTAACTAGTAAAGGAGCATGGGAGAGGAGAGGGGTCTTTCATGGAAAATCAGAGAGTGTTACAAAGGAAGAACGGGTACAGAAAAGACCGGAGGGTTTGAGGGTGGAAGGACAGGGTGGAGGATGGAATTGGTGGAGGGATAACTGAGACTCAAGACCTTCTGAAAAGTCACCCAGAGGCCTAGTACTGGGGAAGCTTCCAGTTTAAATGGAGTTACTCTACAGGGAGAGGACAATATCCCAACTAGATATCCACTACTAAATGAAGCTCCCAGGACCAGGAATGGGTTACCTCTTTTTGAATTGTTTGCCAAAAGGATCAATAACCCCCTCCCCACAAGTATAGGCTATTGCCAATGCTATTGATTACCCTCCAGAACTTGACAGTAAAACCCTATTGCTGAAAGCACCACACACTTGAGTTACAGAACATATAGATACCTAGTTGGCACTGAACTGGTAACTTCATCTCTATGCCAAGAGTTCACAGGGCTGCACACTACAAGAAAAGTAATCATCAGCCTCACCCAGCTATGAACACTGAGAACTACAGTCACAACCTGCCTGGCAAGATATGCCCACTGATGCAATAGCAGCTTGAGGGTTTTGGGAGTAACAGACTGAATTAGCTTTAAGGCCTGCTCTGTGAGATATGTGACACCGTTAATGACGCCAAGAACCTGTGGCTAGATGGATCACTGGCTCTAGAGGAAAATCTACTACTCACCTGCTAGATGGACATGCCAACGAACAACTTTTAATGACTTATTGCTATACCCATAGATCACTGCACTGCCCAACCCTCATCAGAGCAGCTTTTTCTTGCAATATATGGCAATTAGCACAGAGACCCACAACTGGTCAACATGTAGCAAATAAGAGATGTCAGAGTGCTCAGCCCTGATTGGACGTCTATATAAAAGCCCCCAAAACTCAGGGATCTAAGTCAAAGAGTTGAAAAGATTAAGATGCTGAGGTGGTGAATGACTTCAAATCAACTTTTCCAGACACAACGGGGCAGATACACATACAAATTCATAGCAGTTGTGACAACATATACAAGGCCTGCAGAAGATCAAGCTAGAGAAAACAAACTCTCATCATGGAGGGAGGAAGTGAAGCAGGCGTGGAATCACACCCTTAGCTGGAGAGTTGGTGGCTTTTAATCGCTGCCAGGGGAGGAAATCAGCTTGCTGTCAATGGTGACACCTGGCGTACTGACCTCTCTGGGGAGAGCTGAATACCCAGACTTTGAAGCAAGGCCCCTGAGTGCTCCTGGGACACCTAGACACCTCTAACATTTCACCTTGACCAAAAGAAAAACTTCTTTAAGAATACACTTCCAAAAAAAAAAAAAATACACTTCCAAAATCCAAACACTCAGGACACTGAGCAGGAAGATCACAAGTTAAGACCAGCCTGTGATATATTAAAAAAAAATCCTTTCAATAGATAGATATAGACATAGAAAGATAGATATGAATATAAAGAAAGATATCTAGATTTAATGTACTCCAAAGAAACCAAAGCTTACTTTTAATGTTATATAGCCGTACTAGTAAAAATAAAACATGAGCCACAGATGCAAGACACATACATTACTTTTAAATTTCTAATGGCCAAATTTTAAAAATAAACAATTATTTTATTATATTTATTTAGTGTTGGGGAGTGGGTGCATGTCACCACACAAATGTAAAAGTCAGAGGGTAACTTTGAGGAGATAATCTCTCCTTCTACCAAGTAAATCCTAGAGGTCAGACTAAGCACATTTACTGTGTATTTATTACAGTAATTGGTAACAAGAGCCTTTTCCTGCTAAGCCATCTTACAATTACAGAAATAAATATAACTGAGATATGTCAAATTTTTCTTCTGTTTTAAAATCCATTATGTTTTATATTTAAGAAAATTTCAACTTGACCCTGCCCCATTTCAAGTATATTAGATAGAACTGTGATGCAGGATAAGCCTTTTAAAAATTATTATTATATTTAAGAACATTTGGTAGTTAGGTACAGTACAGGGCTAATTAAGATAAAGAGGGAACCTTCCCTGTGTTTGCAGGTTAAAGTGATGGAGAAAAGGCAAATAAATACACCCCCCCACACCCCCCCAGCTAAATGACAGAGGCCAGAGAGTGCTGAGAGCTGAGAGCAGCATGGTCACCACACACTGAGCTGCGCCCTGGAGAAGGGGCCTCGCTTCTGTGACAGCACAGACAGACAGCTGTGCTCATGCATCTGACAACCCAGGGAGCAAGTCTGAAGGGACATTGTGAACAGTTTAAGAACTGCACTGCACCATCCCCCAGCTCCCAGAGGTTGGGATTACAAGCCTGTCCCACCAGCTAAACAAACACCGCCTGCTAGGCCGGGCTTGCATGCAGTTACAGTTATTTTCTACATTCTTCTGAGCTGGTCAAACTTAAATTTTATCACTATATTGCTAAACACAGAAATAATATTCATTATTTCCTAATCTATCCAGAAAACATTCTCAAGACTAACTGTATGCCCAATATAGGGGGCTGACTGAGAACAGTCATGAGCCAAAGCCTCATCATGTTCACATAAAACAGGATTTAGCATATACCTACACACAAGTAAGTTCTATGAAAACAGGGCATTATGTTGTCTGTAATGAAACCTTATACGTCATTTAAATATATTTGTTTACAAGGATTTTTGCTTAAAGGTAGACATCAGCACTATATAAATAAATATGCTATTGAAAATATTCTTCTCTAAACATAAATTTTAGCAACCGCATGTGGTCAACAGCTACCACTAGTATGTATAAAGCTGTGGGTTTGACTGCCAGCACTGGCAAGGTAATAATTAATAATAATAATAATAATAACAACAATAGTAATAATACTCCAAGCATCTAATGGTCCTATGCTGTTATAATTGAGATGCTGTTGATGATGTACTACAATGGGTTAGTACAGCACATTACTAAAATACACCAGAAATACATAACAACTTTTAACATAAAATAATTTGAACATTTATGTATAAAAGAAAAACAAAAAAGGAAAAAAGAAAAGGATATTCCACATGTTTTCACTATTTTCATAAAGGGAAAATGTCAGTCTTTATCATGATTTCTCATCATTAGGCAGTTAAAAATATTTTATAGAGATAAGAAATTAAATTTTTAAAATTGCAAATAAATAAGTAGAAGACAGAACTGCCTCTGTCATAAAAAGATAGCAAGTTAAGTGAGATGTCTCAGGAGGCAAATGAGACTGCCACCAAGCCTCAGAACCTGAGTTTGATTCCTGGCACCCACAGGGTAGCAAAGAACTGACTTGCATAGGGTATCCTGACTTACACTTACACACACACACACACACACACACACACACACACACACTAAGCATTAATAAAAAAATTAAAAACAAAAAGTATCTCTTTTTTGGTTAAAGTATTAGTTGAAAGCCAGGATTCATATAAAATGTTCTGTAACTCCAAAACAACCTGTCCTTATAATTTATTGATTTACCCAAATTTTCCCTTTTATGAGTTTTACAGTTTACATAATGCTGGTGACTAAACCCAGTGAGCACATATAGAATATCTGCATTATCTGTATATAAAATGTGTGTAATTTGAATAATCCACCGTAGACTTTTTGAGCTGGATTCTGCACAGCAACTAGAATAGCTGTTTATTACTGAGCTGGTACAGCACACTTTCCTTACTCTGTACACGCTGTCCTTAATTTATAATTTAAGCGATTACACAAACTTAGTCAGCAACACAAAGTCCTGCTTTGGCACAAGGTCTTAATGACTTGATTATCTTGAAAGTAAAACCAGTGACAGGCAGCTGAATATCAGAGATAGCATTTTTTTTTTTTTTTTTAATGCAAGGCAACTTGTTCAACTTGTTAGTCAGTCCCATAAGACAGCTGACTTATAAATGACCACACGGCTTCTGGTTCTTCTCTTTCAGCTGTAAACATTAAAGCCATTTCCCCCAACATTACCAGATTTCTATCTGGAAGATAGGAATGATCATATAGTAAGATTTTGTTCAAGCTAACAAAAAAAAGTACCTCACAGAGACACTGTCTTAACATACTGGGAAAAGCTTGAAAAAACAGACTTAAAAATTATCTTCTCACACAAAACATCAGATAAAAGGTGTTAAATCAAGCCGCCTTCACACGACGTCTGGGAAGTCAAAAGCAGATCAGATTTGTAATAATTAACTTCCTTACTGTACCAGCTTGCCACAAGAAAGCCAAACCAGTCCAACAGTGTGGATTAAATGACATCATTAGCTTGGAGTCCCAATAAAACTGGAATACTTCAATTTGCCACAGTTAGCTAAAAATAAAGACCCACCATTTGTATGAGGGAGTGGCAGGCAGCTCTAGTTTTATTTATAAGATTTCTTTATTTAAGAATGATGCTTACTGTAAAATTAACAGGAGACTGAAATGCATTTTAGTTTTTACCTGAAAAGCTGTTATACCGCAGGGAAAAAGAAGAATGAAGATTTTTGGTCTGAAAACAGTAGGTTTCTGCTTCAGTAAGATTTATCACTGCCTTGAAACCTCATAAACAAAAATACTGCAATTGGTACGATTTTGAAATTAAACAGCATATAGGCTAGCATTCCTAGAACTGATGTCTGCCCTAACTGTCACTGTCGCCTCGGCGTTGTTATTTTCTGGGCTTCAGGTGCCCAGAGACATGAGAGATTTTCGTGTGTGAATAATTTCTGAGAAAGGTGACGCTTTTTAGACACTTAAGTCACTCGAAGGTTTTCTTTTTCTTTCTCCAGATAACACAGTAATGTTCAAAAGTTAACCACTGGCTCCAAACCCGTGCGTTCTAACCGCCTTGAGGAGGGGTGGGTGACAGATTCACAGAGAAGTTGCACCGGTCTGTGGTGAGGACCTTTCCGGCGCTCCTTCCTCCTAGGCCCAGGGCGAGCTTCCGCCGGGAGGCCAAGGAGGACCCAGACCTCCTCCGGAGCCCGCACGAGCCTAGTTCGGAGTCGGGGAAGCCGCCTGACCCGCGCCCCGCGCCGCTGCCTCCGTCACTTCGGGGCCCGCGCCGCTCACGACCCGCAGCTTCCGCAAGCTGCAGCGCATCCCCGCGCTGTGCGGAGCCCGGGCCGAGGGAGAGCCGCGCGCCCCCGCCGCGGCCTACCCCGAGCAGCCCCGCCGCGCCACCCAGCCCTCACTTACCAGCTGCTGCCGGACCCAGCGCCACATGCCCCCGCCGTCGCCGACGCCGTCGTGGCCCGCCGGACGCGGGGCCCAGCGGCAGCAGGTAGAAGAGGACTCCGAGTGTGACCGGAGCAGGCAAGCCCCTCGGGCTTAAGTTCCGCTCTCTGCCGCCGCCGCCGCCTTTCTACCCGAGTCGGGTCCCCATCCCGCCACCCCGGCCCCGAAGTCCTACAGGCGCGGCCTGGCTGCCAACCGCGCCCGGCGCAGCTCAACTCCCCGCTGCGCCACGGCCACCTTCATCTCTGACCGTTGTCACCCGAAGCATCGCCGCCCCCACGGCGCCGCCCCGCCCTCGCCCGCCATGGCCCCGCCCCCAAGCCATGCACCCCGCCCTCGCCCGCCTTGGCCCCGCCCCAAGCCTTGTGCCCCTCCCTCACCTGCTCTGGACCCGCCTGCTATGCTACCTCTCCGAGGCCCACCCTTCCCTGTTTCCTCGCGGGTTTGCCTGCCCCTTTTCGGGGCGGTACGTCGTGAAAACGTGAGCGCTGTCAGGCTCCCCTGCTCTGTGTGTCTTTTCCGAGTTTTTGTCCCCTGGCCTGCCAAGCTACAGCAACTCCTCGAGGGGGAGTTGAGCGGGCAATTCTCCGGCTCTGCCCTGTTGCATATCTCCCCGCCCTCTCCCCCCCCCCCCCGTCCCCCCAAGGATCCACACCAGCGAAGGTCTGTGACCAGAAAGTCGGTTCCCAGAGACCCCTGTATTGGTACCATGAAATTATCAAAGGCTTTCATTTGGAGGGGGAGATTATTATAATCAAAATAAATCGTATGAAATTCTCATAGAATTGGTGAAAATATTTTTTTTAATTGTCAAAGGCATTTAATTGCTTCACACATAACTCAGCGAGTGACCAAAGTGGGCTAGTATTGGGGAAAGTTTGAGATTTCTCGGTGGTCTGCCCCTCAGTTTCAGGGGATATTGCTGAGATCTTATCCTGCTGAATTAAACTGGAAAGGTTAAGGGGAAAGGCTGTCTATGGAAAGCTAATTGCTAAGCATGCAATGAAAACTACCCTGGAAGTAGCTTGACCTCGCTAACAAGGGTGTGGCTAACTGTTAAGAAGGACCACACAAGCAACTGGAACAAGTTTATACTGCCTAAAAGCAGCCACCTGTACGTCTTCCTCATCGCACTCTTTTTCCTGAGTTAAAACACTTCACCATAGGACATTTGTAATTTGAAAAGTAACATTCAGCAAAAACCTAAACCTAAGCTACCATGATTAGACAAATCAGTCTTTTGGTTTCGGTAGGCATTTCTCAGATAATCCAGCACTGCAATTAGAATCTTTCTTTCAGTTATCTATGACCTACAAAAACAGCAATGGATTGTATATCTATATTATAAATAACCCAACTTCAGAAAGATATTTAAAAAGAAAAAGGAATCTCATTTTTGCTCTTAGGACTGAACCTTACTTTATGTCAACATAAAGTTACGGGTATGTTTTTAGAGAGGACAAAATGTTACTTCCATTCCTAAGACAGTGTCCCAGAACTTACTGCATCAAGCCCTACCCAATACTCTAACTTAGCCACTGGTTCTTTGAAGTTCATATCATCCCCACTGTGTGGATAGAGAAGTAGAAGCTCAAGTTAAATAATTTGGCAAAACTGTGATTCGGATTATGTATTATCAGGCAGTAGAACATGTATTCTTAAGTTATATTCCTAAACAAGCTTATTTCCCACATTTCATTTCTAAATGAATTGGTTACAAAGTAGGCCTGGAAATTTTTATTTATATGCCATTTTTTATTTATTTATGCAAATTTTTATTTATTTGTCAAGATAGCCTGTGAATCAGCAACCTAGAGCACGCTTTACATGCCACTGAACTGGGTTCCAGATTTTTAAGGTGGAAGTGGGCAGGGGGGTAGGGAATTACGAAGAAGCTGATTCTAGGTGTTATGTGGCAATGTAGCAGAAAGCAAGTATGTGAAGACCATAATGAAAGTTCAAACTGTCAAGAACAAAAAATACCAATATAGCACCGGGCAGCGGTGGTGCATGCCTTTAATCCCAGCACTTGGAAGGCAGAGGCAGGTGGATTTCGGAGTTCGAGGCCAGTCTGGTCTACAGAGTGAGTTCCAGGACAGCCAGGGCTACACAGAGAAAACCCTGTCTCAAGAAAAAAAAAACAAAAAACAATATAGCAGTGGTTTTGCTCCAAGCATTTTCTACCAGGACCATAGCATGGAGAGTATGTTTATACCATAGTTGTAATTCTTTAGTAGTGGCAAATCCTCTACATGTATAATGATCAGTGGGTTTTTTAATTAAATGTATTCATTGGAGGTAGGAATGCATGCCATGTGAGTGTGTGGAGGTCAGAGGGAAACTTTTAAGGATCAGTTCTCTGAAATCTTGATTTCAGTTGTATGTGTGTACATATACACATATGCTATTGGGAACAAACAAAAGAAATTTGTCCTAAATACTGCCATTTTGTTTTCAGACTCCATTTAATCATAGGGGGAGAATAAGTTCAAGGTCCCAGGCCCTAGAGAAGCTGGGGACTTCCCAGTAGCTGAACAGCTTCTGTTGTAAAGAAATAGTTGTCTGACATCTCAAGAACAACCTCTCCATCTTGCTGGGAGGTTAAATTAAGTTCATGTTCCCAGGCCCAGGAACCAACTCCTATCCTGATTGATGGAAAAATGTAACAATACCTTGGCACAGAAGCTTGTGGTTTGCAAGCTTAAATATTCTGAGATATTCTAGCTCACTGTTGCAGTTGGATTTAAGTGGACCCCATGAAAACACCTTCACACAATATAAAAGCACTTACATCCTGTTACCTGTGATTGGGAAGGCTTAGAAAGAGGGACAGGAGAACGCATGACT
Source organism: Uromys caudimaculatus (assembly GCA_028551405.1). Classification (NCBI taxonomy): domain Eukaryota; kingdom Metazoa; phylum Chordata; class Mammalia; order Rodentia; family Muridae; genus Uromys; species Uromys caudimaculatus. The sequence continues at coordinate 20,833,915 of CM052704.1, read as the reverse complement.
TAGGAAGGCAGGGACCAGGTATAAAAGGAGAATGTTTGGAGTTAATAGCGATTCATTTATTCCACAACTATTTCTCCAGCGTTTTAGCATCAAATGTGTGAAGACTGCCTAAAATTAGGAAAGGGCACAAAGCCCATGTTAGAGTGGCCTCCTCTGTCCTGGCTGCAGCTTATAATCTAGGAAGAGCAGTCATGGACACGGGAGGTAAGTCAGTCAAGTAACAGTTAAACCCTAAGGACTACTGATGGTAGTCCGTAATTTCAGAAACTTGATGTGAGCAAAAACAATCGGGGAAGATGTCAGGAGAAAAGCTATTACAGTCATTTTGATTTATCTCTGATTCTAGGCAAACACCTCACACTGGCCCACAACCTGAATTTAAACTGAGTTTGAAATGAGAGGAAAAAGAAGGGATAGGCTGCGCAACAGGATGAGCTAGCTGCAGGAGCAAATGTTTGGGTGAAGAAAGCTTTGGATGTGTAAGATGGTGGAACCGATTCAGGGAGAGAAGTGGGGCTGAATGGGTAAAGTGAAACCCAGGAGTCTAACCCTTCTCCTTAAAACCTAGTTACCAAGGCGTGATTGCCTCAAACTTCACTCTGGGCCACCAGAGCTTATTGAGTGTCCTTCCTTACAGAGCACAAATAAAGGGTTACTTACAGGGGGCATGGGTGCTGCACCCAAACTAGACACACCTAAAAAGCCCTTCTCTAGCAGGGATGAGAGCTTCCCAGGTAGCCATACAGAGGGAGCTCCCTCTTCAGTCTGCCCCTGTCTGTGTACTCCAGCCTCTCCCAGAGTCCAGATGCAATTAAGGCAGAGTTGTCTACAACAAACAGAAGGGAGCAACTGAATTACTCAAGATAAGAACTTTCGATCCTCTTCAACCTGTCCCGTGAGGTACAAACAGTCAACAAGCCCAGCTGAGATGATCTTTGGCAAGGAGGCTAAGTTGAGCATCCCAAGATGGCAGTTGTTTGGCTAAGACAAAATTTGCTCAGTGGAGATTTCCTGGAGTTCTCTAAATAAGAAAACAGTAGGAGTTCTCTCTAGGGTGTTCATCCATGAATATTTTGTGCGGTAGGCTGAGGAGAAAGGGGGGCCTGATACAAAACTACATACTGGTAGAATAAAGCATTGAGTAGAAAGTGCTGGCAAAAGGTCAGGCTTAAAGCATGTCACAGGCTACTGTTGCCAGGTACCCTGGAAACCTGAAACTTGAGCCACTCCAACGAGGTGGCAGACACTCCCAAGACAGGGATTATCAGCATCATTTAACAGCTGGTACATTAATGATAAATATGGTTCTTTTGTATTCATGTTAGCATAATTATGCACCAGACATGCTTAAGAGATTCATGCATACTCAGGAAAAAAAATACCAAATATTTTCTAACTTGGTATAACAGGCACTCTTAGGTATTACAGACAAAGGCATTTCTTTTTCTTGTACAGAATATCTTGAGCTATGATTGAGAAGGCACAGGCTATGAACTTGTCCAGGTTGAAAGTCATAGATCATTCATTTTGGTACTCATGGTGTCTAAAGAGTACTCAGTCAATGTTCAGTGAACTTGAGAGACCAATGAATGAGTAACTGAGGGAATATCTAGGTTCATAATACCAAAGCAATACAGAGCAATGCGTAGTGAATGGCATAAGGAGATTCTAAGTTATGGGAGATGAGTGGTCTCCATTCTTTAGATCAGTGGGTCTTAATTATCCTAAGGCTATTAAAGGGTTGCCTTTAATGCTCATTTATAGTGACCCTCATGTTGTGGTGAACCCAACCATAAGATTATTTCATTTCTTATTTATTTATTTATTTATTTATTTATTTATTTATTTATTTATTTATTTATTTTTAGTTTTTCGAGACAGGGTTTCTCTGTGTAGCCCTGGCTGTCCTGGAACTCACTCTGTAGACCAACTGGTCTCGAACTCAGAAATCCGCCTGCCTCTGCCTCCCAAGCGCTGGGATTAAAGGCGTGCGCCACCACTGCCCGGCTCATTTCTACTTTATAATCATAATTTTGCTATTATAAATCATACTGAAATTCATAACACTGTTATTGTTAAGGCTGCCTTCAACATTTAACCAACTTTCAACACTACACAGTTGAACAAACTAAACAGCCTTCCAAAGACATTACTTTTGCAACATCTTGTTTTATAGCCACCATAAGGCACTTTCATAGCTTCAAGTTACATAGTTTGAAGATTTGTAAATTTTGTTTTGTTTTTCTTTTTTTGCTAATTGAATTTACTGCATTAGGTAGGAGTTTCCTAGTAATTGCTATGTAGATTTTTCTGGGCTAAATTGTTTTCTACAGGAAAAAAGTATTGGATGTGTCCACAAATATTTTCAGTTGTTTTAGCTTCTAGAAAACATTACTCTACTCTGTCTACTAGTACAAATGAATTGCCAGCACAGCTCTAGGTACCTAGCTTAAACACTCAGCTGCAACAAGGGATGCTGATGGAAGATTCCCTAAATGTGGTGCCATTTTCCCAAGATCTAGATTTTACCTTTAGGTTTTAGGAACTCTATCAAAGGGCACCGTTTGCTACTCCAGTGGCTCTTCCTTTTACTGTCCCAGACCTGCAGTGCAGTCATAAGTCCAGGGACTGTAAGAGAAGTGGTCTGAGGATCCCATAACTGTGTCCATTGAGGAAGGTGTGTGAAAATGCTACTTTCTCATCAACTGTGTCCTCATCTGTCTTAGTCAGGGTGTCTATTCCTGCACAAAACATTATGACCAAGAAGCAAGTTGTGTGTGGGAGGGGTGTTATTCGGCTTACACTTCCACACTGCTGTTCATCACTAAAGGAAGTCAGGACTGGAACTCAAGCAGGTCAGGAAGCAGGAGCTGATGCAGAGGCCATGGAGGAATGCTGCTTACCAGCTTGCTTCTCCTGGCTTGCTCAGCTCGCTTTCTTATAGAGCCCAAGACTACCAGCCCAGGGATGGTACCACCCACAAGGGGCCCTCCCCCCTTGATCACTAATTGAGAAAATGCCTTACCGCTGGATCTCATGGAGACATTTTTCTCAACTAAAACTCCTTTTTCTGTGATAACTCCTGCTTGTGTCAAGTTGACACACAAAACCAGCCAGTACATCATTTCAGGTACCCGAAGAAGTCCAGTAATGACACAAGTAACTATAGCATTCCTCGAGCAACTTGTTTGTTTCACCATCCTTTGGGTATTTTGAATTTTGTAAGTTGGTATGCTTGCGGTCTTTGCTGTTTTGGTGACTTGTAATGACAGCTACCACCCGGATCCCACACTGTATATTTGTAAGTTTTTCAAGGTCAGTTTATTGTTTTGTCCCCTCATGGCTAACCTTTGCCTGATTACTTCCTGTATGTTCTGTTGCACTGTTCCCACTTTATAAGGAACCTTCAATCTTTCTGAATAGACAGAATAAAGGAGAATATACAACACTCATTTATGACTGCAAATCATAAAGATTGGTCTTGAGATTAGAGAAAGCCCTCTATGTTCAAGTCTAAAGATCATGCGGTTCCCTTTACTTCTGCCACAATTACATAAGCTTTTCCTTCCTTACAGTGACTCTAAATGTTAATTTATAGGAGTGGTGTTGAGAAGACAGTTGACAAAAGGAAAACAAAATGCTGAATAAACTGGGGGGGGGGGGGGGGGAGAAAGGCCATGAGGGGAGAAATGTGAGGAGGAAGAAAAGGTCCCTGAAGATTGCATCCTCCTGATTTAGGAAGAATGAGTCGAATGTCTCGAATTATGAAACACTAATTCAAAGAAACTTCTGTCTGGGAAACAGGAAGAACAACTGCTTGTTCAAGGGCTGAGGCTGAATATCTGGTTTTGGCAAGTTTATCAGTGAGGGGTGTGTATGTGTGTGTCTGTGTGTGTCTATTTCTGTGTATGTCTGTGTAGGTGTGTGTCTGTGTGTGTCTATTTCTGTGTATGTCTGTGTGTGTGTGTCTGTGTCTGTGCATGTCTGTGTCTATGCACGTCTGTGTATGTGTGTATGTCTGTGTATGGATTTGTGTGTATCTGTGTCTGTGTGTGTGTGTCTGCATGTATGCATCTGTGTGTGTCTGTGTACGTGTCTATCTGTGTATGTGTGTATCTTTGTGTGTGTATGTGTATGTGTGTGTCTGTGTATGTGTGTGTCTCTCTGTGTGTGTATGTGTGTGTGTGTGTCTGTGTGTATGTGTGTGTGTCTGTGTATGGATCTGTGTGTATCTGTGTCTCTGTGTGTGTGTGTACATGTATGCATCTGTATATGTGTCTATCTGTGTATGTGTGTGTCTCTGTGTGTGTCTGTGTGTTTGTGTGTATATGCATCTGGGTGTGTCTGTGAATGTGTATGTCTGTGTATGTGTGTATGTCTCTGTGTGTATGCATATCTGGGTGTGTCAGTGTATGTATGTATGTCTCTGTGTGTGTGTGTCTGTTGGCATCTTTAAAATAAGAGTATGTTGCCTGGATCCTGTGGCCCTGGATGACAAGCAGATAGCAGGTTGATTCCTTACTGCTCAGAGAGGATGAGATGAAGGTAGGACTTGAGGACTGTGCTGGGATGGTTTGAGATGAAGGGAGACTTGGATGGATGAAACAGCAAGAAAAAATGTAGTCAGGAGGAGAAGCCATTACTGCTCAAAGAGCCAGAGAGCAAAACATCTCAAGGAAAGCTGATACACAGCAGTGGGCAAGGTGCTAAGCAGGAGAAACTCTGGGGTATCCGGAGCACTTGCCTGAAACCAGCCAGCCAGTCCGTGCTTGTGCAGTTGCCTGCCAGCCTGTGTAGCTGTGTCCTGACGTGGCTCTCACTTCAGGAAAGATCTTCCTTAAACCAGATGAGATCACCTTTAGAGCTGTCTCCCTACAGAGTAGGGAGAGTTAGCTGGCGCCATGGCTCTCCACTCTTGACTCCAGCACCTTCAGCTGCTTCTTGTGCTACATATAACCTCTGGAAATCTGCTCTGTTATCCCCTACTGTCTTACTCAGCTAAGTCTGGCTTCAGTTACCTGTTCAGAGAAGGTTGGGATTCCCTACAACACTGGATTAAAGCATGTATAAGCTCTGAGGACTTAAAAGATTCTCTACTTAAAAGCTGCCCCTGCCCAACCTAGCAAAAAAGAATATAAAACTACTGTTTATTTTTTGAACGAATATACAAGAGGCACATTTATTCAGAGCAGCTTCTTTCTAGAATTTCCTCTGATTCAGATGCTCCCCCTAGCTTTCTGATGTCAGATGTCTTAAGTTTTTCTTTCTTTCTTTTTTTTGTTTTTGTTTTTTGTTTTTGTTTTTGAATTGTCACAGAATAATTTTATTTACAACAAACAGAAAAAGAAACAACAACAACAAAGAGAAACAAACAAACCAAGAGGCTTCAGAGGAACAGTGGTTGGAAGTGGACAGGATACTGTCTGCCTCAGCAACTGTGAGGTACAAATCTTGGTGCTACCAGGGCAGAATTATGGTCTGTGACTACAGTTACTAAGTCAGAAGAGGCAAGCTGAGCTCTCTTCCATCATTGCCACGGCACTGACATTGGCCCTGGACTGGGTCCTCAGACTGGCTGAGAAGGGGTTTCTCCTGTTGGCCTGAGGAGATGCCTTGTTCTTCCCTCAGCAGCCTTCTCCTTATGGATTAGTCAGGATGAGCTTAGTCAGGATGAGCGGGCAGGACTTACCACACACCTGGGGCTGGCAGGGAAGAGCCTGCTGAGTAATGACCTTAGCTACCTTGGAGCTGTTCTCAGCACTGTGGTGAAAACCTTTATCAGGGGCCACACTGAGACACCAAGGACAGCAGCACAGGCTTGGCCCTTCATCTGTGAACTTCTAGGGCCCCAAGGAAAACATTGTACCGGGGGACCTTAAGAGTCACCCTGGATAGGCTTGATATGTTCCTTATCTAGAAGATTTGAACGAGGAGGCAGAGACTCCAAGTGCTGGATATATGGACTGTTCATCACAGATTATGGGATATATGGTCTGGATCCATGGCTAGTGCTTATTCATTGCAGGCCATGAGTACTACTCAGTGAAGTCCTTGTCCAGGGACCAGGAGGAAGCAGCATTTTAAAGTATCAGTGAACCTAAGTGAACAACTGGATGAATTCCAAATTAACCTCTTTCTTTTATTTTTATTTTTATTTTTATTTTTATTTTTATTTTTATTTTTATTTTTTGATACTTTATTTACATTTCCAATGTTTCCCCCTTTCTAGGTCTCCTCTTTGGAAACCCCTTATTCCCTCCCCCTCCCCACCTCTATGAGGGAATTCCACCTCCCACCCACCTGCCCACCCGCTCCCATATTCCTGCCTTGGCATTCCCCTTTACTGGGGCCTCTAACACCCTCAGGCCCAAGGGCCTCTCCTCCCACTGATGTCCAACAAGGCCCTCCTCTGCCACATATGTGGTCTGAACCATGGGTCCCTCGATGTGTATTCTTTGGTTGGTGGTCCAGCCTCTAGGAGCTCTTAATCTCCTTTTCTGAGCCTTTTTTCAGGATGCCCCAGGCAAGTACTGAAACTTCCAACCAGTTTGTTGTGAACCACCTCCCATTAAGCATCTCCATGGTTCTCTTTGCACATCCTGGACTTTGCACACTGGTAATCATGTGCTTGTGTACTGTGACGTCAGTGTTGTCTTCCTCCAAGAAATGACTCTATGGAGCAGGGATTGTTTGGCATTTGTCAGTGACTCAAACACCTGGCTGCTTAGTGAGCTGCTTGATGGACAGTAACAACTTTGAAGCGACTAGTGGGGAAGTCAAGAAATCTTTGAGGATGGTAAACTGCATGCTCAGAAGGCGGATAAAAGATGACGGACTAGAGAAGAGCAAATGGGACAAGAGGCATCCTGTAAAATGCTCATTTAATCAAAGACTTAGAAAATGTCTTTGTTCTTCAAATTTTTTATTACGTATTTATTTACTCCAAGAGTGTGTGTATGTGTGTGTGTGTGTGTGCTCACACATGTCCATAAATGGCAGTCAGAGGGAATCAGTTCTCCACTTGCACAGTAGGATCTAGGGACTGAGTTGAGGTCCTCAGGATTGACAGTAATCACTTTTACCAGCTGGACCATCTTGCCAACCCTACCAGTCACCTAATGTTATACTTCTGGTGAGATTAATTGGTTTATCTTTAGATATTTTCTAGTAAAATACAATGTAAAGCTGTCATTGTAATCAGTGTAAAATTGACAGTTTTATAAGACTCATTTAAAAAAGTTCTATGCTGTCCTATCCTGGTGTCCAGACTCTATCCTCTCTCTCCACGCTCATTTCTTTTCCCACCATTTGATATTTCAAAAAGTAAACATGGAGCACTTAGCAAAAGCTAGTCATTGTGCTAGGTCCCCAGGTGAACAGCCAGTCCTCCTAGCCTTGCTTTCAAGAGGCTTATAGTTCAACGCGAGTGGGTGCTAAGTTATAGTTAGACAGAAGCAATATGTTCTGTCGTGCTTTTGCACAGTAGGGTGAGAGTAGATAACAGTAATGTACATTTCAAAAACCCTTAAGAGAAAGTGTTTTGAAGTTTTCACCACAAAGGAATAACAGATTTTAAACGTTATCCAATGCATTCGTGTATTAAAACATTATATGGTACTTCATTAGTATGTATAAATTTCATATATCATTTAAAATATATTAAAGTTTATAATATAAAACCTGAAAGGCCATTGCTTCAAAACTAGATTATTAACCCCCAAATAATGTTATGGCTGCCATATAAAATGTCACCAGAAAGTGCCGGGAAAGTATTCGTACTTGCAGGAAATTATAAGCACGGAAGTAAGGATTGATGAGAAGTTCAAGTTTAGAATTCTTAGGTTGGTTTCCTCCGACTCATCGACCGGGTCCTCGTATGCTCACCTAAGATGTGATAGCCCTTTGAGTGGCTGGTGCTCTTTACTAATGAGTGTCTGCATATCCAGTGGTGCTGCAAGCAGGGACGTTCAGTCTGCAGGAAAGGAGGGTGCTCCTTGTCTACACAAAGCAAGAGAGACAGAGCTAGGGCTATAGTTTAGTGGTAGAGTTCTTGCCTAGGATGTGTTAAGTCACAAGGCTCAATACCCCAGACCTTCAAAACAAAACAACAAAACCAGAGCACACAAAATCTAGGAGCAATAATGTTTTAAGTCTGCAATTGGATGTATATGTTGGTACCAGTTCAAGGAAATGTGGGCAAGTAATGTGTGCATATTTCATATTTAACTAATTTAATTTTTTAGATTAATGGTCTATTCTTTTAGAATTTCATACAATACATTTGATGTGTATGAGTGTTTTACCTGCGTGTATGTATGCCCTCTACGTGCATGGCGGGTGGCTGAGGGCTTCTGTGATCTAACTACATTGCAATGTTCCCACCCCTGGGAACCGGGGAAGTATTTTTTTTTTTTTAAATCCAAACTGTTGGAAGTTCTGCTTCTTTACAGCCACAGTCACTTGGTTTAGCAGCCGGGGAGATGAGGTAAAGGTGAGGAGTCCCTCCTTTCTTGTGGAAGATCACCCTGTTTGTGTAAATGTAGCTATGCTTTTAGAACACTTATTAAGCACCTACTATTTGCTACGAACTACTTGTTATGCCATAGTTCAAAAAAGATGAGTCAAATGAGGGGTAGGTGCCCTGGAGGAGACCGCTGACTTCTGGACACCATTCCTCTCCACCCCACATCTGCATTCTGCAGCTGAAATCGGGTCTGAACAGCAGGCCACCTGCTCACTAGGAAGAGCGATTTTGGAGTGGAAAACCTTTACTTGAGGTTTACCAGCACAGAAGTGAGGAGAAATCACTGTGTCAGGGTCCTGTCTGGACCTGGGATTGGGAAGCCAATTTTACCAATGTTCTGAAGCTGATCAGACTTGGAGAATACAGTTTAGTAAACGTTCTACCTAAGTTACATATTGAATTAGAAACAGACATTATTAATTTACCATGAAAATGAAAGCTGTCAGGAGCTGAGGGGGGAGGGGGGTTATTACACCTGTTCTTCCCGTTGTCCCTGAGCAGAAACCACGTGAGTGGTCAGGCTTCCAGACAACGTCCTGAAGGGGACAGGCAAAGAGAAGACGTCCTGAGTCTTCGGTGTGGTTGCGCTACAGCTCCAAACACCTCCACATAGACGGGACTGGGTGAAAACATACATGTATCATTTCCTTCAGCGTACCGGTCAGCAGGGCTTTAGGCGTCTTCTTTCCTGTGTCTGTCCTTTTTGTGGCTGGCCCTATCTCCTTATCAGTCTCCCTGGAAAAGTGTCAGTCAGTGGCAGGCCATTTTCATTTCTTTTCAATCACTTTGAGTGTCTCTTCTCCATGTTGACTTTTATCTTCATATCCAAAGAAAGCTTATCTTTCTCCCCTGCTCTGCCCCTAAACCTCACATCTTTGGAGGGGGGCATCTTTAGCCTACATTATACTTTTGTTTTTATGTTTAGTGGTAAGTTCTTTTTTTAAAACAACTTTTTAAAAATTAATTAATGGCCGAGCAGTGGTGGCGCACGCCTTTAATCCCAGAACTCGGGAGGCAGAGGCAGGCGGATTTCTGAGTTCAAGGCCAGCCTGATCTACAGAGTGGGTTCCAGGACAGCCAGGGCTATACAGAGAAACCCTGTCTCGAAAAACCAAAAAAAAAAAAAATTATAAAAAATTAATTAATGATTTCATTTGTTTACATCCCAAATGCTGCCCCCCTCCTGGTTCCCCCTCACAGAGTTCTTCTCCCCTTTGCTCTGAGAGGGTACCACCCCCCAGCTAACCCCCTACCCTGGGGCATCAAGTCTCTACAGGATTAAGCGCATTCTCTCTCACTGAGGCCAGACAAGGCAGCCCTCTGCTACGTATGTGTTAGGGGCCTCGAAGCAGCCCATGTATGTTCTTTGGTTGGTGACTCCATCTCTGGAAGCTCCCAGGGGTACGGGTTAGCTGAGAGTTGGTTTTCCTGTGGGATTGTGATTCTCTTTGTTCCTTCAATCCTTCCCCTAACTCTTCCATAGGGGTTCCCGACCTCAGTCCAATGGTTGGTTATCAGTATCTTGTATCCATCCTTTGGTTGAGGAAAGCCAGCTTCTGGTTATTATGAATAAGGCTGCTAAGGACATAGTGGAGCAGGTGTTATCATTGAGTAGAGAAGTCAGGGCAGGAGCAGAGCCAGAAATCATGGATTTGCCAGATGTAGATAGTTTCTGCAATTGTTAGTCATTCAGGGGGGTTGGTTGTGGTTTGTTAATAGTCATGCCCAAAAGGAAACAAAAGGAAAAAAATTAAATTCAGAAATCTCTCTCTCTCCTCTTATTAGCTTCGCCCGCATACCCAACCCCTCCGAGCAACGGCGAAGACAAACACACACGAGGAAGGTTGTGTGAGAAGAGCTTTCTCAAGCAACAACCGCTTTACTTCAAGAACTCAGCTCTTAAATACAGTGAACAAAGTAACACAAAACAAATGTTGGAACTCAAGGAAATTGACCACAGGCGGGGATACTTCACCACTATACTAACGAGGACCTGGCTCTCCTGCTTAGGAAAAACAAAACTCCATCTGCCCTTTTGCAGAACTTCAGCCTCACAGGGTGTTTTCAATATTGTAGGCTATAGAGAAGAAACCACAGCCAAGCACTGGGAGGCTAATCCAAGTAAGGAGGCTACACCTCTCTCCTTCTTTCTCTCCTATCTAGTGATAGGGGGTGAAACCAGAGGGATAAACCATGGGAAAAAGAAAACCCCACAAAGTAGAAAAGACAGGCAGTGTCTGGCTCTGCTCCTGTTAGTGGGGGGCACTGCTGACTCAGCACATTGCTCAGGATGGATGAGCAGAAACTGCTGTCAGGTCACTGATTTACTAACTCTGGTCACATGGCCTGAAACTAACTGTGTAAACAAGGTAGCCTTGGATTCATTGCAGTGTTCCTGCCTCAGCCTCCCCAGTGCTGGGATCACAGGGACGTGCCACACGGCCACCATGGTTTCTTAGATTTTCCCCCCTAGTCAAGCAATTTGTAGTGTTATCCTTTTATTCAGATTTCAATTCATAGAAAAATAAGGCTCAGTGGCTTGAGGGCCACATTTAATAGTCTCATGGGCATCTGGTCAACCACACCTAGACATTGGGAACTTTTACGAAGCTCTACTCGCTTGTGGTAATCTGAGTGAGAAAGTCTTCCATAGGATTGGCCTCAACCTACTTCCAGTTCCCCTCTTTCTGCTTCCTGCTGGTGGCTGAGGATGTGACCACTCAGCTTCCTGCTCCTGCCACCATGTCTGCCTGCCGCCATGTCTCCACCCCATGATGGATCCTCATCCTTCTAGAACCATGAGCCAGGAGAAACTATTTCTACCCTAAGTTGCCTTTGGTCCTGATGTTTTATGACAACAACAGAAAACTGAATAATACATAGTTTTTCTTCAATAATAAAATTTCAGAGTTAGGGGGAGGGAATTATACTTTTGAGAAACAACTTTAAAATATTGAATAGCTCCTTTTTTCTCTACACCGGAGAGTAGCGTCTGCTTTGTGGAGTTTGTCTGGCTCCAAAATTCTTCAGTAGAATAGGAATTACTTCTCACATTTCTTTCTTTAAAACGTACATAATACATACACACACACATGAGTATGTATTTCTGCTATTAAAAGTTACCTCCTTTGTGCTGGCATTTTTATCATAAAAGGAAAGTTGTGAAATCTTCCTGTGTGCCAAACATTGATCTGAACACTGTGCATATATTTAACCCTCACTATTTTATAAGGAAGTGGTATTATTCCTAAAATACAAATGAAGAATCCAGAGCTTACATTTTTGATAACTTGTTCAATATCACAGAGATACAAGTCTGCCATAGCAGAGCTCAGAATTCAGATCTCTGAAGTAGGAGTCCATGCCAGGCACATACACAAAGCTAGCAGATTCAACATGACCATTTCCCTCAGACATCATTAAGCAGAGTTGTAAACAACAATTTACATAGACATCGCCATATGAATACTGTCACAATTAATTTTGTGTTTACTTGCCAAACTAAAACCTATGTGTTGCTTCAATGGTGTTTGGGGGTAAGGTCAACATTTTAAGTTAAAATAAAGCAGGTTACACCTTATACTAAGGGTATGTCTGTTGTATTAATCAGGGTTCTCTAGAGTCACAGACCTATGGAAGGAATGTCTCTATATATTAAGGGAAATTATTGGAATGACTTACATTTTGCAGTCCAACAATGGACAGCCGTGAGTAGGAGGAGGTCCAAGAGTCTAGTAGTTGCTCAGTTCCACAAGGCTGGGTGTTTCAGCTGGTCTTCTGTATAAGCTGGAATCCTGAAGAAGTAGGCTCCAACTGTGCTGGCCAGTAAGTGCAAGCAGGCAACGAAGAAGGAAGCCTTCCTTCCTCCATTGTCCTTATGTAGGCCTTCAGCAGAAGGTATAGCCCAGATTAAAGGTGTGTACCACCACTCCTGGACATAACCTGTTCTTTACTTGGAACTTGCTCTATCCCAGGCTGACCTTGAACTCAGAGATATGTCTACTGGAATTAAAGGTGTGTACTACCTTGCTTGGGTCTAAGCTGTTCATGGCCACTATGCTTCAAGAACTGGATCAAAATCACGTGTCATCCCACATCAAGATTTGGATCAAAAGCCTCAAGATCTTGATCACAGGTAAGTCCTCCATTTCTGGATTATAGTTCATTCTAGATATAGTCAAGTTGACAACTGGGAATTGCCATCACGCCTGTCCAATCAGTGTGAGGCTTGAATAAAAGAAAACAGAAGAGAAAGACCTTGCTGTAGGGAGAGGAAGTTCTTCAGTAGACCATCTTTTCCCTGACCGGTTCTCATGGTAGACTTCTACTTGTCAGTCTCAACAATCATAAAAGCCAGTTCCTTATAATGAATGTCTTTGGCTAAATGATAGACAGACAGATAGTAGATGATAAGTAGGCATACAGATGATATATAATAAACAATAGACAATAATTGATAGGTGATAGAGAGATGATGCACCCATTCCATTAATTGACTTCTGGAGAATCCTGACTATATGAATAGATTTTAAGATACAGATTTCAAGCAGAAAGAAGGAATATCCAAAATACCACTGAACTTTACAACACTGACAGACATTTTACATCAATGTGGTCTTTTTTTCCCCATGAATCATATTCCTAAAATAACATGCTTCTAAAAATCCTGGACAGATGATTCGACCTGCTATATTTTTATCTTGTAGAAAAGATCAAAAGAAACATTGCCTGTTTTAACATTGCCATAACTGGCTTCTTTCTGTTATTCCATTAGAAACAGACTGCTCTTGTACTCATTTATGGGAGAAAATTAATTACTTTATTTATTCAAAGCACACTGGAATGTTCCTAGACCCTGACTCTTAAGAAACTTTGATGGGAGCCAGACAAGTTAAAATCATTGCCTGATATATTCAAATCACACCCCAAATTTAAAAGGCACAAAGCATTGCTGTCTAAACCTACAGACATACAAGGAAAAGAAAGATGAATGAAAGGCAGAGTGCACATTAGGTAGGCATGGAAGGAATCGTTTACTCTTCTCTATATGACTTTGGAATTATTAATGATTTTACATTAATACCCACAAGAAACTTATGCATTCCTGGGCAATTTCATGTTTCCCTTCTGTCTCCTTTGCTGAGTACTGGAAGGGTTGTCAGGTGACAGCATGAGTGGCCCAAATGCAGTTACACCCTTTACTCTTACAAACTCCAGGTAACTAATGTGTCTTTAACTCCAGTAGCAAACTTGCAGACAAAGAATAATTCGTTTCCCCATTGGACACCCAAGCACAAATGCACTCTTGGAGTATGAGACTGCCAAACGTAGCAAACTTCTTCTTCACTGGATTGGTTTTCCTTCTGGGCCATCCCTGAGAAGTCATACTTAAAACTTGTTCTTCACTGAGACCGATGAAACTAGTTGGCATTCATTATACAGCCCTTCCTGTCTACTTGCTCATTCAAAACCAAGTTTAATGATTTGAATGCATACAGGAACTTAAAGCTCTCGAACTGGACCCCAAGGAAAATTCTCATTTTCATAAAAGGCTTTTCGTCCCTTGTTCTTTTTTCTTCTGTCACCGAATGACATTCTGGTTGACAATACTAGGAAAGCAGACATTTTGAGCCAAGATAAGTATGTGACTAACTGGCCAGGCTATGGTGACACGAGTGTAATGTGGTGTCTGGCTGTTTAGAATGCAGAACAGCTTGATTGATTCTTTAGGATTGCAGAGGTGACATTCAACAAAGTTCAGATTGTTTTATTTGTGGGTCAGTAGGAAAGAGAGATCTGATTTGAAGGGACAGAGTGTACAGTTCCTAGTTGTGGGTATTTGAGGGACCACATTGTGTTTTGAAGGGAAACATACATATTCAGACCCTGGAAAGAAAGAGACAATGAGGCCCACCAGCTTCTAAAGTTCTCAGCTAGATTCCATCTCACAGAGATTTTCACAGAGGTGCACCAGACAGCAAGGGCAGCCTATGGACCCAGTCAGTTTCAATGATGCCCAATAAACTAGTGTCCCTTGCTGACTACCGTGGCCTGTAGGCTTGCTTTTCATCATTGAGTGCTTAGAGAAACCTCCCAGAGAAGCAGGTAAGCTCTAACTGGAAAAAAGGCAAAGCTCCCAGCTAATTGTGATACAATTCACAACAAGAGGCCATGTTTGATAATCAAGAACCAGAGACTCAGAAATGAGGCACAATGGATGACCGATTATGAGAGAAGTTGTTAATATGTTCTATAACCTCATGCAATAGCTCCATTGGCTTCTTGTCTAGAGTTCAACCACATAGCCACAGCCATCTTCAGAAAGGATGAGTAATCCTACCAGATAAGAATAGACTTTTAGGGGTTGGAGAGACAGCTGTCGAGTGTAAGAGGGACTCTCACAGTCATTTGACTTGCATTTCCCTGATGGCTGAGGATGTTGAACATGTCTTTAAGTACCTTTTGGCCATTTGTGATTATTGTGAATATTGACTAATATTTTGTAATAATTTGTGAGAATTGAGAATACTCTGTTTAGATCTGTACCCAATTTTTATTTTGAGTTATTTGTTTTCTTTTCTTTTTTATTTTTATTTTTTGATATTTTATTTACATTTCCAATGTTTCCCCCTTTCTAGGTCTCCTCTTTGGAAACCCCCTATCCCCTCCCGCTCCCCCACCTCTATGAGGGAATTCCACCTCCTACCCGCCCGCCCACTCCCATATTCTCACCTTGACATTCCCCTTTATTGGGGCCTCTTCTCCCCTCATGGCCAACAAGGCCTTCCTCTGCCACATATGTGGTCTGAACCATGTGTCCCTCCATGTGTATTCTTTGGTTGGTGGTCCAGGCTCCATAAGGACCGGGGGGGGGGG
>CM052704.1:20807345-20818015 GCA_028551405.1 Uromys caudimaculatus | reverse complement strand
TTCCTCTTGAAAGGATTCTAGTTGTTTATCTCTGTTCTCTTGTATTTCTTTAAGGGTGTTATTCATTTCTTTCTTAAAGTCTTCTATCATCATCATCATGAGAACTGATTTTAAATCTGAGTCTTGCTTCTGGTGTGTTGGGGTATCTAGGACTTGCTGTGGTGGGAGAGCTGGGTTCTGATGATGCCAAGTAGCCTTGGTTTCTGTTCCTTATGTTCTTACCCTTGCCTTTTGCCATCTTGTTAACTCTGATGTTAGCTGGTCTTACTGTGTCTGGTTGTGGCTTGCCCCTTCCTGCAGGCCTCTGTGTCAGTACTCCTTGAAGACCGGCTCTCTCTGAGAGGTGTTTTGGTTTGGAGAGCTGTGGCACAGGGTCACCTCTGGGGTGCAGACAGAAACCAGAAGGATCTTGTCCCCAGCTGTCCCTTGGTTCCTATGTCCTGATGGCTCTACAAGGGTCCCTCTTGATCCAGTGAGTTTGAACAGAAGTGGTGGTTTTGCCTATGCTCAAAGGTGTGTCAGCATTCCTGGGATACCAGCTCTCTCCTGGAGTCCTGTTGCCCAGGCTGAGGTCCCCAGGCACAGACCCCTGGTGGCCCAGGCAGAGGTCTCCACCCACAGATGGAAACCGGAAGGTTCAGAGGTTTCCTGTTCCTGAGTTCTCCTCAGGCCCTGTATCCAGCCGGTTCCGGGCGGGTCTTGGTAAGCAGTATTGCTCCCCTTAACCCCACTCATGGCTTTGCCACGCTCCTGGGAGGGTAGCTTTCTCCTGGCGCTAGTTGGCTATGGATTCCTGGTCAAGTTATTTGTTTTCTTGATGCCCAGTTTTGGTTTTGGTTTTGTTTCTTATTTAGTTCTTTATATATTTTAGAAAAAATATGGAATGCTTCATGAATTTGCATGTCTTTCTTGCAAGGGCCATTCTAATCATCTCTGTATTGTTCCAATTTTAGTATATGTACTGCTGAATTGAACACTAATTTTTTAAAAAATTTTGAATACAAGTTATTCTAAGAAAGAGGAGATGTCATCCAGGGACAGCTAATACTATCTCTCAAAATAACCATATTCTCTGTAAGAACACTGCCTTAAAAACCCTTCTAGGTTGGTGTTCCAATCTGTCCAGTGGTCTTGCCTGGTTACAGGAGATGGCCAGTTCAGGCTCCATATCCCCCATTGCTAGGAGTCTTAGTTAGGGTCACTGTAACTTTAATTTTTTCAAAGCCTATTTTTAATGATGATTCTTAAATGCTTTAACCTCCCTTGTAGCCCACCACCCACCAGAGGGAGTGGAAAAGACAGGATACAGAGGAAGTGGACCTGTTTATAAATGGTTCTTTGGAGCAGACCCCATCTGCATTGTCAGGAAATCAGCAGTTCAGTTCACAGGTCAGCAGCGGCAGCTCGATCCACTCACAAACACTTTAGGGATATATCAGCAATCCAGTGTCAGGATAGCAGCAGGGGTGGCATGACTTAGCAGGAACAGCCAGGCCTCAGCCTTGGCACAAGTCAGCAGGAGGGACCTGGAGGGATGCCAGAAGTTCTCGGCTGTGCCACTCTCAGTAAAGATGTGACACCAATAAGCATTGCACAGCTAGCTCTACAAGTAAGCCCAGCTCAGCCTCAGTCAGTCGAGTTCTACTCCTACTCCCTCCAAACATCACGTGTCCTCCGCAGGTCTTGCCTCGGCATGTGCTTCTGTCTCAGCTGACATCACTCTGCCAACAGCCTGAGTGTGCAGAAGCAGTAAGAACTGCGGCACACCACCAGAAGTGTTTTGGTGCATTTCTCTCTATGGAGCCCTGACAAATGGAGCTTAACTATGCAATGTGAGGCCGACCAATGCACGCCTATTGTTAGTGAAGAATCCTTCGTCACGTGCTTACTTTAGCAGAGCATTCTTTCACCTGTGTCTGCTTCAGCGAAACGTTCCTTCACAGGTCTGCCCCAACAAAACACCATCCAGTCGACTTTCCAAAGAACACTTAGGTTTCCACCTCAGGTCACTCTCATAGATTCCTAGGACTTTCTGTTGTTCTGGGTTTCCAGCTTGTCCCATATAGATGGCTCCTAATATAGGTGTCTCTCCCATCACTCTATCTGCCTCATCCTCATCATCCCCGCTCCATCCCCTTCCCCTCCCTCCACTGCCTCTATTTCCCCTTCTCAGTGAGAGTCAAGCATCCCCCCTTAGACCCTCTTTGTTACTTAGGTTCTTTGTGTCTGTGTTTATAGCACGCTTATCCTGTCTTTATGACTAATATCCACTTACAAGTGAGTACATACCATTATGTCTTTCTGGGTCTGGGTTACCTCACTCAGGATGATATTTTCCATCCATTTGCCTGCAAATTTCGTGATATCCCTGTTTTTGGGGTTTTTTTTGTTTTTTTGTTTTTTTTGTTTTTGTTTTGTTTTGTTTTGTTTTTTTTGGTATTTCGAGACAGGGTTTCTCTGTGTAGCCCTGGCTGTCCTGGAACTCACTCTGTAGACCAGGCTGGCCTCGAACTCAGAAATCCACCTGCCTCTGCCTCCCAAGTGCTGGGATTAAAGGCGTGCGCCACCACTGCCTGGCAACATCGGATAATTTTTAAAGTGAAATTTAAGTCAGTAACTAAAAATCAATCTAACAGAGATGAACCAATTTGATACTTTTTTGCCAAAGTATGAAACTAGGAAATTCAAAAGTCTGTTTTTTTTGGAGTTAGGCCATTATATTTTCTACAGGAGCAGAACACTTTGCAGTCCCAGTCAGAGACCATGCAATTCACAACGTTCAATAGCTTTAAATCGGAGCTGAGGAATTTGAGGCAGGATACATGAGCAGAGCTTTGCATGATGCTTCGCACAGCGGAGAACACATGTGTTCAGGATCAAGGCTGCAGTCAAACCAGGATACAACACAGGCAAGCACAGCCAGAAACACCTCAGATACCCTACACTTCTGATACGATGTCCAGCACCTCCTGTAGTAAGAGACTGGCAGCTTCATTCCTCACTTCACCTCATCCCCAAGTTCTGCTGATCCTTTCCTGGATGCCTTCTGTGTGGACCTCGTGTCATGCTGGGGTGTCTTTGTTATAACACCACCCGTTGACATTAAATTCTCTATGCTTGCTCGATAGTGTTCTTGAAATTCTGTCGAGAAACTAGCTCCTGCATTCGGAGGAGAGATCTGTCTGGTAGACTGTAGAGTCCCGGCACCAAAACACATGCCACGGAGCCACAGCTAATTCGATGATTGTAATATAGGTGTGTGTTTCAAAAGAAGCAAGTTCTCTCCCAATTCCAGGGAGCATTTCACAACGAAAGTGATTGTTAGCTTGCATGGTTTCCATTATCTGTTGCTTCACTGATCACGGGTTCACCGGGACAACTGTTTATCCTGGGAAGCTGGAGGTCCGCAGAAAGTTTCCAGACTCTTTCATCCATGAAAGCCTCTGGGTAGAGTTGAGATGAACATGGTGTTAGGCTAGTTGTATGATCATTCCCCCATTGTGGTAGTTTGAATAGTTAGGAGATGTGACCTTGTTAGAGGAAGTGCGTCACTGTGGAGGCGTGGCTTTGAGGTCTCATACATATGCTTAAGTCTGGCCAGTGTGATCCAGAGTTTTTCCTGGCTGCAGGCAGGTCAAGAGGCAGAACTATCAGCTCCTCCTTCAACACCATGTCTGCTGGCCTGCTGCCATGCTTCTTGCCATGATGATAATGGACTGAACCTCTAAAACTATAAGCCAGCCCCAATTAAATGTCCTTTATAAGAGTTGCCTTGGCCATTAGTGTCCCTTCATAGCAATGGAAACGCTAACTAAGATGCCCACTACAAGCTTGCTCACTTTTCCATACAGTCATCCTTAGGGCACATTCAAAAATCTGTTCCCTGCCTTCTTGAGAGGAGCCACAGAAAGCTGGGAGCTTAGTTTTTGAGGTGGCTCCTGACATCCTTCTGTTCTTGTCCTGTCCCCTTCTCCTTATAATGAACGTTGATTTACTGAATTTTTTTATATGTGTCTCTGTGTGTGTGCATGTGTGTGCATTCGAATGTGTGTGTGTGTGTGTGTGTGTGTGTGTGTGTGTGTGTGTGTGTAGGTAAAGGAACAACCTCAGGTGTGGTTCCTCAAAAGCTGTCTACCTTGGTTTGTTTTATTTATTTATTTATTTATTTATTTATTTATTTATTTATTTATTTATATACATGTGTGATTGTGTACATGTATGTGTGACTGTGTACAGGTGTGTGTGTGATTACCCTTGGAGGCCAGCAGAAAGGAGTCAGACATCCTGAAGCTGGAGGAGAGGCAGTTGTGAGTTACCCAAATGGTTATTGGGAACTGAACACAGGTCCTCTGCCCCAGCAGTAAATGCTCATAACTGCTGAGCTATCACTCCAGCTACCATGTTGGGTTTTGAGACTGGGTCTCTTACTGGCTTGGGGCTCACTGATTTGGCTCAGCTTCCTGGCCAGTCAGCCCCAGGGGTCTGCCTGTCTCTGTCTTCCCAGTGCAGATATTACCTACTGATTTTATTTTCTACTTTTGGGCCATAAAAATTCATTTTCCCTACAGTTAGGTAAAGACTATTACGTGTATCTACATTTTACACCTGATATAAAAGTGTTACTGAGTGTTAAAGGTTATAGGTTTCTTCAAGCATCCCCACATTTCCTGGAATTCAACATTTACCCCCCCCCCTTTGAGAGAGAGGGGAGAGGGAGAGAAAAAGAGAGAGAGAGAGAGGCGTGCATGTACATGAATATATGGAGGGCAGAAGACAACTTGAGAGAGTTGGTTCTCTCCTTCCACCACATGGGTTCTGAGGATGGAACTAAGATTATCAGTAAGATGACCTTGCTTGTCTGCAAGCACCTTTACCCAGTGAGCTATCTTGATGCCCTCTCTCCCTCCGCACCAGAGTTCAGACCTAGGGCTATATGTTTAGAACACAAGCCTACCTGCTCTACTACAAAACGACCTCCAGTCCAAAGCAGTCATTATAAGCCAATAAGAGCCATGGTGATTTGCAAGCCTATTATATAACAGCAATGTATGTAGTGTGTACCATTTCTGATCCTTATAACCCTGTCAGTCAGGTGATTTAATGGTAATTGACCCTTATGCATCTTTTCCAGTCACTGCACCTAAGATTTGGTAAACACAAGCAGGGACCTTTAATCCCAGCACTTAGGAGGCAGAGGCAGGCGGATTTCTGAGTTTGAGGCCAGCCTGGTCTACAGAGTGAGTTCCAGGACAGCCAAGGCTACACAGAGAAACCCTGTCTTGAAAAACCAAAAAAAAAAAAAAAAAAAATTGGTAAGGGGACTTCATTTTTGTCAAAGCTTCAGGCTATTTTGAACTATCCCTTTAAACTTCATGATGACGATAATGACGATTGCTGCTGTAGCTGCTACTACTACTATTACAGTTTTGAGCTCTGCTCCTTCCATGAAAGAAGCACTATTTTACATAGGAAAAATGGCACCTGAAAGCTAAGTTTGATCTCTAATTGAAGGCAACAGAAGTGTAGCTCTATTTTAAGTTTCACATATTAAAGTTTATCTTGCAATCATTGCAACTTAGCTGAGCTAAAGGGAAGGGGGAAGAGTGCACCCTGACTGATTAGTTGTGGGACTGGTGGTGGCAGCTGCCATTCTCTCCTGAGATCTAGTTGATGAAAGCATCTCTTCTTTGGGGGACTTGATTTTGTACACAGATGCTCGGGTTTTGCATCTTGCCCTGTCGGATGAGCCTACTGTAACGCAGACCCTTTGCTTTGACATGTTGGCCAGTTTCCTTGGGTTTGCATGTCTCTTAACTGGGATGCACTAATGGATTGGTCTCACTGGTTACTTAGCAACAGATGCTGGTACCTGCCAACTGAGATGTCCTGGAAGGGAAAATGGGGAAGACTCTTGCTTTTGTCCTTGTTTTAGTTTGGGTTTCTTTTGCTCTGTAGAGACATGTGATCTTGGTAACTATTATAAAGGAAAACATTTAATTGGGGATGGCTTATAATTCAGAGGTTTAGTCCATTATCATCATGGTGGGAAACATGGCAGTGTGCAGGCAGACACGGTGCCAGAAAAGCAGCTGAGAGTTCTACATCTTGATTCAAAGGCTGCAGAATGAGACTGTGACATACTGGCCAGACTTGAGCTTCTTAGACCTCAAAGCTTCTAATAACACACTTCCTCTAACAAGGCCACACCTATGCCAACAAGGCCAAACCTCCTAATAGTGCCACTCCTTATGGTCAACATTCAATCAGATGAGTCTGTGGGGCCATTCCTATTCAAACCACCACAGTCCTCTTAAAAGGTAAAGAACAGTCACTATGTTTTGGGACCATTGGGACTGAACTAATGCTCTAACCCTAAACCAAAGTCTCTCTCTCTCTCTCTCTCTCTCTCTCTCTCTCTCTGTGTGTGTGTGTGTGTGTGTGTGTGTGTGTGTGTGTGATCATGTGTTGGGGATTGGTCCTAATGCTTTAATCTAGCCCCTAAAATCAGAAATCTGAGTGTCCAAACACTGAAAGTCCTTGTCACCAATTGGTTTTTAATCAATCAATAAAGAGCCAATGGCCAATGGCTGGGCAGGTAGACTGAGGAGGGACCTTTAGATTTGCTTGAGCTAGGAAGTGGGAGAAAGGAAGAAGAGAGAGAGATCACCATGTCTCAGAGGCAGACAGGTAAGAGTCACAGCTGCAGAAGAAAATTCATTCAGAATGTAGGTGGGAAGGGAAAGCCGCCCCATGGGAGGCACTGCCCAGAAGGTAAAACAAAGATAAAACAAGGATTTAGAAGGCGTTGAGCCTGGAGTACTGGAGGGAAATGTATGCTAGCCAGGCAGAGGATTAGAACTGGCCAGCCTTTGAGCGGGTCAGGGTATATTAAAATTAACTGGTATGTATGTGAGTGTGTGTGTGTGTGTGTGTCTTTCATTCAAGAATCCAGACAACTCCTGGAATGGATGCATGCACGAGACCCACTAGGAGCCAAAGCAGTTAAAAAACTGATAACTAATCATGACTCATACAAATAAACATATAAAATATTTTATTTAACTCATTTATTAATAACAGAATAAAAAAGTTATAAGGAGCACAGAGGAAGCCATAGATCAAGAATAGATATATATTCCTCAAGACAATACAGATTACATTCCTCAAGATAATACAGATTACATGCTTATGGAAGCAGTCTTCTATGTTCTATGACTTATGGAATTGTAAATATCTCCCACAGACATCAAAAGTATCAGGCCTCACATACATACATCATACAAGGTATACCAGATAAAATATTCAATGTCCTTTTGAAAATCATTCACATGTTAAAAGTCAACATTGTAATGTGTTTTTATGAATTTTCAACCATCAAATGATTTTTCTCTATACTTCTTCAGAACACTTCTCTCCCTGCCTTGGAGCAGCCACCAGTGCTCTGGACTCCAGCTAAGGGACAGCTGAGCATTAAAGGGACAGCTTTAGTGGGATTTACCTAGATGTGTTCACACAGCTCTGCCTGGCCATCCTGGTGTAGGAAATGAAATGGCTCCTAACAATATTCCTCCCCAGCTCCACGCTGATCACGAGCCATTCTTCATCTAAAAGAGAACAGAATCAGATCTTAACATGACTGTGCCCCACAGTACCAGAAAATCCGTGTGATGCCTAAGGTTCCCTTTTAAGTTTAAATTACAGTGCTTAAGGGGTCTATAAAATAAAAATGCCTGTAACTGGTAATCCCCACTTGCCCAAGGACAGATAACTCCCTAGAAACACTGGGGGCTGTTACTCATGTAAGACAATAAGCCATGTATTTTCACTTCTGTAAACAAGCTTGGTTGCCCCGGTTGCACAGGATGTGCTTGATCACACACATAGGCGAGAGGTATGTAGTCAGGAAGTCTTGGACAGTACTTAATAAAGCTTGCTTTAAATTTGGCTAAAAAATTGTGATCGTAGTCTTATTCTTACCTGGTGAGATTATCAGAAGCAACACTCGTTATGGTATAAGGAGCCAGAGAATAGTCTGTTGAAAGTTTCCTAACTTATAGATCGCTATTTTAAAAAATACACACACACACACACACACACACACACACACACACACACACACACACACACATTTAGAAATTTCTCTGAATGACATCATAAATATTTATATAAATATTATCAAATGTGAATTGTGAAGATGAAATAAATTCTTAAAAGAATCTCTTATAAAAAGCAAGAAACCAAATTGTTTCTCTATTAATAGAAAGAATTAAAAAAGTCTTCCTAGTGAATGAAAGAATATATTGCACATATAAATGAATGGATCTAAGCATGCAGCAGACATGTAATATGTTATGAGAGAGGCAGTTAACACATTGTTGTTCTTTAGAGTGTAATGTTTATGATGTTTCTACTTTTCAAAAATTTTAATTAGTTTTTATTTATTTCCTCATTATAAATAATAATATCAATACTTTTTTTCTATCTTTGGCTGTGCCCACAGTCTGATGGCAGCCACTTTCTGCTTTGTCTGTCTGACCTAGGTAATGAACCGTGGAGGCATGATAGTCCGGGATGGTGAGGTAGACTAACCTTGAAGGATGAGTAAAGTTAAGGAGTGATGTAGACAGTGACATTAACAAAGATGGAGAGGGTGGAAAGACCCCGGAGAAACGTAAGGACAGAAAACAGTTGAGAGTGAATCAGACAACAGGCTCATGATGAGTAGGAGAGACCATTTTAGGCCACCTTGGGAGGAAGGCTGGCGCATCAGACTGAGGGAATTTAACTTCTCCGTCACGGAAGAGTGTTTTGGGCATCTGTTGCTTTGCCTCCTCAGAATAGACGCTGTATCCTGGAACAGCACCCTTCTGTTCTCTGGCTGTCGTGCTTGCCTATTTTTACTCTGTCTGTGCTCTCTGGGAGCACCCTCCCGACTCCTCAATACTCCCATGATGTGGTTCTTATAAATCAGTCAGTACTGGGAATTCTGCTGGACAATGTCAGAGTGCTCCCGTGAACGACGCCTCGCTTCTGCTGTGTCACTGAAAAGATGGCGCCTTAGGAGGCACCTGTCTGAAGATGGAACGAGGCAGTTTCTCACTGCCATCGCTTGTCCAGATGCCACTACTCCTGCAGGCACTCATCCATTCGATTTGCTTTTTCAGTACTAGGACTTGAACCCAGGGTCTTGCACATGCTAGGCAAACACTCTACCACCGATCCCCATCCCAGCCTGTGTAATCTTCATGCGCAATGCGTGTTTGTGAGCAGGGTTTTATGAAGATGAATACAATGGCAAATGGAGTGCAGAAAACTCATGGAAATAGAACGGAAGGAAAGAAAAGAGAAGAATGTTGGAAAGAGAAAGAGAGCTTGGAGGTGGGGACCAGTGGCATATGATGTAATCCCAGGCACTTGGCAGGCTCACGCAGGAGGATCCCCTGAGGTCAAGAGTTCGGGGTCAGTGTGGACAGCAAAGCAAACTCTGTCTCAGATTTTAAATAAGAGGGGGCGTTAGTAGGTAGAACAGGGAGAAGAAACAGCACTCACTGGGTGAGTGATAGTGACATTGATGACAATTTGTGAGTGAGAAAAATGTGCCATGTAATTAACAGTGGATCTGAGGGAGGAGCTTAAGAAGCCATGCCTTTGATGGGTAGAGTGTGATGTACTTTTAAGCGGTGTACCCACTGATGCCCATGCTACTGTAAACAACCCATAACATATGCTCTTATAATCAACTCTGATCACATGTAGATGCATGTGCACGCACATGTGCACACACATGCACACATGTGCACATGCACACAAACACACATAAACACACACAAGTTGGGAAGTAGAAGATCAGAAAAAGTATTGGGAGGGGAACAAGAGGAGGCAATGGGGGTAAATATGATTAAAATATATAATATGTACTTATAAAATATAATGAAATTTATTATGAATTTCATAACAATATGCGTGCTATTGATATATATATTAATATATATATGTGTGTGTGTGTGTGTGTGTGTGTGTGTGTGTGTGTGTGTGTGTAAAACTTAAGGTGTTGAGTATTCTTACATGGGTGAGAGTTTGAGATGATAACAGGAAAGTCAAATGGAAATATCAGGAGATAGTTAAATGTAGAATAAAAGCCCAATAGGGAATTCAGGATCCAAGTTCTGATGTGTAAATGTGTAGCCAAAATGAATTAGAGTGTCAGTCAAAGAGTATGTGTTCAGTTGTACAACAGAGTGAAATGACAGACAGGACAATTTAGAGCAACAGAGTAAGGAAAAACTAACAAACAACCAGGCCTCTGTTAGACATCTAGTCTGAACCCTTAGTGACCCAGGAAGCCAAGTGATCAGATTGAACGGGCCAGTGAGTTGGGTCAGTGAGTTAGTTCAGCTGTTAGCTACAGTCAAGCAGCTGGAAGACTCAGTTGTAGGTGGCATTTATCTCGCAGTGGACGTGGAGAGGAAATGGGTGTGGACCAACGGAAACAGGTGGAAAAATTGATGAGAAATACCCCTTGGAACCGAAAGAGAACCTTTCCAATAGGAGGGACACCAAGGTAAAGACATCCATGAGACAATGGTTGTTTCTGAGAGCATACTGCAGGCCTGCCAGAACTCTGCTAGTGGAAACAGGTTCCCTTTGAAGTGAAGGTGACAAAGAGGAAA
>CM052704.1:20783343-20798422 GCA_028551405.1 Uromys caudimaculatus | reverse complement strand
GTTGCACAAACATTTCTAGTTCCTGAAACATTGTGCCTCTGGCCCTGGGGCCAGGCCAAGGTCACCCGTTTCTTAGGAGAAAGAATGTAGCTGGGTGGGGTTTGATCAAGCAGGCAATTTCAGGCCTATTTCTGTTTCTGGCTCCAAGTGTGCTAGGGGTCTAACTTTCCTCATAAGGGGGTCAGGTCTTACAACAGCAAGTCCCTAACAAACATCAGTCTAAATGGAAAGGAACTCAAAAGCAATTCCAAAAAATCAGGAACAAGACAAGGTTGCCCACTCTCTCCATATCTATACAATATAGTACTTGAAGCTTTAGGTAGAGCAGTAAGACAACTGAAGGAGATCGAAAAGTCAAAAATGATAATGATAGTGTACATAAGTGACCCTAAAAATTCCACCAGGGAGCTCTTACAGCAGATAAACACCTTCAGTAAAATGGCTGGATACAAGATTAATTCTTAGTAATTATAAGATTAAGTCTTTGAAATAAGAAATTTAAGAAGATATCAGAAGATGGAAAAAATCTGCAATGCTCATGGATTGCTAGGATCACTATAGTAAAAATGGCTACCTTACCAAAGGCAATCTACAGATTCAATGCAATCCTCATCAAAATTTGAACACAATTCTTCAAAGATCTTGAAAGAACCCAGGATAGCTAAAACAATCCTGTACAATAAAGAACTTCTGGAGTTATCATCAGCTCTGATCTCAAACTGCACTACAGAGTAATAGTATTAAAAACCTCATGGTGTTGGCATAAAACCAGACATGTTGATCAATGGAATGGAACTGAAGACCCAGACATGAATTCATACACCTATGGACAACTGATTTTTGATAAAGAAGCCAGAAGTACACACTGGAAAAAATACAGCATCTTCAACAAATGGTGCTGGTCAAACTGGATGTCTGCATGTAGAGGACTGTAAATGGATCCATACTTATCAACCTGCACAAAACTAAGTTCTACTACCTTCCAGTAGTACTGCAAGTTGCTGGCCGAGCATTTAGCACACGGCCTTCAGAGGAACACGTATGATACAAACCATAAACTGAGCCTAGTGGTACCAGCTACCTGAGATTTTTAAGTCAGGAAGATCAAAAGGTCTAGGACTCCCAAGGTGAAGGAGAAAGTTCAAGGCCAGCTGGGCAATTTAACAAGATTCTGTCACAAAATGAAGCTTACCAAAAAAAAAAAAAAAAAAAGCCAAAACAATAAATCTCACAAAAAACAAGCCAAGAAAACAAACAAATGGACAGGAACAACTACTGTATTTGATTGACCTGTATCTTCTTTCCTTTAATCTAGAATGAGGGTGAGCTAACATTTTCTGTAAAGGGGAAGGAACAGGAATAAATACATTTACATATACAACAACATAGTAGTAATGTAAATATTTTAGGCTTGTGATACTATCTGTGTTTCAGCTACCCAAGCGTCTCGTAGTGCCTCAGCCAAAGCCATAGACAGTACAGAAACGAATGAATATAATTGTACTTCAATAAATGATAGTATTTTCTTTTTTCTTTTTTCTTTTTTTAACTTTAGTATTTTCAAACACCAAAAAGAATTTAATAAAATAAGGAGCCGGGCAGTGGTGGTGCACGCCTTTAATCCCAGCACTTGGGAGGCAGAGGCAGGTGGATTTCTGAGTTCAAGGCCAGCCTGGTCTACAGAGTAAGTTCCAGGACATCCAGGACAGCCAGGGCTACACAGAGAAACCCTGTCTCGAAAAAAAAAAAAAAAAAAAAAAAAAAAAAGGAAGGAAGGAAGGGAGGGCTAGAGAGATGATTCAGCAGTTAAAAGTGTTGGTTGCTCTTCCAAAGGCCCTGGGTTAGATTTCCAGCATTCACAAGGTAACTCACACGCACCCATAATCCAGCTTCAGGGGATGCAGTGGTCCCTCCTGGCCTCTGTGGACAGCAGGCATGCATGGGTATGGCACACAGACATAGATTCTGACAATATACATACACGCACATGATAATTTTTTTAAAAAAAATCTTGTTTTTAAGGCTGGAGGTGTACAGTGGTAAAATGTTTGTCTAGATCAAACAAGACAAAGAAGGCCCTGAGTCTAATACCGAGGGCCTCATCCCACATCCAAACTGTAACTCTACTGTCTTTGGCTCTTTCTGTTTACGGCTGACCTCAAAAGGCATGGAAATATCTGATCCTGCCTTGATTTCCTTGCTGGCCAGTGTTGAAAGCAGAAGCTAGAGGTGTCCCCTTGGAGCAGATGGGATTTCACAGACAGGCAGGGCTCATGTGGCCCTGGCATTGTCTCCTGGGCCACTCGCTTCCTCTCACCGGATACCATTTGCAGCACATGTTGTGCTATTGAAGCAAACAAATGGACAGTTTATCAAATACAACGAGTTATATAAAAAATGAGCTACTGTGTGGGAGTTTAATTTAGTGGTAGAATATATGTTTAGTCATGAGTTCAATTTCTGTACTCTCCCCCAAAGACAAAATACATTGAAATGAATTCTGCATAGTCAATATGGACAGAGTAAATATATAAACAAAAATGGCCACAATGAGGCTAGAGATTGGCTCAGCAGTTAAGAACACTGGCTGTTCTTCCAAAGTGCTTGGGTTCTATTCCCGTGCTCACCTGATAACTCACAACCATCTATAACTCCAGTCCCAGAGAATCTGATCTTTCCTTCTGGCTTCTGCAGGCACTGCATGTATGTGGTGCACTGCTATACATGTGGGCAAAACACCCATACACACAAAAATAATTTAAAAAATATGTCCACAAAGCAGCAGCAAACAATAAATTTGGATGTTTTCTTTGTACTATGTCTCAACCGTACAAACAGCCAAAGAAATAATTCAGTCAATTCCCATGCAAGCAGGAGCAAGCAGCACAGGAAGGAATGCCAGCAGGCTAGCCACACACAGTGGGTCAGAGCTCACAGGACGTTAGACACAGCAACATGGCAACAGATCCAATCCCAACAGAAGCGAGCTTTACAGTCAATCCGTGCCTCCACAACTGTGCACAGAAGACGAGAATACCACAGAGATTTATCTCTTCAGAACTTCAGAAAGTGCCATCACCGCTGAATCCTGATAGACGTCTCCGTCCCTGGGCGTCACTGCCCTTGAGGGAGTGACATCTATCCTTCTGAAAGTGTCTCTGCAGTGAGGGCTGATCTCAGCACTGTCTGTTGTGTTCAGCATCAACTCGCTTCTTATCTTATTGTTCCTTTGGGACTTTATGACTTTCATCTTCGTTGTTGTTTTGTTGTTGTTGTTATAAAATCTGAATAACCTTGGCAGCTTAATGAAGATTTCTTCCCCCCTCAGTTGTAAAACACTAAAGTGATTATCATGTGACTGTATGAGAGGGAGAAAGTCAACATGAGGTCTTGTGCATGCTAGACAAGTACTCCATCACTAAGTCACACACACACACACACACACACACACACACTCACACACACACATTCAAAACCCAAACCTGCATGTCCTCTTCAAAACAAAACAAACCTCACTTTAGGAACTATTGCAGGGTTAATTTATAAGTCCTGCCCAGCAAGTTTGTGATACCATTGACCTATGTTACCGTATCATTACACGATAACCCTAAAGGTTGCTTTATGCTGCTGCACCCTGCAATTAGGAAGCCACCCTGTCATTCACTACACTCCTTGCCTTCTAGGGCTGGGTTCTTATCGATAGTACTTAATTTGCTGTGGCATGACTGTTACAGATACCCTGTAGTGGGAAATAATAAAATACACATTAACCAATATAAGAGATTAAATCACATAGGACACACACACACACACACACACACACACACACACACACACACCTTAAATTGTGGAGAGGACTTTTCTGATGGTAAGTGTAGTAAGTTAAGCATGACTATAGCATTTCAATTCTTTTTTGAAAAATGTGACCATGGAATGTCTTCATCAGAGTCCCTTGATGTAAATTTTTGTCCCCTGCTTTGTTCTGAAGTCTACTGAATTAGAGGATCTTACTCCCTTAGTATAATTAATATAACTGACTTCCAATTAGTAGAATCTGATAAACTTCAGAAGAGAGTAATAAACTTATTCATTATTATTTCAATTAATAGCTTACTATCCCTCACCCTTGTCTCAATTGCATTTTGATTACCTCAAATAAATTTATATTCAGAAAAAGCTAATCCTTACGAATGCGGCTTATTTTTAACAAGGTTCCAAGTTGGTCCTGGGCCTGTTTGAATTTGACCCCCAGAGCATCTCACTTTAGAGTCTCTTCTCTGTCCTGTATTTTGTACATTTAAAAGTCAGCATGGGGGAACAGCACCCTCTTAGCTGTCCCCAGGTGACACTCCTGGTTCAGGGCTCTGCTGGAATTCCCAGGTCTGGCTTTAAACTTTGATTTGTAGTATTTGTTTCTGACTCTCTTCCTTGAGTCTCAGTCACCATCCCCTCATCCCCTGAAGCACACCCCCCCATGGGCTACCATGTTCAGCTCTCCCCACTAATTCTGATTTCTTATGGTTTGAGAGAGATCCCTACCAATGGGCCTGCAGTTTAGACAGCCTCTTCTCTGTGCTCAGACAAGACACAGAGAAAAGAACAGCTTGAAAAGATGCTGAGGCTGCTTTACTGAATAGGGTGCTATTTACACAGGAACTTGTAGTCCTGACAGAAAACAGAAACAAGATGTCAAGAGGTAGAGAAAGGGTAGGGTTTGTTGTTGTTGTTGTTTTGCTTTGTGGCTAAATAACTTTCATCTCGATTTTCACCCTTAATTTAGGATAAGATCTTTATAGCCACATTAATGGAAGCCTGGGTTTCTGTAACATGCCCTTCAGCTCAGAGGTACTTTTGAACGCATTACTGGCAGTCAGACAAGGAAGAGTAAGACAGTGTGCCCTGCATGTGGGAACCACACTGGGTATGCAGAGACCTGGGAGGATTCTCATCCAGTGTGTGGAGGGTAGCCTAGAGCTGTTGAATTTCTTGAACAGAAGAAGTAATCATTTATTATTGCAGACATGGGTAACCATTGTCAAGGTTTCTTAGATGTTGACAAATGTGGCTTGGTTTACTTAGAAGGATCTTCCTGGTGGTCGGTTCATTCCGTGCAGAGTGCCAGTCGGTCTGTTCCATCCAAAGGTAGAAAGAAAATATCGCCCTCATTCATTTGTGTGTGTGAATACATGTGTGCGTGTGTGTACATGTGTGTATATGTGCATGTGAGTGCATCCATGCTTGCATATGTATATATGTACGTGAACATATGAGTGTACATGTATATGTTTCTGTGCATGCGTGATATGTATGTGTGATATGCGCATGTGTGTGTGGGTGCGTGTTTGTCTGTATGCATGTGCTCAGAGGTTAGAGAAGGGCCTCTGGTATCCTACTCTCTCACTCCCTGCCATATTCCTTTTGAGATGGGGTCTTTTATTGAATACAGTGCTCCTGTTCCTTTTGTTTTGTTTTTTCCCTCTGGCTGGGCTGGCAGACATCAAGTCCCAGTGACTCTCCCATCTCTGTCTCTGCCCTTCTCAATGTTGGAGTTGCAGGCATATGCAGGCACACATCCAGCTTCTTACATGAACACTGGGATCTGACCTCTGATCCTCATGCTTGAGTGGCAAGTGCTCTTAGCATCTAAGCTATCTCTCCAGACCCAGACATTTGGACTTGTATTCATATAACATGTTATAAATGTGCCTTGATTTTTTTTCTATTAACGGTGCCTGCATACACTTCATTTAAAAAAAAAAAAGGCTTACATGTTTATTGTATATATGTGATGGAGCTACTGGTCAATAGGATAATCTGGCATGCAAAGCAGAATAAACTGTGGTACACATTGCTGAGCAGTTTCTCAAATGTGTGAAGTTTACTTGTGATAGACCATTAATTTGGTAGTTAGAAGTGTGAGACATTGCCGGGCAGTGGTGGCGCATGCCTTTAATCCCAGCACTTGGGAGGCAGAGGCAGGTGGATTTCTGAGTTCAAGGCCAGCCTGGTCTACAGAGGGAGTTCCAGGACAGCCAGGGCTACACAGAGAAACCCTGTCTCGAAAAAACAAACAAACAAACAAACAAACAAACAAACAAACAAATCCAAATGTAGACTACCTCAAAGTGGTCAGAATCTCCATCTTTCCTCCTGCCCTGAAGTGAAGAGGTTAGCAGGAACTCATGGGCTTAGGACTCCAAACTGTCTCTTATTAAATTTGTGATTTCAGAGAGTAACCTGACTAAGCCTCACTTTGTATGATTATGATATGTTTGTTTTAAGACAAAATGAAGAAACAGAGTTACCACACCCATGAAGTAACATGGCTACAACAACAGCCCTTCACTAACCAAGTGATGCTTCCTTTGCTGCCCTGTTCTCTTGCTTGTAGACCTCCCTATATCTATCTAGAATGTAGTCAAGTCTGTAAGATATGACCAAGAGAAATACATGACAGTCACACGGTGTTTTAGCTACTGTTCTGTTACTGTAAAGAGACACTATGACCAAGGCAGCAAAGCATTTAATTGGGGCTTGCTTACAATTCAGAGAATTAGTCCATGATCATGGCAGGGAGAGTTTCAGCAGGGAAGGTGACAAGGAACTGGATCAGTAGCTGAAAGCTTTATGTATTGATCCGCAGGCAGGAGGCAGAGAGAGTGAGATTGGGCCTGGTCTGGAGCAGTAGCTGAGAGTGTACATCATATCAGGAAGTAGGGGAGAGAGGGCTTGGAATGGCATGGACTTTTGAAATGTCCAAGTCCACACCTAGTGGCACACCTCCTCCAACATGGCTACATCTCCTAATCCTTCCCAAACAGTTCCACCAACTGGGATCCAAGTATTCAAATATATGGCCTTATAGGGGCCATTGTTATTCAACTCCCCAATTAAAAACAAAACAGGGTAGTTAATTATGAAAGGGAGCCATGTCAGATGGTGTTGTTGCAAATGAGTTCTTGGCTTAGAGGGCTTAATGCTCCACTCTAGCCATGGATATGTTGGCCCATCTCTGGTGCTAGTCTGCACTGGATTTCTCTCAAGGGAAGAAACTCTGTATGGTTTCTCTCTGTTGGAGTTCTGTCACCAGCTTGCACACACTGGCAGGCAGGCAATAGGTAAGAGAAGAACAGTGATGGAGGCTCTATTGTGCTAACAGTGGCTTTTCTCCCAGGTTCCACAAAGACCAGCATGTTGCTGATGGTAAAGGCTGGTATGCACACAGGCTGTACCCTGTTTTAAGTTACTGCTCGGGTCTAAGCTGTTCTTTAGTATATGTAATAGTGGCTTTCAGGCTGTGCCCTGTGCTGAGTGACTCCATTTAACAGGGTAGCTGTTGATTCCATCATCAGTAAATATGCAGAGACAGAATAACTTCATATCATTTGTGCCCACAGATACTATTACCTTCACAGACAAACTGACAAATTTTTCACATAGATAAAAAAGTACTACCACAAATATAATGAAGTAATTAGAAGCACATGTGCACATAGGTGTATGAGAGGTATTTCAGAACAACCAGAGCCACGTGAGCTTACTCCACACCGATGAAGGACACAGCCCTCTTCCTTGGGTTACGTAAAAGGACAGACATCTAGCAATGAGGCGGTAATGACTCAATGACCTGTCATCTAACCAAATCCTTTGCGTATTATACTGCTGTGTGACATTATTCCTGAGGAGATGTGACAAAGAAGGGACTGATGACAGACCAACGTTAGGAAATCACCAAAGTCTAACTTGATAAACTGTGGCGATTTGTATATGCTTGGCCCAGGGAGTGGCACTATTAGGAGGTGTGGCCTTGTTGGAGGAAGTGTGTCACTGTGGGGATGAGCAAAGAGGGCCTTCTCCTAGCTGCCTGGGGAAGCCAGTCTTCCCCTGACTGCCTTTGGATCAGGATGCAGACATTTTGGCTCTTCCAGCACCATGTCTGCTGGGACACTGCCATGCTTTCTGCCATGATGATGATGGACTGAACTTCTGAACCTGTAAGCCAGCCCCAATTAAATGTTATCCAATATAAGAGTTGCCTTAGTCATGGTATCTCTTCTGAGCAATGGAAACCTTAACTAAGACATGAAGCAAAGGGCTTTACTGTGTTTACTTATAAGAATATAGGTGAAAGGTGTTTTATGGGACCAGACATGACTCAAATACAGATGCATCACCCCAGTATAGATGGACTTATGAATATTGGAAACTTGGAGTACACTGCACAAGGTGCATGTTGGAGAGTGTCTTTTCCAGATATTTCAGTTGGTCTGAGCCTTTCTCACTAGCTAGCCTTTCAGTTTCAGGAACTTCCTGAAGCCACTGAGTTGTTTACTTCCTGAGCTTAAGGCGCTTCCCTACAGGATAGGATGTTTCACCTCTCCTTAGAATGTCCTATCAGTTCACCTCCCATTTAACATTCTGTTTCTTAATAGGCACCCTTCCAAGATGGAATGTTTTCTCTCAGAGGAAGTTGCTACACAATACATACAATATAAGATCTACAGGCTGAGAATGCCTAACAGTTGTAAGGGACTTTATGCTTAACAGGGTCCATTTTCTGTAATGGACCCACACGCTCAAATGACCTGTATCCAGTGCATCCAAAACCTTTAAATTGGCCTCTCCTTCACAATCTTGAACCACTGCTGTCTTAGCTTTGGTTGCCTCCAGCTAGCTGCTCTCCTGCTGGGTTCTTTAACCTAACCACTTGACACGGTCTTTCATCCATGTCAGCTCTGTTTCTTTGAACTTTAGAACCCCCTCTAACCTTTTGCCATCACTCTGTAACCTGCACACACATGTGTGCATGCACAAACACGTGGGATCTCAGAGTTAGGATGTGTAATCAAGATCATAATATAATCTGTGATTGCCAATGGCCACGCTCTTGAGGGAAATTAAGATTACTTTGGAAACTGCAGGTCAAAAGCTATAGCTTGTGAATTTGTTGCTATTCAATGAATTCTGGTGTTGCAAATGAATTCAAATGTATCTGCCTATGTTTTTTTTTTTTTTTTTAATAGAACAACCAGAAAAGCTGAGGTCTTAGAAACAGAGCTGACTGAAACCTCTACCCAGTATTTCCAAATCTTTGTCACTGTTAGTGAAAGAACTTTGAAATGAAACAAAGAAAGGGAGTAGGAAGAATTATATTCCAGGCTTAAAGTATTCACTCGAGAGAGTGCCGGCTTCTTAAGATACAGTCAGGACTCTTGGGATTTTTAATAAATTTTTGTTGGGCTGGTTTATTTTGTTTTTTGTTTGTTTGCAAACTTTAATGGAAGGGTGACTCATTCCTGAGTTAAGAAATGATGGAGTGGATGGGGATTTTCCCTAGCAACAGGGATTACTTCCCCTTACATGAGTGGGGTGTTATGTCAAGAGCTCCCTGACAGGAACATCCTGCTTTAGAAGGCTGGTCATATGAAGATGCTGTTTTACAGAAACTAAGCATCCGTGTTGGACCAGCCAGTGTTGACCAGCATTGTTTCGTTTTGATCTTCTATGCAGTTACATAGTGTCTTGTCAGTCACGTGGTGTCTTGTTGGACTACCTCCCTATAGGGGCACCAGTCTCAAGCTTATGCCATTTGCCTCTTTCTCTTTGGTCAACAGAGCTGCCTCAATTGTTATTCATACTGGACATTCAGTTTTGTTAAATCTGTCACATGGTTTCTCTGTATTTTGAAATACATTAGGAGAGAAGTTGAAAACGAATTGATTTACAGTTTGGCTAAGGTGGGGCTGGGGTGGGGAACTGGGCTAATGCCCTGCCCTCCATGCCTATAGACACCTTACAATATATAGAAGACAGTAAGAACATATGCAAATTTAACTGCGAGACAGGCTAATAGTTCTTTGAAAGTGCAAAGAGGACCTGGGCCCCATGTTGCTATTGTTGTTGGGTTTTTTGAAGACACTTAAACAAAAATTAAATGTAGGCAGAGGAAAGAAGTCTCAAAGACCTCTTGTTTTAATAGAGAAAATAATAAGGTTTGTGAGTTGTATGGTTCTCCCTTAATCTGGACCTGGAGAGTTTCTTGTTCGTGATTCTTTTCATTTGATAGGTAGAGAATGCGAGCTTTTTGTATCTGCTCTTCAGATGTCAGACTCAAGATCCTGAGTCCTGAATCCTGCTAAACACAGCAACTTAATAAGCATAAAATTGCGATCTTCTGAGAGCCGAAGAGAGGGCCAGCTGAGGAGTGATGCTTTTTGGAGAAGCAGCTTTTCAGAGCCTGCTTCTCTGGGATTGGATGATCTGCAAAGCTTCCTCTCTGTCTTATCGCAGACAAGATTGAGATCTGTCCCCATTCTGCCGGTAATAAGCGTTGTGAAATAGGGCAAGGAACCAGGGTGTCCCGTTACAAAAAGCCCTGCATTGTCCCCTTCTACCCCAAACATAATCAGCTGGTAAAATTTGTGATAAGCTGCATATGGCCCCCAGAGGGGTTCAGATCCCAAGTTCTGGAGCCTGGGAATGTTATCTTACATAGTAAAAGACTGTTTCCACGGACGTTACTGTGTTAAAAAATCGTGAGATGGAAATATTATCTTGGATAATCCAGATAAGCCCCAAATGCAATCCAAATCTTCCTAAAGGAAGAGAGAGAAGGAGATGTGATACAGAGAAGGGCAAGAGCTCACAATGGCCAAGTGCGATAGTGATTTGGAGACAAAGGAAGGGACCCAGGAAGAGGGAGTACAAGGAATGTTCTCTGGGCTGCAAAGAGCAAAGGAACGGGTGCTACTCACAGGCATGTCCACCCTTTTGGCTCTGCAACACAACCTTGTCACCTGCAAAGTTCATGCTCAAGAGTTGCACAACTGAGTGACACAAAAGGTCTCATAATCTTTTAAATAATTTACTGGATCATTCATTTCCCCCAGCCAAGATGCCGTTTCCTAGTTGAGAGCGTGTTCCCTTTTCTCATCTCCTTTGGGGCAGATAGGATTGGCAGCGTTGAGAGGCGGTACCAAGTCAGTTTCCTCAGGGAACCCTTCTGAGATTCTGTTTTATTTTGTTTCCTGTTGGAGACTGAACCAAAGCTTTATAGAGCTCCATGCCCTTCCCAGCTCCACCTACTCAGTGTTTTTAATGAGCAGTATGAAAGCAAAGCTCAGAACAGAGCTCCTGTTCCAGGCAGCCACGTTTGGGCAGTGGTAGGTTTTTCCATCAGGTAGGTTTTTCAATCAGTTCGCCGCCTTAATGTATTCATAGATAGCGTCTCCACCCTCTGTGGCTCGTGGTGCTTCCAAGTCCTAAGTTTCTCAATGGTTCACCAGGTCCAGTTAGGGTTCTTCTGTGAGGGACCCTTCTTCCGTTACAGTAGCTCTCTTTCCTTGGACACGATACCCTGCTTGTTACACCGACGGATACCCCCTCTAGTCTCTCTTTCTGTTGCTCTTTTTTTTTAAAAAAGATTTATTTATTTATTATATGTAAGTACACTGTAGCTGTCTTCAGACACCCCAGAAGAGTGCATCAGATCTCATTATGGATGGTTTTGAGCCACCATGTGGTTGCTGGGATTTGAACTCAGGACTTTTGGAAGAGCAGTCAGTGCTCTTACCTGTTGAGCCATCTCCCCAGCCCTCTGTTGCTCTTTTTGCTCTTATTCCTCCCCCCTTTCTTCCTCCTTCTTTTTACTGTCTTTCCTAGTTGTTTTATTCTTCTAATTTTTTATTTAATACAGGGTCTTTCTATGTAGACCACGATGGCCTGAAATTCACAGAGATCCTCCTGCTTCAGCTTCTCAAATTCTGGGATTAAAGGTGTGTACCAACATGCCCAGTACCATCTTAGTTTTGAGATAGAGGTTTCTCACTAAACCTGGGGCCTTTCGATTTGGATAGACTAGCTGGCGCGCGTGCCAGGATTCCCACTGTCACTACATCCTGGGTTCCAGTGTGTGCTGCCATACAGGGTTTTTCCAAGTGGCTTCTGGGAGCTTGAACTTTGATCCTCTTTCCCAGTGCTCTACCATCTAAGCCACCTTCTCAGCTCTTTCTTTGTTCTTATAGATATTCATTTTTCTTCATTTAGTGGAATTAGCAGGATTTACATAAGAAGAAAAGAGAAGTATGTAGTGGATTTCTTTTCTCAATCAGAAATCAGCCTATATGCCACCGGAGAGAGGGCTCAGCAGTAAACTGTAAACTGTATATATGTTGTAGAAGGTAGGGATTCAGTTCCCAGCACCCGTATCATCTGTAAGTCCAGCCCCAGGAAGGTCTGATGCTAACGCCCATCATGGGTACCAGGAAACCCTCCCCCACATACACACTAAAAATAAATCTTAAGATGAAATTAATCAGCCACTAATCTCACATGTTTCCATTTGGTTTCTTTTATAGTATGTTTTTGAGGCAACACATAATAGAATTAATTAAAATAAGTTTTTGAGTAGGGAAAGCAGAATTTTAGCACTATCTTCTCATGCTTCCCTGCTGGGCTCAAGAACTAATTTGACACATGATAAAAATAACAGGAGAACATGGGTATTTAATCTTAGCTTTGTGGACTCAGGAGCTTCGGTTAAGAAATGAAAATCCAGGGAAGGGGTAACATCCAAATGTTTTTATGTTAAGTTGAACAAAGAGGCACAACTACGGAAAAGTAAATTCTGTAGGAAGCTAAAGGAAAATAGGAACTATTTTATCAGGGTTTGTTTGTACATAATTCTGGGTTTTTTTGTTTTTGCTTTTTTTTTGTTTTTCGAGACAGGGTTTCTCTATGTAGCCCTGGCTGTCCTGGAACTCAGTCTGTAGACCAGGCTGGCCTCGAACTCAGAAATCCGCCTGCCTCTGCCTCCCAAGTGATGGGATTAAAGGCGAGCACCACCACTGCCTGGCCATAATTCTGTTTGTTATACCTCTCCATTGAGGAGTGTTCTTTTTTTCCCTAGTCTTCAGTGTTTTTTGTTTGTTTGTTTGTTTGTTTGTTTTAATTTGCCTTTTTCCAAGGAGAAGGGGTGAAGAGTATTCCTTCCCTTCAGCATCTGATGCTTTTCAAATACTTTTCATTCAAAATAACACTTACGCCAAAGTGACACATTTTGGGAATTTTGTAAAATGGACGGACAAATGAAAATATTCTAGAAGATTCTATGTTCCTTCCTTTGGCTATCAAACTATTGACAGAGTGGCCCCCCAAAATCAGAATCCTCTCAGGAATCTCATACTACTGGAAGAAAAGGAGAGGAACTTGTCTCCAGAAACCAGTTTGTACCTCAACAGACCACTTTGCAGGAGACAATGATTTGCAGGACCTTGACCAGGGCTATTTATGCATTCCCCAGGCCTTTTACTAATGATTAGCTCATGACAGCACATTCTGAAGACAGACAGGCTGGGGGGTGTCAGCAAATCTCTTTGTCTCCCTTCCTACTGAGGTGCCAGTAGTGAGGGGTCAGAGACAAAGCTCTACACTGCTATCCTAGCCTGAACAGCTACCCCAGATGTTTAAGAACCCCAATTCAGGCTGAACTGGGACTTAGTGATTTAATGGTAAGAATTTCAGGGCTATCAGAGCAGAGATTCTGTTAAG
Source organism: Uromys caudimaculatus (assembly GCA_028551405.1). Taxonomy (NCBI): domain Eukaryota; kingdom Metazoa; phylum Chordata; class Mammalia; order Rodentia; family Muridae; genus Uromys; species Uromys caudimaculatus. The sequence goes on along the minus strand of CM052704.1, from coordinate 20,784,874 downwards.
TGTTTTAATACAGGCTTACGCAGAGGCCAGAAAGAAAGAGCGGTGGTCCGATGAAAGTAAGACACAGCTGGGAGGATGGGTGTAGGCTCTTCCTAGGAGTCACACCTCAAGAGTCCTAGCGATGACATCACCGGTGAGAAGACAAGGAAGTGTGCAACACTGTCACCCTTAGCAGCCTCGGGACTTTTATGGACCTTAACTCAGTCACTGAAAGAACTTTAAGATGTGTCAATTTATGAAGCAGAGTTGGAGATTTCTCTCTCTCTCTCTCTCTCTCTCTCTCTCTCTCTCTCTCTCTCTCTCTTTCTCTTTTGGTTTTTTTTCGAAGAGTTGGAGATTTCATCAAGGGTATCTCAGTGTAAATGTAAGCACAAGGGTGGAGAGAGAGAGACAAAGGCTCAAAATACAGTAAGCACATCCGGGAACAGGGGATTGACCAGCCGGTCTCCGATGATTCACAGTGAGGTAAAGTATGTCCTGTGAGTGAACTTGTAGGAAGAACTACTACTTACCATCGTCTGCCTATACATGATCAGGCATGCACATGATTAATAGCAGATGCATCATGGGAAAAGACAGGCACAGTGAACCAAGGCTTGCTTAACTTAAGCCTGTCAATGAAAACAGGAAAGCGAGGGCTGGGGAGATGGCTCGGCAGTTAAGAGAACTTCCTGTTCTTCCAGAGAACTCAGAGTTCAGTTTCTAGCATTCGTTTCTGATACCTATAATTCCATCTAGCTCCAGGGACTGACACCCTCTTCTGGCCTCTGAAGGCACTGTACTCATGTGGATTCCTTTAAATCACTTGCTGTCGCTAGAGGATCAGGCTGTGCTCTCCTCTGTTGTGTGAGAGTTGTGCCCTGGGCGACTCCATGTTACAAAGCAGCAAGCAGTTCCATTCTGGATACAAATTCATGACCCTGAATCTTGTTTGTATATGTAGACGCCACCAACTGACCATCACCACCCGAAGCCGACTGCCAGATAACTAATTCTTAAATTCGAAAAGGTACGAGTTATAAACTTATCAAAGTAGATTAGAAACACATGAGTACGTGGGCTCCTCAAAGCTACACCAGAAAAACCAACAGGCTCTTCAGAACCATTCCAGAAAATCCAGACCAGAGAACCTCTCAAACACATAGGTCAAGGAAGGGTGAGATCTCCTTACCTAGACCCCATTAAAAGACACTTAATACCATGATGATGACAGTCAGCAACTGTCATCCATTATCTGGTATGCAGGCAGAGACTCTTGAGTGTTCCCAGGGCTTTAGTTCAGCAGGTCCTCACTGCTTGAGAGATCCCTTATGAGTTGCCATCTATTGGTCTGTCTGTCTATACCTATGGACCAGGTCTTCACCACTGTCATCCTGCATTTCTGCTCTACCTTGTGGTCCAGTGGCTCAGCTCAGCTCTGTCAGCTGCTCTCCAACTGGATTTTAATTTTGTTTTCTTTTTCTTTTTCTTTTTTTAGATTTATTTATTATATGTAAGTACACTGTAGCTGTCTTCAGACACCCCAGAAGAG
>CM052704.1:20763780-20782843 GCA_028551405.1 Uromys caudimaculatus | reverse complement strand
ACCTAGAGTTGACACTTTATGTGCAGTTTAGTTCCCTTTGCCCTTCTTTTGACAGTTGCTATTATTTTTAAAGCAAAGTATCTTCTCAAGCACAGAACTTTTAAATTTTAGTTAAATCCAATCCAGTTTTCCATGTGTATTTAACATCTAAAAATAGATATTACTAAATCCAGTGTCACCTATATCTTACAACTTAATTTTGTGTTTTACATCTAGATCTGTGATCTAGTTTGAGACATTTTTTCTTTTTTTTTGTGGAAGGTGTAAAGTCTAGATATTTTTGTTTCTCTTTTTTTTCCCCTTACAATCACCAGCTGTCAAAGCACTTGTTTTTGAAGAAACTGTCAAGTCTATACCATATAGCTTTTGTTTATGGCTTAGCATTCTTCTTGGAGAGGCAAAAAGAAAATTCTACTCACCCAAAATAAGGAACTTAAGGTAGACTAAATTAAAGATACCCCCAAAGCCCAACTTGATGAGCCATTAAGTTTTTTTGGGGCATGGGTCAGGGGTTACTTACAGGAGCTTAACTGACTCAAAGACAGCTGCATCACTAAAGTCCACCTCAACACAACTCACAAAGCTGGAAGTCTGGAGTACACTGCACCACCAGCAGGCTGCTCAACATGTTCATGTAGTTTAGTTGGTCTGAGCCTCTTGTAGATGTTTGTCTGGTCTGTTTTTTCCAGATAACTTGGCTGGTTTGAGTTTCTTCTAGGCATTTCAACTTGTTTCAAAGTATCCCTCAGCAGTCCTTACTGTTTATATATGCTTGGGGTAAGAGGAACCTAGTGAAATCTAGTCAGTTTCAAGGACTTCCTGAGCTATTGAGTTGTTTTGTTCCTTAGCTTAAGGAGCTTGTAGAGGAATTTTAATCCAGCAACATGGCTTCTCTGATCACATCCAAAGACCTTCTATGTGTGTGTTCCAGCTGGAATGCAGACACGCTCTTAGTACACTCCTCTAATCAGTCTAGCTGGAATCCTTTAGCATATATCTTTAATCCCAAACAATGATGTTTAACTGAGGGACAGACAAAGTGATGAACAAGAGAAAGATTTGACAGAATGAGTCAGAGATAGGATATGCCCACCTCTCAGGAGAAAAGCTATTTAAGAGCAGTGCAGAGAATCAGATTAGTCAGTTCAGTTGAGTTCAGTCAGTTGAGAGTTGAGTAAGTTGGGAGTCAGTGCAGTGAGTGCAGTGCAAAAAGTAGAATAATGAGGTGGGATTTCTGGAGAGGAACTCTGGGAAGGATTAAGCCAGACATAGAGGAGAAGCAGGCTGGAAGGAAGGAGAGATAACTAACCGGCCATGTGGCAGAACTCAGATTAATATAAATGGGAAAATCGAGTTACCAGTCAGTGGGAAACAATGCCAAAAACTTATGAATACATATAGTCTCTGAGCTGAGTCATTATTCAAGAACTGGGGGTGGGGTGGGGGTTAGAAAGGCCCATGGTTATACACTTAAGTGTTGTTTGTTTTCTATTGTTTTTTTCTTTGTTTCTGTTGAGAAGGTGTATGCTCACCTCATTTGCCCCTTTGAAGATAATATCCATTTTCTCTCTGGATCCTATAAAAATTGGCTCCTTCTGTGGTTTTCACCAGACTTTTACATTGTGCTTTTTTCTGAACTATTTTTCTGGTTAGGATTTATAGACTTCTTGAGTGTATAACTTGATGTCTTCTATCAATTTGCTGTTGTTGGCTAACTTTTTGACTTTTATTGTCTTTGTGATGCTGATTCCTTGAGATACATCTTTGTGAGCCTTACTTGGAACTTAAAAAGAACTATATTCTGCAGTTATGCTATCAAGTGTTATTTGTAGCACCTTTGTAATCTCTGCTATTTAAATATTTTCTTATGCATTAATTTGCTGTCTTCAAAATTATCCATAAATATTGAGGCTTGCTAAAATATCACACTGTTTCTGGACAATTTTATTATATGAATCCAGGTTTTAAATTATAATTATATAACAAATTGAAGACTTTCACCATTATATAATGTCCATCTTTATTCTCAGTGATGGCCATAGGCTTACATTCTGATTTCTTTAATATTAATGCGGTTATATATGTTATTATCTAGTAATTCTTTTTATCTTTTCATTTATCAGTCTTCTACATTGCAACGCTACTACTGAAACTATTAAAAACATGATTTGTAAAAATGATATTTTATTCCTTTGTATTTATTAAGTTCTTTAAAATTATCTGGACTTGAGCCCTATCAATGAAAAGTTTCCTGTACTTATTTAACTTTTGTTTCTTTCTTCTTCTTGCCTTTTATTAATTTGGTAAATTAGTTTGTATGTTCCCCATGTGTTAAATCTCTATACTCTTTCAGGAATTAATACTGACATTTTTATTGTACATTTTCAATTCAAGTTCAAAGTAAGCAAGTATGCTAAAGACTGTTACCCCAAGAGAAAGATTTTAGAACACCTCTTTTGCTTTTTGATCTTTTTTCTTGATCTTCCATATTTCTTTTAGCTATATCTTGTGGTTCATTAATTCTCTCTTTGTCCATATCTAACCTTCAATCCATGTCACATTCTTTCTTTTCAACAGTTGTATTTTATATTTACAAAGTTACTTTTGCTTTTATTTTTCAAATCTGAGGAATATTTTTTAGTTTCTTAACATGATTTTTTATTTATGTGTATGTATGTCCGTGTTAGCATATGCCGTGTGTAAATGGGCTCCTGTGGATACTAAAAGAGGCTGCTGAGTATCTTGGAATTGCAGTTACAGGCTGTGGTGAGCTAGGAATGTGTGGTAGGAATGGAACTGGGTCCTCTGCAACTGCAGCAAGTGGCTTCTCCATGGAGTCATCTCTCCAGGTCCCTTAACAATAATTTTTAATTGCTTCAAAATCTTTCCAATTCAGAAATATACATCTTTAATTATTTAAACATTTTATGGGCCTTACTTTGCTTTCTGTATCTAAAAATACAATTTTCTGTGGTTTAAGTCTTTCATAGTTAACATTAACTTGCCACTTTAGTGGCTTCTTTCCATATGCACTCGCTGGTTTTGGTTTTTTATTTTGTTGCAGGATATTTGATCACACAATGAACCCCAAGATTGTGTTGTTTACTGAAAAAAAAATTGTTTCTAGTTGTGATATGACTCAGCCCTTATCACACACCTTTAATCCCAAACAATGAAAGTAAAGTTAGTTTGTAGAAGAAAGCATCCATATTTGAAAGTTATGTCTAATTGAATGGCAGAAGTGATGAATCAGAGAGAGATTTGATGGAATAGGATTTGCCCAACTCTCAGGAGAACAGAGAAGAAAGGGAAGCTACTTAAGAGAGCAGTGTAAAGAAGGAAGCAGACAGTTTTATCGGAACAATTGTACAGAGACAGATTGCAGAGAGAAAACAAACTAGGCACAGGTGAAGATAGAATGAGAAGGAATCAGAAGATCGGAACAGATTGACTGAGTTAGTTTGAGACCAAACAGAACAACTCAGAAGCCAAGAGAGAAGCCAGATTGAATTGGTCAGCGTGGAGAGGAGTTTGAGCCAGAATAACTGAGTTGAACTAGCCAACCAGAGTTCAGATATAACTAGGAAGGGTTGAGCTTATTCTGTAGCAAGTCTCAGAGGCTGAAAATGTTCTAGGACTAGTTAGGTTGTACAAAAGCTGGAAGCTTCCAGGACTAGGTCTAGGTTAGCCAAAGGAGGCACTGGAGACAGCAATTACTTCAGGCAAATAAAAGATGCATTTACATTATTTATTATTTGTGTGTGTGTGTGTGTGTGTATTTACACCTCAAATGCATCATCACTTTTAAATCTTTTCTTTAACAAGGTTTCAAGTGTTTACAAATAGTTCTTTAGAAAAATTGATGAGGTTTTATTTGCACTGATCAGGCAATGGTGCTGCTCAGAGTCAGTTTATGGTCTCTCTGTCCACTTATCTCTCATGGGGAATGTAAGTTTGCCATAGACAGCTAGATTCAGAATGTTCAAATGAGCAGTTACCTCTCAACACCAACACAAGTCCTGCATACGATTTGGCAGATTGAAGATTACATGCAGAAAGGACTTGAAGTTCCTTGCAAAAACAAATAGAGGAGCAAGACACTGCTGGGTGGAAGCCAATGAATCCCAACTCTCTTTAGTTTTCAGAAAAAGCCTACAATTAGTAACTCGACACTAATGATATTGACGGTCTTTAGAAAACGTTCGCCAGGGCCCTAGGTCGAGTATATGAAGATCTTCTGTGACTGGGGTAGCACCTTGAACTTGCGTTCAGTGTGTGAAGTTGATGGGGGAGCTCCGAGGGTTCGTCTGAAACCTGTACCTGAGGTAAAAAGGAGTGTGCAGGATGGAGCAGCACACACCCACAAACCACAGTCTCCTAAACAATGATCTGCTCAAAGCTCTGAGTGTGAAAGGCCAGTGATAGTTTCTGAAATATACAGTGTCCTTTGCCATCAGAGTCACTTGATTCCCAGTGGACCAGGCTGAGCGGATTGGACGCTGAGGGTATCAGAGCTCTGTGAACTTGCTCTCTGAAACTGCACCCGGGGATGTGGCTGGTCCGGAGCAGGGAAAGTCTTGTGAGACTTTGACTTGCCGCTGGTTTTTCTTGACAAATAAACAAACTTGGGTCTACAGAGCCTTGACCCCATTCACAGTTGAAGTGTCTTTTCAGTCCCTTCCACTCTCTGGGTCTCATTTACTTCCCTAGGACGCAATGAACAAGGAAGGCCACCTGCTGGATAAGTTTCTCTTAACACTGAATTTAGTACACTGTGTGGCTTGGGAAATGTGTGTTCCTTCACAGCTCCCTTGAATGACAGGTCACACAACTCTCTGTACCACAGCAAAAAGGAATCTTCCCCATGGACCTTAACAGGTTCAAACAGAGTTTTGTTTCTTAAACACTGTTTACTATGTAGATTGTTTTAATTTTAGGAAAAAAATAGTCAAATGGCTGAGCAGCTTTCACACGTGATTTCTTCTTAGATAATATTGACTCACCCCCTGCAGCGTTATCCAAAGGCAGCTCCATGAATAGAATCCACCTTTGAAGATGAAACGAATCCCTAGGAAGATAGGCAGAAAGCCAGGAAGAAGGTAACAGTTGGTGTTACTATGGAGATCTCTCTAGATCAACCAATACTTGAAGCCTGGGCTTAGTTTTCAGCTATTAGTCTCTGTGTTACCATCTCTAAGGCAGATCTGGGTTTAGTCATTCAGGATCAAAAATATTCTAATGATAAGATCTCCTATTTGAGTATAATGCAAAGTTCTAGGTAACATTTTTTTTTTCCTGTTTGAAGAGTCCTAAGTCTAGATTTACAAAGCAAGGCATTTATTTACATTTAAAATGGGGTTTAATGTAAGGAGATTCTCTGCATGGCTTCATTGCTTAGACACTTCTTCACTAGGTTAACACAATTCATCTGATGTATACGTCCCCAGGCACATGGCAGCCGTGTGAAGTTGGAGCACACTCGTTCAAGATCTCCCGGGTACCCACCTCCAGTTCTGTTCTCAGTTCCGAAGGTATGCTAGTAGGCAATGTCTCAGGTAGATGCCTGAGTCCCCCAAGAGTTAGACCGAAGCCTGCAGAGTCTGGGCGTCAAATACACAAGACAGATGACCTGCAGCAACACGCAGTCTCTGAAAGCTGCAGCAGGTGGCTGTGCCAGTCATCGAATGCTGGGGTGGCACACTGACCCCCATGGGGGACTTTAGGACTGTCCCTACTTCTTCAGGACAGCTTCAGCTGATCTTTTATGGGCTTCTGTGGAGAGCTGCATCATCAAAGAGAGCCAGTGGGAGCATGGAAATCCAATCAGAACAAGGAAACACATACATGGACTAGCATGCCCAGGCCATGGCTTGGCAACAACACTCATCACATAGAGAAAGCCTTTAGCTACCGTGAATCTCTTCTGACTTTTTTGCTTGTTTGCTTATTTTGTTTTGCTTTGTTTTGAGATAGGCTGTCACGGTCCTCTGAGCTGGGCTCAAACTCACTATGTAGCTGAGGATGACCTTGAAGGCTATTGCTTTACAAGGAATTAACAGCTCAGACTCCACTCCGACTCTGAGAGCAGGTGAGAACACTGCAGCAAGCACACGAGAACTCCGATAAGTTCGTTTATTCTCAGGGAGCGCCCTTTATACTCTACCCTCATCCCATTGGCCTCAAGCAAGCATGTCTTCCAAGTAGAGTTCCCAGTTGGTTGTCGTTGTCTTGAGTCACCAATCTTAAGGCTCTCAGGCAGTCTTCTATTTGATCCTCGTGCAGAAGTTGCCTCCGCAGTTGTGTGACCCCCAGCATTTATGTAGAGGTGGCCACTGCTTCGTCAGTGAGGCCTGCCATCAGGGAGGCCTACTGTTCCTTCTACAGAGCACCTGCCTTGTTTTCCTGCCTTTCAATGACAGGACTGTAAGTGTGCACCACCATATCTAGTTTATGTGGTGCTGGGGAACCAAACCCAGGTCTTCTTGTACGGGAGGCAAGTAGTCCCACTTGAGTTATCCAAGCCAGCCCATATTTTGAGATTAAAACAAAGAGTGCTATTCTGTTATTCTGATAAATTACTGTGATAAACACTGTGACTGAAGACAACTTGGGGAGAAATGGCTTTATTTTACCTAAGTTTATAGTCTAATATGGAGGGAAGTCAAAGCAGGAACTCAAGACAGTAGCTTGAAACAGGAACCAGCACAGGAAAGAAAGTTGCCCCTTTGGCTTGCTCTAAGAGTTACATTCGACTACTTTTCCTATACAGCTCAGGCTCATCTGCTTAGGGATGACAGCAGTAACCATGGACTTGGTCCTCCTATCTTAATCAGCAATCAAGAAAAATCCCTGTAGACAGGCCCACAGGCTCATCGGATGGATACAATTCTGTAATTGAGAATTCCCCCTAAGGTGTGTCTAGGTGACACCCAAGGTTAGCCATCCCAGCTAGAATAAATTAAATTCAGAGAAAACGAATCCCAATAGATCAATAATTTAATCTCCAGAGGGACAGTAATCAATTTACTTCTGCACCTCACTTTCTTCTTTATTTTAATCTAAAAGTGGATTGAGAGAGAGAGAGAGAGAGAGAGAGAGAGAGTGTGTGTGTGTGTGTTTGCAGTAAACACGTGGCATACAGGCGCCTGCAGTGGCCAAAGGTGTCTCATTCTCCTGGAACTGAAGTTAGGGAGGTTGTGAGCCCCTGGATGGCAGTACTTAGAACAGAACCCAGTCATCGGGGAGAGCAGCCTGTGTTCTCAGTCACAGAGGCCTCTCTCCAGCCCTCTGCTCTTTCTGTATTGCACCTCTCTTTTCTTCAGAGAAGGTCTCAATATCCATGGTAGTAGTACCTGCCTGTGGCTGGAAGGTGCCTCAGAAGGCAGCAGCTAAGGTGCTCCCCACTCCTTTCTACATTGTGCTTTCAACTGTCACAGTCGAGACTAACTCAGGGGTTTGTGCAAGAAAAAAAAAATATTACTGCTGTTGTTTTTGAGACAAGATCTCTGTAAGTCTGACTGTCCTGGACCTTGCTATGTAGATGAGGCTGGCCTTGAACTGACAGGGGTCCTCCTGCCTCTGTCTTTTGAGCGCAGTGCTGGGATTAACTATTGTATTTTAGCACTGCCTGGGAAGTTTGGGGGAGGACAGGATTGCAAAATGTATAATTTGTTGTTTTCAACAAATACTTAAAATTTCTTGGACACAAAGAAGATTAAACGCACAGGTGAAAAGGAAGCGTAACCGGACTGTAAGTTTGGAAAAGGAGCTAGAAGATCCTAAGACCTGCCCAACCAAAGGTGGTCTGGAATTGCAGTACTCCAACGCTTCCACAGGGAGGCGCTCCAAGCTCATCACCGAAAATCCCACGCTGCTGCTTCAGCGACTGCTTACTCAGGGAGAGCTATGCTTCTCCACTCCTAGCAGGGATTTTGAAGAGCAATTAAAAGCACATTAGCAGGGCACTGTGTGAACCAGGCAAAACCATTTTAGTATCAGTGCCTACGATGCTAGCAGCCTCTTCTAAATTACTGCACGTTTACAAATGTAATAGAAATGTGTTACATTTGAAAACAAGTTTCACCTTCAATGTTTGTGCCTCCTCTATACAAAAGACAGATTAGTTTTGGAGACAATAATTTTCATTTAAAGTTAAAATATGCTTTGTCGGAAGATTATAGTCAGCCAACCTCAAAATCTCCCGTCCTCACCTGAGTGGGTAGTATAGAATTCAAATTACATCTTGTGCAAACAGAGTTACGGATAGATATGTCTCAGCACGTTTCAGAATCGTCATCCATATTTTAGGATGGAAACCTCACAACACATCCACAGTTCACATGGCCCAAGTCAGCAGCCGAGTAAGCAGGGAGTCTTTGTCAGGTGTGATGAGTTCAAATATGTCAGTGGCCTTTTAACCTCGATCTCTAGTTAGGGACAGCGGGTCTTGGAAGGCCCAAATGCGCAAACCTCCATTGTAGTCCACCAGTCTCTGCCTCTCCGCTGTTGAGATCACAGGCATGAATGGCCATTCTGAGTCAAAAAGGCATATCTGTACAATTTCATTAATGTAGAATATCATATCATTTTGTTGACTTGAGAGAGAGAGAGAGAGAGAGAGAGAGAGAGAGAGAGAGAGAGAGAATTTAAGCAGGGCATGGTGTCCCACACCTTTACCCCGGCATTTGGGAGACAGAGGCAGGAGAATTTCTTGCCAGCCTTGTCTGCAAACTGAGTTCAGGACAACTGGAGCAAATAGTGAGATCCTATCTCAAAAATCAAAACCAAGGAGCATACCTGGGCGGGTTCATGGCCCCGGGGCACATGTGTAGCAGAGGACTGCCTTGTATGGCCTCAGTGGGAGAGGATGGCACTAGGGAAGAGGGATGCTGGCAGGGGTGAGGCGGGGGAGGGTGGGGAGAACACCCTCTCAGAGGAGGTAGTGGGGTGGGGTAAAGAACTTGGGGAGGAGGGACAGGGAAGGGGGGGTAACTTTCGCAATGTAAATAAATAAAATAATTTAATAAAAAGTATTAAAAAGGTGATTTGCAACTTAAAAAAAGATCAAAACCAAAAAAAAAAAGGTGCGTATGTAAATGGGTTATTTGTCAGTTAAGTTACTTGACTGCTGCTTTTACTCATGCCTACCCACACACCCGTGTCATAGTATTGCTGTTACCACATTGTACTTTCTCCACCCAGACTATGCTGTGAGAATTTTCTAATGACATTAAACAGTTTTAGAAAAAAATTTCAGGGTCTGCCTCAGTTTATTTAACACGTGGCCAACTGTGGAACAGGAGGGTGGCTTCTGGTTCCCATAGTAATAGCATACGGACTTGCTTGTGTGGGCGTCAGCCTGCCTGTGCCTAAGGCCACCTCTTCTACCATGTAAATGTTGATGTCTCTGTAGGTGGGGCTTGACAGTTTGATGCTATATCATGGAGCAAGCCTCTGAGCACTCACCAGGAGCTCATGAAATAGTGATTGAATTAATTTAACAAATGTAACAGGAAGGCATTTTGAGTTTCTATTTTGTGAATTGCTTCTTCCTGTTATCTGTTCAGTATCACTGTGACAGTTGTCTCTTATGGGTTTGTAACTTGTTTTATGTAAGTATTTAACCTTCTGTTTGGTATGAGTGGCAAACCTTCTTCTCCTCTCCAAAATACAAATATATGACTAAGGCTGTATTTTTATGATAATCTTTACCACACTAATTAATTAGAACCAGTACTGTAAGTTCAAAAATGCAGTCTGTTTCTCCTACCTACAAGGATTTTCCTTGGGCTTAGAGTTCTTTTGGGGGACATGGGGTAGAAAGGCAGCTCACTATAACAAGTTCTGGTTCTGAGTTGTCACGTGAAGCAACTGTCTGTCCCTTATCTCTCCAGACAACTTCATCTTTACCTTGTTACAATTCTATTGGGGTTCAGGAATTACCGCACAAACCACATGTACACTGATCTCAGTCAGACGGTGTCTTAGTCAGGGTTTCTATTCCTGCACAAACATCATGACCAAGGTGCAAGTTGGGGAGGAAAGGGCTTATTGAGCTTACACTTCCATGCTGCTGTTCATCACCAAAGGAAGTCAGGACTGGAACTCAAGCAGGTCAAGTAGCAGGAGCTGATGTAGAAGCCATGGAGGAATGCTGCTTACTGGCTTGCTTGCTTCTCCTGGCTTGGTCCTGGCTTGGCTTTCTTATAGAATCCAAGACTACCAGCCCACAGATGGTACCACTCACAAGGGGCCCTCCCCCCTTGATCACTGGTTGAGAAAATGCCTTACTGCTGGATCTCATGGAGGCATTTTCTCAATCGAAACTCCTTTCTCTGTGATAACTCCAGCTTGTGTCAAGTTGACACACAAAACTAGCCAGTACAGACAGGGATAGTTTATTGAGCATATTATGCAGGACTGGTCTACTAGGACTGTGGTTCAGATTAGGAACTGAACCATGACCTTGAGTTAAGATCCTACAGGGTTTTTAAGCCCCCAGTCCACAAACATCTGTGCCAAGTTATTCCACAATCAGGATTTAGGGATAGAGGAATTTCCTTATGAACATGTCTTTGTTGTGCACTTATCCTGCTCCCATTGGTTGCGGTATTCAACTGTGGCAGGGGACTTGCCTTGTTTAATTAATATTCATGTTGCAACTTGCCTACCAGGATGGGACTTGTCTAACATTCCTGTCTTAACTTGCCAACCAGGATGTCAGTTACCCACACACATGTCTCTTTCTACCAAGTAGGATGTCAGTTCCCAGGGAGGTCTTGGGAACTTAAATTTTACTCAACCACTACTCAAAATGGAAGTCTTATTTCAAATAGTTTCTTTTATTCATGCAGGTGTCTCTCTTATGTTGGGGCCCATCCCAGGGGCAGTTTATAAAGGCAAATACCATAAAAGCTTACACACAGGTGCAGGAAGTGCTGCTGGGTGGTTGGTTTGGACCCAAGTTTATTGTAACTATACAACACAGTTCTACTGACGTCTATCATGATTGGTTCACCAGGGCTCAGAACATAAGAGAATATGTAATCAGTCTTGGCATTATAAAGTTTCCTAGTAACAGCAGAGACATATGGGGAAGTGTCCTTACAATGGTGGGCTAGCCAGGTAACTTACCTAGGCCTTAACATTCCATCTAGACCTTAATATTTTACCCAGGTCCTAACAACTTCGATATAGGAGAGAAAGGATCTTTACTTCTAAAGGTTTTCTGTGTTACCCCGTCCCCACAAAAACATTATGCTTTAGTGTCCTTCCTGCTCTGAGGAAAATGACAGTGTTGGGGGCCCTGAGATGGAAACAGGGTGCAATTTCGGATGTCACCTTGACTTACAGTGGGAATAAAGCCACTGTAAATTGAAAATATTGTGACTTAAGAATGGATGTACTTCACTGTGCGAGCGGAACATGCTTCAGCATGCTCACAAAACCTACATTGGCTGCAGGTTGGAAACGCTGAACACAGAGCCTGCGTATAAGGAGAGGCTGAGTGTCTTTTGTGACTTGCTGAGTACTGCCCTGAGCATGGAAAGCAGGATGGTTAGGTGGGTGTACTTTCACACCACTGAAGGGTCAGAAGATCCTAACTCAAATCTCTGCGAATCAAGAATTTTCTACTACCTTCTGAGAATGGCCACTGGGCTGGAGTCCCAGAGTTGCCATGGCAAAATGCCAGAGACTGACTAACAGAAATTGTTTTTCACAGTTTTCAGGGCTGTAAATCTGAGGTCAAGGTGTTTTGTTTCTTTTGTGGCTTCTGTTTTTGGCTTGGAGGTGGCTGAGCTCCTTGCTCAGGAATATACTTCTGTCCTTTACCCTCCCTTCCGCCTTGTGAGGTGGTCTCTCTATGTATCCCAGGCTAGCTTCAAACTCACAGTCTTCCTACCTCAGCCACCCTGGGGCTGGGATTACAGTTGTACCCACCACATCCAGCAAGGACTCATTTAAATCTGATCAGCATTTTGAAGCACTGCTCTAAACACCATTCTGACTCAAAATCTGCTGGTGATTTCAGCTCCCCAGCATAGGGAGGTGCTTAATGAAGGAGTGACACTTTCTCAACATACAGTTGCTACACTGAGCCTTTTCTCTTTGAAACTAGTCATTGTTGCCTGTCAATACATTGTTGCCTATTGATACGATACAGTAACTGAAAGTCTGGAGGCCAACAAATCACTTCATCTTTTTGAGTTTCCCTTCTTTCTTCATTAGGAATGGCTAGCCCCTGACCTCTGACTGATTAGCCTTTTTTTCTTTGAGTTTCTATCTGGTTATATCTGAGACATCAATGCAGGAAATAAGCAGTCTCTAGGAGACACACTGAATCCTCACTTCTGTATAGTCTGTCTGTATGGCTGCAGCTCCACAGCATGCTAATCCATCAACCCTAGCCCCAGGGATATTTGAGGGAGATGTTTCGATCATCTGTGATATCTCCAGCTTACTGTGGGTGGGGACTGCGATAGGTAAGGCAGTCATTGCTGGGGGATGGGCGGCAGGATTGGGGGGCTGGTAGCAGCTAACAGGAGTTGGTCTCTGCTTCTGCCTTTGACATTGTGTCTATGGTGAATCAGAAAGAGAAGAACCTCTCATGGCTGACCTGAGGATGAGTGAGGATACAGCCTTTGGTTCTTTTCTACGCGATCAATCCCTGACCCCAAAGCTGTGATAGTCTTAGTGCTTTTGCCATTCTGGTGCAGAGTAAGTATTAACTCCTGGCATGTTCTGACTGCAACACCTTTGCATGATCCTTTCATTTCTTATTTTCTTACACATATAAGCACAAGAAGCATCCTTCTACAAAGATGTCTGTAAGAATTTCTCTAGACTCAATTATAGCATGGAGTTTCTGGTTCAATATTAGGAAGACCGGGTGCTTTGGGTGGGAGGTGGTAAGTCATCACTGAGACGAGCTAGTGGATTGTATAAGGACCTGGGCAGATGTGAAAGGAGACCTGATCGTCGGGGATGAGCTTTCTGCTGGTGGGAGGAGCCAGTGCAAACGTCCTGAAATGCAAGTCCTCTTGGCCTGTTCGGGAAGCAATTAGGAGACTGGTAAGGTTGGAACGGGAAGTAGTAGGGGGTGTGAGGTGAGTGGGTCAGGTAGGGAATTTTACACCACTGTACACACTTTGGTAGTCACCGTACTGGAGAAGGCTTTCAAGCTGAGGAGATCCATCTTATTTGTGAGTGAAAGGATTTTTATGGCTGCTGTGCTGAGAATAGATTGAAGGAAGAACAAGTGGGTAGGTGACCTGGTGGGAAGGCTGCTACAGAGCATTCATATACTATTTAATAATGTGTTCTGGGACATCCTGCTATGTGAGTGAACATCACAGAATATACTCACACAAACGAAGTCAGCTGCACCACTGGGTGACATGATCTTACGAAGCACCACAGTATGTATGGCCTGTTGTTGACCTGAAGCAACATTATTTTTGTGTATGCTATAATTTAGAAGGTGGGGAATGGTAATTTAGAACAGTATATTATAGTACAGCTGATAGAAAATGATTCCAAGGCAAATGCAGGGGAAGTCTGCATTTCTTCATAAGAAAAACAGAGGAATCGAGGTCCTGACCTGAATAGTTTGGAAGGATGGTTTTTCTATGCACTCAGACCAGCATGAGACCAGCCTTACAGAAAGACTGAGTACTCAGGGTGGACATGCTACCCAAGATGCCTCAGACATGTATATGGAGTTTTTGGAGTTTTGCACACATGAACCTGAAGTTCAGAGAGGTCAGCCTGGATATTGCTGTGTGACACACACATCCATTCACCCCATATAGTGAGCCCACGACAGACCAAAGCATGTCGGACACCACCAAACTCTAACTTTGTGAACCATGAGTGTTATTGAGGTTACTTATAGGGATATGGGTGTGTGGTTACTTACAGGAGCAGAAATGACTTAAAAACAGCTATATCACCAAGGCTCACTCCAGCATGGGTGACAGCTCATAAAACCTGGGAACACAGAGCATATTGCACAGCCTGCTGACAGCTCAAAGAAATGGAGAGTGTGCTTTCCGAGTGAAACCACTTCTGTGAAGCTTGGCTGGTTTCTGATGCTTCCAGGCAGCTGGTCTGGTCACAGAGTCATTTTGTAGCTTTACTGTCTGAGAGATATTTTTGCAGCTTGGCTTGTTTACTCTGGGAGGGTGAGGCCTAGTGAATCTGTTCAATTTCAGGAACTTCCTGAAGCTATTTTGAGTTCTTTACCTTCCTGTTTAAGGAGCTTCAGTGTAGGATGGAGTGTTTCAGTCTCTGAGGAGACTGATACAAAACGGGCATGGGTGAGATTCAGGGAGAATTGTCCTTGTCCAGTGTGGTAAGCTGTTTGTGGATAGGAATAGTCAAGAGAGAAGGAGACAGGAGATGCTAAGGATACATTGCTAGAGTATTCCAATAGGCAAAAGGAATGGGGTCTAGAACACAACACTGTCATCCAGCATCACAGGAAGAAGAACAGAATGGGTGAATGAGCACATAGTAGGTGGTGTAGTGGTACAGGAACACACAATAGGTGCTCTGTGGGGCAAAGGTCTTTATGGAAGCAGAGGGGAGATGCTGATGCTCAGGACAAGGAGCTGTTGCTACACATGGAGAGAATATAGACTCCAGATGTTTTGCACACAGACACGCAGAAGTTGCTGGTGAATCTGCAGGGGGGGGGGCAGGGCAAGGAGATGGACGGATCAAGATCAATCCTGTCTTGAAAAGCATGCTAAAGGGGGACTACATTTTAACAGCATCAAGCACGATGAAACGGAATGCTGAGCTTTTACATTTTGGCAAAACAATTAAAGTGAACTCAAGCATTTTTCTTATCTAAAAATCTGCTCTGAGTATTCTGGCAGCCTTTGACTTAGAGTGCCATGGTTGATAAACAGCACAAATGATTTTGAGATGTTGCCAATCTGTGTGTGAAGTATGCTCTCATTTTACAGTGGAAGAGACAGAAGCCGAGAAAGGTGGATGGGGCTCATTACAAATGTCACAGAAGAGGAAATCAAATGGAATTGTTTCATTCATCTGCAGTAGTTTAAATCTTGGATTGTTGAACGTCAGCTTTATTTTGCTTTATAATGCCTAGAACAGACTCCCATGCATGTAGATAAGGAGATGTATTTGGCAATGATCCTGCATAACACACTGGTGGCTATTGATTGCCAAGACCTCTTCTAAATACCTATCAAGGGCCTTGTGATGGTGGCGGTTTCTGATGTCGGGGTTAGGAGGTTCCAGTTCTTTGAAGAAAATGAAGTGGTGCAGGGTTCTGCACTTCGGCTTCTAGCAGACAAATCCAAAGAAAGCATTCCGTTTGAAACCCTGACTTATGGGCTGGGGAGGTGACTCAGGTACTTGCCTGTCGTGCAAGCATAAGGGCC
The DNA here is from genome assembly GCA_028551405.1 of Uromys caudimaculatus. Classification (NCBI taxonomy): domain Eukaryota; kingdom Metazoa; phylum Chordata; class Mammalia; order Rodentia; family Muridae; genus Uromys; species Uromys caudimaculatus. The sequence goes on along the minus strand of CM052704.1, from coordinate 20,767,430 downwards.
CAAGGGCCCTAGAGCCCACAGAGGAGAAGCCTGTTGGTGGTATGCACTTGTAACACCAGCGAGGGGAAGATGGGGAAAGGCAGCTCTTGGTTTCACTGACTAGCCAGCCTAGTTTACAGCAAGCTCCAGGCCAAAGAGAGCACCCTGTCTCTCAGAATAAGGTGGATGGTATTCCTGAGAAATGGCACTCAAGGATGACCTCTGGCATCCACACACATGTGCACATACACATACACATGTATATAAACACATGTATACACACATACATGCATACACAATACATGTATACATATATACACAAATACATATATACACATACATTCACACATGCATACATACACATATACACACACGCATACATATGCATATGTACATATGTGAACAAACATACACAAATACATACACAAACACAATGCACGCATACATACACACACACACACTAATTTATCAAAGTTTCACATAGGATTCTAACAGTTTGACTAACAAGTTACTTTGATCTTCGCTACTGGATTTCATTATATTTCTAAAAAGAAAATGTGTTCTATCCTGGATCACTCTTGTACCTAGAATGTGGCAACTTTTTCTAAAATGCAAATAATAGAGACAGTTCGTATTTTTAATTTATCGCTTTCACGTTGTTTTTTAGTTCTTAGTTTGAAAATATATTTGCTAATTGTTTTCTAAATGTTCAGATTGTTTCTAGGAAGGTTTTATCTTTTCCACTCAAGTATTAATCCTTTGAGGGCAGGAAAGAGTCCCCACGGCTGAGATGTTTGCTACACTGGTTGTGTACACAGCGTGAATGTTAAAGGATGAAGGGTAGCCCTGGTCCTTACACTTTCATTTCTTTTCGTCTCTCAGAAGCATTTGAAAGTCACAGTTTCCCCTGTGTGGAAGCATGGGTGTGCTCAGCAACACTGTTGTGAACTCAGTCATCACCTCTGATGGTTCACTATCTAATTAATTAATCATTTGATAATTAAAATGACCTCCTTTTGGCTGATATTGGATCCCAAGAAAAGTTCAAAAGAAACTTGACACATTAAATTGTGTCCTGTTCCATTGAGACAACGCTACTGTTCAGCACATGATGTCATAGCTGATCACACTGTGGTGAAGTTGAAAAAGATGCTAACTTATTAGTAAAACCCAATATTGGACTTGTACAAAGTCATTGATCATCTGCTCTTTCAAATCAAAAGTCATTAGGTAAAGTTGGTGATGTGAGTCTCTGAGCCACCAGTACACCCCAGCGGCTATCCTTCAGGTAAGTTTCTGCTTCTGGAGTTAGGTCTTTGATCAATTTTCATCGTAAGATTTGGTTAGGCCGCTCTGGACAATATGTTATGAGCTTCAGGAAGCTTTCACGGACCTGTACTTTTGCACTTAGTTCAGCATTGGTTTAGCAATGGGAGAAAATTCTTAATTGGGTTTAGGACACACCAATTTTTTGCCCTCTATTTCCAAAAAAATAAAAAGGAGTTAGACATGCAATAGAAATACAGGAAAACACAACCACTAAAGTCTCTCTTAGGTCCCCTGTTCCCAAGGCAGCCTCAGCTCTTGAAGCTTGATTGCTTTGTGTTTTAGAAATACCGTTGGTTCTAAGATGGTAAACTGACCTCCACGTAGTTACAGCTACTGTGGAACACAGTGAATCCGTGGGAACCCGATTCATTTCAAACTCCCTCTGTTAAGCATTTTAATATATCGTCTGTGTGGCTCGGAAGCTTGGGTCCATTGTGAGGCAGTGTGGAGACTAGGGAAGGCTCTCACAGTGACAGCGGCCCATGGTTGACATGCTGGATCTCAAATAAGCTACAAAAGACATGGGTGTCTTCTCAAAGAGGGTATTGACTTTCTGTATATAATTAATAACAAGAAAACTGTATCCTGACTTTAAGGTCTGCAGTCGCATCCTGGAACAAAAAGGACCATAAATTAACATCAATTATGTATTAAAACTCCAATTAACCTGGCTGACACTGATATACTTTAACAAGGCACATTTAGATGAAAGAAAAACTCTCTAATTACTTGGAACAGGACCTTCTGACCCATTCTGCTCTTTTATCCCAAGTCCAACCTCATGAAGAATGAAGTGAGGAGGAGGGAGTTTCACACAAGGTGACAATACCACGCCAGACGGTGTCCCCCGAATACTCTCTCAGCATTAGACATCCCTATGAGGCATGTTTTACTGCACTTGCCTTTTTAACAACAGATGCAGCCGCTGTGGAAGGTCGTTTTGAAGTCAAATGTGGGGCTGCTTTTTGAGATTCCCCTATGCAGCCCTCTTATCAGGCATACTATTAGGACATAAAGGTTACTCCTCCGCCCCATCCTCCGCTCGGCTCGCCTATTTAGGAAAATCTCCCAGGAAACCAGTTCAGAGGTCCCAATTCTCTTTGTACTTCTTCTCCATACCCTGCAAGTCTTTTGAGCCTCCAGTTTTCCATCTGATTTGGGAAGCAGTTAGGTTTCCATTCTCCATCTGATCTCCAAGCGGCTCTCTGGATTTTGCTCATCTGGGTTCTGTTCACTGCCTGAGTGTCTCGCCCAGTTCTCTGGGTCTTCACATTCTTCCTAGGGTGGCTTGATCATCTCACTTTGGCCACCACTCATATGCATCCATTTCTTCTTGGTTGTGTACACTGCATGTTCTGGAGTATCTCTCTAAAGACACAGACATTTGGGTTAAGAGGTTCATGGAATGGACAAAGAGAAATGGCTGTGTGGGAGCAACCAGACTGGTGAGGAAGTCAAGTCCTAGGAGCTGAGGAGACAAAGCAGGGAAAACAGAATAAAGAATGTGGCTTTTCTGAGGTGATATGTCCCTACAGCAATCTTTTCTCAAGACAGTATCTTATGTAGCCAAGGATGGTCTTGAACTTGCTGAGCATCTTCTTGAGTTTCTGATCCTCCTAGCTCCACCCACAGCGTCCTGGGATTATAGGCAGATGCTACCATGCCTGGTATATGTGGCACTGAGGACTGATTGCTGGGCTTTTTGCATGCTGGCGAGCACTCTACCAAGGGAGCTACATTCCTAGTCCCCTGGTTTTGTCTTGACATCTCACCCAAGTCTGCTCTCTAGGTGTCTTAGTCAGGGTTTCTATTCCTGCACAAACATCATGACCAAGATGCAAGTTGGGGAGGAAAGGGTTTATTCAGCTTACACTTCCATGCTGCTGTTCATCACGAAAGGAAGTCAGGACTGGAACTCAGGCAGGTCAAGGAGCAAGAGCTGATGCAGAGGCCATGGAGGGATGCTGCTTACTGACTTGCTTGCTTCTCCTGGCTTGCTCAGCCTGCTTTCTTATAGAGCCCAAGACTACCAGCCCACAGATGGTACCACTCACAAGGGGCCCTCCCCCCTTGATCACTAATTGAGAAAATGCCTTACCACTGGATGTCATGGGGGCATTTTCTCAACTGAAACGCCTTTCTATGTGATAACTTCAGCTTGTGTCAAGTTGACACACAAAACTAGCCAGTACAATTGACCCCTTGTCAACTTGACACACAAACACATCACCAATAAGCCTCGACCCTTACTTCCTTATTCATCCCCAAGATCTAAATAACTTTACAAGTCCCACAGTCTTTACAAATTCTTACATATTAACATTTCGGTCCCTTTTAAACAT
>CM052704.1:20745556-20763280 GCA_028551405.1 Uromys caudimaculatus | reverse complement strand
AACCCACAGATGATACCACTCACAAGGGGACCTCCCCCCTTGATCACTAATTGAGAAAACGCCTTACTGTTGGATCTCATGGAGGCATTTTCTCAACTGAAACTCTTTTCTCTGTGATAACTTCAGCTTGTGTCAAGTTGACACACAAAACCAGCCAGTACACTAGGTCACCCTCGGTAGTGGATGTGCCACTCACTTTATTTGGACTATGTACTCTGGGTTCAGCCAGGCTTTCCTGATCTCCTCTTCCCAGTGTACACATGAAACTGTGTTACTGTGAAACTGTGAAAATAAATACTTTCTTCAAGCTCTTCTCTGCTTACATCCCAAATGAGACCAACTTTTTATAGATACAAATGAACTCAGCTTTTAGCCAAATACGAAATTTAAAAAATCAAGAAATGCATCTAAATAAAGCAGAATTTCTACTTATACATTTGAATAAATATATCCAAGTTCCTTCAGGGCCACAGATATATGTGAATAGATATTTAGATCTATCTAAGGACTAAGTATATAGAGCAGATGCTTATGAATAGAGATGAAAGTGTATATACAGAATTTAAAATGTTGTCAACATGGGGGAGGACCATGAAGATATATTACCAAGTATAACACTTTTTAAAATTTTGGTCAGAGGAGCGTGACAGTGGAGACGCATGGGCAGAGGCTCTTAGCACAGTCTGGAGGCAGGATCTAAAGGCAGGTGTTTTGAGTTGAGCCGGCTAGGGAAAGTCGTCAGCGGTTCTGCAGTTGTGTGAAGCAGTTACTCTGCAGCCAGGTAAAGCAGCCCCAGGAACTTTCTTTGAAAGTTGACTTCCTGCCCTTCATCCATTTTGGACTATGTGCTCAGGCCCAAGGCTTGCAATCATTGTCTTGTCTCCGATTTTGTTTTTTTGACCTAGATTTGATAACTTAACTGTTACCCTCTCTGACCTGACTTAAATCCTGCCCTCGGCTACTTCATTGGAGACCTCAGTTCAAGGATAAGCAGGGAAGTCCTTCGAGTTTCCAAATAGAAGAACAAGTTACATAAAGAGTGGCCTTGTGCGTTCCCTTTGAAACATGAAAGCCAGAAGACAATGGGATACAGCATCTACAGAAGGCTGAGACACAATTATTATAATCTGATTTATATGAGAGCAAAAACTATCGCAACAAGCCTGTGAACCTTTGCCCCCAAACAACTGATGTAAGCCTCAGCGATCTCTAACCTGGAGGAAGCCGTAGCCTCTCACTGCAGTCTATTCTCCCACAACAGCCGGAAGACCCTTTTGAGAACAATTGTCAGATCCTGGAACTTCAGTGTGCAAAATCCCTTCACAGTTCCAGCTCCCATCTGACCTCTGCCCACTTCCTCTCAGCAGGGAATGAACTTTGCCATTGTGACGCATGGTTGTGTAGATTTGCCTGGCTTCGGGTCTTTGCTTAGTTATTGTCTATTATAGAGGTCTTTCTGGCCTACTATATTTTAATTAAATAACTGTCATCTTCTTGGCCACTCTGTCTTCCTCACCTCTTGGTTTTGCACACATACATGTCATTCTTTGCTTTACTGTGTACTTAGTTTGAGTTTTACTTTCTGTAGTGTTTGCGGTGGAACCCGGGGCCGCAGGCGTGTGGGCATCCCTCAGCTCCATGATCGTTGTACTTGTCTCTTGTTAGGAAATCAACACCTTGAGGCCAGAGGATTCCTTCGTTTTCTCTTACCATCTAGAAACCATCCTTAGCAAAGTAAGAAAAAGATGCCTTCGGTACTAAATTCACTTATCCGTAGAGCACCAGTACACTCTCCTGCTATGATGCAAAGGGACCAGTCAGCACATTTAGAAAACTGGAGAGCAGCAACCATAAACATTAATTATATTCTTGGGGAAGACCCTCAAATCACCTAGAATGGTTGTTTAAAAACAACAAACACTAGTTAAATTAGTTTCTCAGATTTCTTCTCACCCAAAGAAATCAGAATTTCCAGTAAAAGGCCCTGGAAGCTGATTGTTCCTAACCATAGCACCAAGTATTTCCAAAGGCTTACTGTATTCCCACCATAAGGCAATTATGGATGACTCTGTGATTCTAATTTTATAACAAAAGCATGTAAATATACTTTAATATCAATAACCACAGGGTTTCTGTATGTCTGAGGGAATACACTTTTCTATAGATTTAGCGTCTATTTGTCTGTCTAGTGATCGTCTATCATCCAATTTATCATGTAACTGTCTGTCATGTAAATATCATCTATCAACCTATGATCTGTCTATCATTTATCATCCAATTTGTCTCTGGCCAGCTACCACATCTACTTATGTATGTATCTGTTTACTGTATATTTATGTATCATCTACCCATACATATATCTGTATATCATCACCTGACTATCATCTAATCCTCTCTCTCTCTCTCTCTCTCTCTCTCTCTCTCTCTCTCTCTCTATGTATGTATGTATGTATGTATGTATGTATCTATCTATCTATCTATCTATCTATCTTTGTATCTATGTATGTATGTATGTATGTATGTATGTATGTATGTATCTATCTATCTATCTATCTATCTATCTATCTATCTTTGTATCTATGTATGTATGTATGTATGTATCTATCTATCTATCTATCTATCTATCTATCTATCTATCTATCTATTCAACCATCTATTTTCTAATTAGAATTTAAGCGAGGATTGCAGTATGGGTCCTATTTGAGAGTTCTTGAAATAAGACAAGTTTTGTTTTCTTATCCACTCTTTCAATTACCCACTTTCATTATAATTTCAGTTCCAGTTAGTCCGGTTGCGCTCTCAGTACTGAGCTCATTTTATCTGCAGACAGATGCAGCTGGAGATGCATAGACAGAATGCCTCACTTGTTAAAATGAGCTTCTCGATTCCTTTCGAAGCAGGGGGAGAGGAAGGAGTTAGAGTAATGTGCATGTGAAACATACCAGGATTCTGTGCCTCACCACTAATTTATGACAACATCACTATGTTACAACCTGGGACCATAATTGATTTTATATGGAACACACATATTGGGGAAACAGTTACTAAGGCTCACAGTATTAGGAGACCTCAGGAATTGCCAAAATGGTTAAAAATTGTTAACATAAAACATAGCTTGATAATTAAAACAGTTATTTAGAAAATTTAATTATGACAAAAATTAATTCTTGAATACCAGATAAGTGAAGTCCTATGGAGTAAAATAAGATCCCTGAAAACCACATGGCTACAATTTTAGTGGAGAGACAAAGCGTGTCAAAACATAAAATCATTAAAGAGTAATGAAAGCTTGCTCTCGTACAAGCTACCTAATCGCTTTGATTCACACTGTGCCTCTCACCAGTGAAATGGATACAATAACACGAGACTCCTCAGGAGGCTGCAAGACGAAAGGAGGGAACTCCAATCTTTGATGAATGGCACAGGACGCCACTTGAGGGGGATCCACAGAGGCTCGGGGAAGAAGCCCCACAAGCCAGGGAAGCATCTATAGAGCTAGCTTGAAGCTTGTTCTTGGACAAGTTTGGAAGACCAGAATAAGCAAAGGTGTGGAGGTGGAGAAAGCTTGGTGTTTCAAAGGGACATCTTACTGGAGGTGTGAGGCATGAAGGGCAAACTGACCAGGAGGGCGTTCGTCTGGAGGGAGCAGCAGAAGTGAGATATAGGCCAATACAGAGAAGAGAACAGCGATCTAATCCTTCTACTACCTAACAGAGCAGCTTAAGGCAACTTGGCTTGCTTCTAGTTGTTCCGTTCTTGACAAATATTTACCTTTATAATTAAATAACTTAGGATATATGTAAGGTTTGTATCCACTGTCAGTATTCAGCATGGATATCATGGTACAGTTTTGCATTCCTTTACATATTCTTTGCAAGAATGGCTCGTAAGGTCACATATTTACCAGCCTTGTTGTAAGTTAAATAGCACGTTATTATTGAAGGCTTGGGTTGTTCTACATTTCCCTCTCTAACATACAACACTATCATGAGAATGATTCCCAAATATGCACGTTGTTTCCTTCACAGGAAGAGTTACTAGAATGACAACCTAGTCCAAACTGTGTGAATGTACTTGAGATTATTCTCTTTGTAAATTGCTATCCTGAACTGTGCCAGTTTCTATTTCCATGAGGAAAAAAATGAGAGTATGCATTTCATCCCATGTTGGCAGAGAAATTAGCACCGAGTGGAATTGTGGATCACAGGAAGCGTAGCTTGGCAGCCAGAAGTGGAGGGGCTCAGGGAGGAGTTGGTGGGAAGAACAAAACCAGGCAGGAGCTTTGGTCAGGTCTGAGCATCCCCATTACATGAGGCAAGAGAAGGAAGACATCAAAGACATGCTCCTTCTGCCCTCCCCTCCTCCTTCATAATGTGCTAGTCCCCTCATCAGAAATACAATTCACCATAGAAATTGGCAAGATATTGAAATGTAGACTCTGATTTTTACTGTTATGTACAACGCTGCTGTCGTTCCTCCATGCCCATATGGCTGTTGTTTCTGATTTTCCTTTTACAAAGAATTTACTGAATACATGTTATAGCTAGATTTTAGGTTTAAGTATTATTTCCACTGGAGTAGTGACTGGACTTATTACAGGTGTGCACACAAGTATACACACACACACACATACACACACACACACGTCTTTGTACTCCCCAAAGTTAAAGAATCACAACTTTTCTAAGATGTAGGTTTTTTTTCTGTCTTTTTTTGTTTGTCTGTTTGCTTTTTGTTTTTGAGATATGGTCTCATTCTTAGACCAGGCTGGCTGAGAACTCATTTGATAGCTCAAACTTACCTCAAACTCAAATAATTCTCCTATCTCAACATCACAAGTGCCAAGCTTGTAAGTGTGACTACTTTACCAGGCTTCTGATACCTAGATGGAGCAAAGTTGAAAATAAACTAGGCAAAAGAACTTCCTTCTCTGTGTATTGCATTCCTTTATGTACAGTGTGGTAGTAACTTGCCTTGGTGGTAAAGAATTCCCTTAATTTATGCTGGTCTTGAAATATCTTCATTTCTCCATCAATTCTAAACGATAGCTTGTTGGCTACATCAATCTTGATTATCGATTATTTCTTTTCAGGACTCCTGCTTCTTAGTGTTGATCTTCTGATGTGTTCGTCTTTGTAGCCGCGTTGGCATTTCCTGGAATACCTTTTTATACTGTTTCCTCGCTTTGTACTTTTGCTCTATCAACTGGAATACTTCGCAGGAACCCCTCTCTGTAACCTGGTAGGTTTCTAAATACATCCCATGGTTGGGTGCCTGTTTCTTTCTTTAGAGTTTGTGATTGTTCAGCTCTAAGTGTGTAGTGTAGATTCTCTACACCTTTCTTTCTTTTCTTTTTTTTAAATCTTGTCTCCTGTTCTGTGGTTCTAGGTTTGAGCTCTTGATCACACAACAGAATTCTTGGGTATTGTGGGCATGATGTTTATCATTTCTATTAATCTTTGAATATAGTATTTTTTCATTCTATGACAACAATGTTTTTCTTTTTAAAATTTCTATTTATTATTTTATTTTATTTACATTTCAAATATTATCCCCTTTTCTGGTTTCCCCTCTGCAAACACCCTATTCCATCCTCCCTTACCCTGCTTCTATGAGGGTATTCCCCTACCCACCTACCCACTCCATCCTCACCACCCTAGCATTCCCCTACACTGGAGCATCAAGTCTTCATAGGACCAAGAACTTCTCCTTCCATTGATGCCAGATAAGGCCCCTTCAGTTCCTTCAGTCCTTCCCCTAACTCCTCCATTGGTGACCCTGTGCTCAGTCCAATGGTTGGCTGTGAGCACCCGCATCTGTATTTGTCAGGATCTGGCAGAGCTTCTCAGGAGACAGCTGTATCAGGCTCCTGTCCGCAAGCCCTTCTTGGCATCAGCAATAGTGTCTGGGTTTGGTGACTGTATACGGGATGGATCCCCAGGTGAGGCAGTCTCTGGATGGCCTTTCCTTCAGTCTCTGCTCCACTCTTTGTCCCCGTATTTCCTTTAGACAGGAGCAATTCTGGGTTAAAATTTTGGAGATGGGTGGGTGGCCCCATCCCTCAACCGGGGGGCCAGGCCTAACCTCTGGATATGGTCTTGACAACTTCTCCCTCCCCTTTGTGGGGTATTTCAGCTAATGTCATCCCTGTGGGGTCCTGGGAGGCTCTTGATGTCCTGGCCTCTGGGACTTTCTGGTTGCTACCCCCCAGTTTCCCCATTGCTATACAACTCTGTTCAACTTCCTGACCCTCTGTACATCTCCTCCATCTCCTCCCGCACCTGACTCTTCCCCTCTTTTTCTCCTCCCCCTCTTCTCTTCTTCCCAAGTCCCTCCCAGCCAGCAATGTTTTTCTTATACTGACTCCTTAGCTTGGCAACTCCAGCCTAGCAGCTTACTCAGAATGTCACTTTTCAGTCTTATTATTTTTAACATTCTTAACATTTTTCTTTTTAATGTATTTTTGTATTTACCACAAGATCTTGGTGTGTTTATCTATGAGGCCTATCTTTAAACTGGTAGGGTTAGGCTACCTTTTTATTTTAAAAGTATTAGGATGTTTTGACTTGTTTCTTTTGCTTCAATTTTTATTCAATTTTATTGCCCTTTAAAGAGGCCATAATTTAACTACCTTAAATATTCAAAAGAGGCCATGGTTGCTATTTTATCCCAAGGGTTCTCAATCAGCCACGAATCAAAGGCACCTGAGAGATTTGATATCATCCAGGCAGCACCATTTGGGGAATCTGCTTAATGTCTGAGCTTTGTCCTTTGCAGTGATATATTTTAAAAGTCCCCCAATGAGCTGTGGCCTTGAGAGTGGTCTATTTTAAAGTCCCCCAGGTGATACGGTATAAGTATTTTGGAGTATCAAGGTTTACCTGTTTTCCTTCAGTGTCATCCAACTCCAAGAGAAGTTGCCTCTTAGTTGTTACTAGCAAAATTCTGGAATGCATATTTATGTCATCTCTGCAAGATATGCATGATCTGACCCCCAACTACCTCACATTTCTCTAAACATACAATCCATATTTCTAGGGCTTCTAGAGCCAAGCATTGTTTAGAGATGGCCTTTTGCAGTTGAATCCTTTAATAGGGTTCAGAGTTACAGCTCTCTCTCCCTCTCCCTCCCTCTCTCCCTCTTCCTCTTTCTCTCTCCCCCTCTCTCCCTCCCTCCCCCCCTCTGTATCTCTGTCTCTTTGTGTGCGTGCATACTTCGTATTTCAGGTTAGACACATGCTCTCTCTGCCACTGCCCTGAGCCCTGAGCCCTGAGCCCTGAGCCCTGAGCCCTGAGCCCTGAGCCCCTCTCTCACGTCGCAGCTGTGACCCTGGTAATTCATGTTAGTTTCTTTTCTCTGCTTCACCAGCATACTCTCTAGCTTCTCCACTGGTTTACTCTTGGTGAAGATGTCAGTGATCATATGATACAAATATCTATTGAAGACATGTAGATGATGCTAGTCTGGGAGGTAGAGTTATTTGCCTATGTTAAGACTAATAATCAATAATAATGTCCTTGAATCTGTTAATATTCAGGCCATCATCTCTTGGTCATGAACACAAGCATCAGTCAAGAACTTGTTAGAAAGGCAAATTATAATAGAAATGCTATTTCTCTAGGTTTGCTAAGGCAGACATTTAAGAGTGGGGTGAGGCAGGACTAAGAAATCTTTATTTCAATAAATTCTCCAGGCAGTTTTGACACTCAGTCAAATTTGAAAGCCACTCTCTAGTACAAGATTTCCACCTTCATTTTCATTAAGAAAATAGAACATTCCCACTGATAACCAGCTAAGCAGCGATGGTAAGAGCAGCAGAGCCACTCCACCCCTGCAACGCTCAGGGGGCATCTCAGAAGAGTGGATAGAGAGGTTGTGAGAGCCAGGGGTTAGGGAGGACCAGGGCCACTGCATGTGTGAACATGAAGCAAATGTGGATACCTGCACAAGACCCCAACAAGAACAAGCTGGTAAATATTCCAACATGAGGTGGGGATAAGGCCACATGAGCCCCATTCCTAGATGAGTAGCTGCAGACAGCTGATGTCTTCTGGTGTGGGGAGAGTTGGTTTTCTGAGGAGGGTGTGGTCTCTGGTAGGTAAACCATACTCCTGTGAATGGCCCCATACCTAGGAGTATGTGGGTAGCACAAATTGGATTTTGTTGGATGTTAAAAAAAAAAAAAAAGAAGGGGGCGGAGAGTTGGAAGGAGGTAGGGAAATGTGGCTGGATCTGGGAGGAGTTAGGAGGAAGAGTGGGGATATGAATAGGCTCAATCGGTCTTGCATGCGTGTACGCAATTTGTAAAGAATCAATAAAAACACTATATTAAAAATGAGTGGTCCACTCAAACCTTAAACAGGGAATAAAGTGCTCTCTTGTAGCATTACCAGCACCTCCTTACCTATGGGGACTTTTCCAAATCTCCCAGTGCAGATTTGCTACAGACAGCAAACTTCAAGTATGCTATATCTTTCCAGATATACCATGATAGACTTTTGCCTTTTTTCCTCTGGAAAGTACCTTGCAAATTGTCTGTCCACACGCTAATGGCTGGCATCATTGTTCGTGTGCTCTGAGACCTTAGTAAGGGAAATAAAAGTTCCCTGACCTGGAGCACCAGGGTAGCACATGAGTAGATCGCTCAATGAGATGCCTGGTGGCTGTAGAATGAATGGTGAAGATATTGATACACTGGGAAAGAGTGACCCGCGCCAAAGGCAGACAGTGGGATGGGGCAAGGTTTCTTCATGGCATGCAGAAGCCCATCCATGGACAACTACAGTTTACCACTGGAATTTTCCATTCAACTGTTTGGACCAAGACTGATCCCAGGTATCTGAAACCAAAGAGTGAAAACACAGACAAGGGTGGATTGCTGTGCTGCAGTTGTAACTTGGTGTGCTAATTTACTCTGATCACTACCCCAGCACTCAGCCTAATCTTCATATTATGATGCTTTTCTTGAAATTGAAATTTAGCTCGTGATTGAAGCCAAATAAATGGGAGTGTGGAAGCCAGAGCTTTGAGTAAATCGCCTAAATGGCCTGTGGATTTGTTCCAAATTCTTCACATCCAAGCCTTCTGCACAGTTTACTCAGCTTTTCTAATGTGAGACAAGGAGCCAATTCATTTGTTTCTTTTCTCTGCTGACTGTAATTTCTGCGGCAGAAGGAACAGAATTCTCTTGGTTGTCTTTAAATTATGCTCATCGGGTGTGCGCCCCATGGACAGTGGAGCTGGGGTGCTATCCTCTGAGTTGTGAAGGTGTGTAGCAAACTTCCTTTCGTAAAATCTCACTAGAAAAAATAAATTTGGGGTTGGAAAAACCATTTGGTGGCTGCTTCCCTTCTATTTGAATTGATAGAACATTCTCTTTCTGTTTCATTTACTGTTTTCTAAGCTCCTTTCCACGTGTGTGTGTGTGTGTGTGTGTGTGTGTGTGTACATATACCATATACATATATATTTAACACATACACCTGCAGTTTCCCCTCCCTCTTCTCCACCCAGTCCCCTCACCTACCCCACCCCAAATCACTCTTCCACAACTGTTTCCCTTCAGAAAATGGCAGGCCTCCCTCCCAAGGACATCAACCAGCCACGGTATTTCACGTTGCAGTAAGACTAGGCTCCTCCTCTCCTATTGAGGTTAGACAAGGCAGTCCAGTAGGAGGAAAGATAGCAGAGTTAGAGACTAAGCTCCTGATGTTTCCCCATGCAAAAACACTAGCAGAAGACCAAGGGGGAAGACAAACCAGTCCTGAAGTTTTTAGACTAAATCCAGTTTCCTGTGTGAAATAATAGCTCATTTAGATGTAAGGAAAAATAAACCATGTATTTGTATGAGCATCAGTAGGGCCACTGAGGTTGTTGGCCACTTGCCAGGACATAGAACTATAGTAAGGTCAGGATAGGAAGGGATATGCATGTATCCTCTTCCCGTACGGACCCCACCAAGCAGTAACAAGCACATTGGCCCTTCTGGGATACTAAACATCTTGTACCATTATTGGGGAAAGCAAAGCTTTCATCAGAGATATATTTATCGCCACTGTATAAGCAAACACTAGGTCAAGGGCCAGGAACTCCTGTGTATGCTGCCAACCTCACCTTGGGAAGTGTCTTGGGCCTAGACTGTCCTCTGACTTCATACTTCCCAATTCAGCTTTGGTGTTCAACATGGCATGATGTCTGGCAGTGAACTTTGGCAGTTCAACTTTCTAGGTGTCCAGAAGGCTGTGTATTTGTGGTCAATACAGAAGATTGTTACCTTTACCTCCCAAGTGCTCATAACCAAGTGATTCTCTTGGATTCCAGATGGTTCTGTCGACAAAGTAGAATCCAAGCAGATGTTCCTCTGGGGCCAAAGCTCAGCTATTGCTCCTGGATGGTGCAGTTCTGTCCAGATGACCAGCTGTCTTATCTTTCTCCGCTTCCCCATAGCCCCAGGCCCTCTGCTTTTAAAGCTAGTCTATGCAGTAACCAGTCAGACTGTCTTAGTCTCACTGTGTGCACTCTGCCCACTGGTTTCCTGTTTGCAATCCCTTGCTCTGACTCACCCGTCACTTTTGTAGATACTAAGGGTCTCCTGGAATGCTAGGCACTGTATATCAGACCAGACATGCTTGTCATCGCCCACTTCTTTCAGGTTCAGTGCTCAGTTCTAAGTGGGATTTCTTCATTAACCCCCAACCTCAGGCTCTGGGATCTATATGAAACAGAGGCAGAAAGATTGTAAGAGCCAAAGACCATGGATGTCTCCAAGGAAACTGTCTTCCAGCCACAGCAGAGCTAATGCAGGCAATCTCACAGAGTGAATGGCAGCACGCCCTGGGTTCGAGGCAGACAAAGTCTAGCACTGAGCGAGGAAGTAGACATGTATTCCCACCACAACCAAGAAGCCATCTGCACTTGATAGTCATTGGCAAAGGGAAAATCAGTTTGGTATATTGGAATGCCACTGGGTATATCAACCACCCTCAGGAGTGGGCAAGATGCCCACAAGTAGTTAGTCCACACAATATAACCCATAATATTCTTATAGATGCTATGTTTTGCTTTGCATTGTTTAGGCATTTTTTGCCTGTTATTTTGATTTTTGCTTTTGTGTTTTGTTTCTTGTTTTGTTTTGTTTTCTGAATTGGGAGATAAAGTTGAGTGGGTTGGGAAGTAAATCGAGAATCTGGAAGAAGTTACAGGAGAAAGCATGATCAAAATATATCATATGAAAGAAAATTTTAATTAAAACTTGCTTAAATTGGTTTTTATCATTAAATGTGCTTCTTTCTCTGTCAACTGTAGTTGATAATTTTTCTGGATATAGTAGTCTGGCTGGCATCTGTAGTCTTTCAGAACTTGTAGAACATCTGTACAGGCCCAGCTGGCTTTCAGAGTCTCCACAGAAAAGGCAGGTCTCAATCTGATGGTCCTGCCTCTATATGGGACTTAGTCCTTTTCCCATGTAGCTTTTAATATCTTTTCTTGGTTCTACTCATTTGTTGTTTTATTATATGTAGTAGTAAGTTTCTTTTCTGGTCTTGTCCATTTTGTGTTCTGCTTGTTTCTTACACCTGGATGGGCATTTCTTTCTTTAGACTGGGGAACTATTATTTCATTAAAAATATTTTCTGGGGCTGGAGAGATGGCACTGACTGCTCTTCCAGAGGTCCTGAGTTCAATTCCCAGCAACTACATGGTGGCTCACAACCATCTGTAATGAGATCCGATGCCCTCTTTTGGTGTGTCTGAAGACAGCTTTAGTGCATTCATTCACATACATAAAATAAATCTTTTTTTCTTTTTTCTCTTTCTTTTTTTTTGGTTTTTCAAGACAGGGTTTCTCTGTGAAGCCCTGGCTGTCCTGGAACTCACTCTGTAGACCAGGCTGGCCTCGAACTCAGAAATCCACCTGCCTCTGCCTCCCGAGTGCTGAGATTAAAGGCATGCACCACCACTGCCCGGCTCATAAAATAAATCTTAAAAAAAATTTTTTTTCTGTGACTTTGACCTAGGTTTCTTCTTCTTCCCCTATAACTATTATTCATAAGTTTAGTCTTTTCATAATATCCCAGATTTTCTTACTGTTTTGTGCCTGGGATTTTTTTTTTAATTTAATATTTTCTTTGCCTGAGCTATCCATTTTCTTCTTTGTGCTCCAGACCCGAAATTTTCTCTTCCATGTCTGTATCTGTTGGTAAAGCTGACATCAGAGGTCTGTTTGATTTCTTAAGGTTTTCTTTCTCAATTTAAGGTTTTCACTCTCAATTTTATTTCAGTTTAGGTTTTCTTTAGTGATTCTGTTTCCTTGTTAAGTTCTGATTTCATATCTTGAATCGTTTCATTCACCCATTTGTGTTCTCGTGGTCTTCACTGACACATTATTCGTATATTCTTTAAGGTCCCTGAACACGCTCATTGAAGTCCCTGTCTTCTGTGTCAGCTAAGTTGCTTCCCTTGGGGCCTATAGCAGTAGAGTTGCTGGCTTCTGGGGAGGCTCATTGTCTTTGTTGTTTATATTGGTGTTGTGTGCTGGAATCTAGGTATCTGGAGTTATGACATTTGAGTGTTTCTTGCTGTAGGTACCTGGTCCTGTTTTTGTTCCATGGAGGCTCAGGTCTTTGGTTTCTGTTGCCTACTCTGGGTCCTAGACAAGGGTGGTGGCTGTGGGGTACATGGTAGTGAGTATTTCTCCTGTTCAATGGGTGCCACCAAGGAATGAAAGAAAGGTTAGAGGGTCAGTGGGGAAGAACTAGGGGGACCCTGGGTCTGTGTCAGCAGGCAGAGTTCTGAGCAGATGAAGATACGCTTGGAAAAGGGGCTTCTGTGGACAGGCTGTGGCAGCACTAACAGTAAATTTGGACAGACCCCCGATGGAGGGAAGGGAGGATAGTAAAGGTTACCTACCCAGCTCCAGCCTTCGGTGGTAACTGGGGGTCGCTGGCAGAGAGGGGTTTTGTGGGTCAGGAAGTGTCAAAGGAATGAGGTGGGATAGAAGGAAAGAGTGAGAAAGGCACTGGTGAAGAACGAGGGGGCCCTGGTTCTGCACCGTGAGGCTGAGTGACTGAAAACAGTCCTATTAATTGCTTCCATGTGTTGCCAGCTGTGGTAATATAAAAATTCTTTGTGGTAAGCCATTGGCTTAGTCACTTTAACATGAGATGTTAACCATTTTTGTGTTGTAGTCTTGATATAGCATCATCATCAAGTTTTCAGGTCTATTTTGAGACATAAAACAGACCCAAGAATCTTCAGCAGAATAATTGGCCTGTTGAACTGTGGGCTCTGTGAGTTATTTAATGATATGCATATTATCTGAAAAGCTACTTTCCAGTATATAGTTAGCATAGAGTATACTTTATGTATGACAAGAATACCCATACTTCATTAGACTCTTTAGTTTAATATTTTAAAAATGATTTTCTTATCAAAAGAACCTATTAACATTTTCAATGTTCATGAGAGTTTATTTTTATTAGGAAGGGTATTAATAGTTATTAAAGAATAAAATAATATCTCAGAGCCTGTGTTCACATGACAGACTCATAGTTTTCTAACTAGTGAATCTGCAGCAATTCATGGCAGAGAAAATAAATGTCATGATCAAGGAAGTGGTTGATGTGGGTGCTTCACCTGTGTAGCCAAATAATTGCTGGGTCTCATCCTGGGAGCTCTTTCCCCAGCCCACACCCTTGACAGAAACACTTCAGGACTTTCTGCTCCTGTGCTAGAGTCTGTACCCCTCTCCCTTTCTAGCACATAATGCCATCTCTTCTCTTCTTGTCATATGTAAGACATTACCTGCTACTTCCTTTGTCTCTGTCAGTGTTGACAGAGGTATTGGCTTAAGATATATCTTTGTACTCATAGAGGAAAATGAGTCAGTATTTTCAAAGAACTAAGAGAAAATGAGAGTAGAATTTGGCATCATTTCCGTGGCAGATCCAAGATGGAGAACGTAGAAGAATTTCAGTGATCGAGACACCCCAGGATCATAGCATCTTGAATACCAAAGTACACATCAGAGCACCTGCTACCCACAACTCTTCTGGGCTGTGTATGTCACTTCTATGGGCTGGTTGTTTTGAGGAGGCACATATGGAAGTCTTTGTCTATCTCATGTATAGCTGTGCAATGCCAGAGGTCCAGGCCCTGGCAATTCTCTAATTAAATGCATGATTTGGCCTCCTGCTCCTATTTTAGTAATGGATTTTGTTACTCTAAGACATATTGCAGTACAGAGAAATAGAAAATATATTTGGGGAGTGTTGGATAGTGCACACAAATCTCCCAATCAGAAGCTAACTAATGCACCTAGAGTCTACACACGGTCAGTGTTTCAGAGGAGTTGTCCTGGAATGGTAGCCCGTCTGTGGTTTGGCCCCTCTTCCAAGCCCACCTCTGTCTGCTATTAGGTTGAGAATTTGGTTCAATGTATTTTGATCTCATACATGCCTCCCCGAACTCCTTCCAGATCCAGCCTCCCTTCCCTCTCTGCTCAACTTTGTGTCCTTTTCTTTTTATTTAAACTGGTTAAATGCAGTTGGTAATGGCCATATATGCTTGGATATGTGGCCTTCCGCTAAATCATTGTCAACCTGCCAGAGCCACACTCTGTCCCAGCAGCTATCAGTTGCCAATAGCTCCTTAGCTAAAGGTGATACCTCACATCTACTTCTCTATATTTGGAGATTTTTGTCTGGTTTGAGCTTGCACAGGTCTTGTGCATGCCGTCTCAACTGCTATGCTGTGTCTGAAAAATACTGCTTATTTGTAGTCATCCTCTACCTCTAGTTTTTAAAATATTTCTGTCCCTTTTTCTGCAATGATCCCTGAACCTTGGGGGAAAGGCGTTTGACATGGCTGTCCTGTTTAGGGCTGGGATTTGTATATCCTCAATCCTCGTCAGACATACTTTCTTTATAGTAGATGGTGATTGTCCTAGTTAGAGTTACTATTTCTATGATGAAATACCATGACCAGAAGCAAGTTTAAGAGAGAAGTATTTATTAGGTTTATACTTCCATATCACTGTTCATCATCAAAGGAAATCCAGGCAGACACTCAAGCAGAGCAAAGATGTGGAGGCAGGAGCTGATGCACAAGCCATAGGGGAGTGGTGCTTACTAGCTTGCTCCTTATGGCTACCTCAGCCTGCTTTCTGATAGAGCCCTGGACCATAAGCCCAGGGTTGGCCTTACCCACAATGGGCTGGGCCCTCCTCCATCAATCACTAAGAAAATGCCCTACAAGTTTGCTGCAGCCCAGTCTTGTGGAAGCATTTTGTTAATTGAGGTGCCTTTCCTGCTTATGACTCTATCATGTGTCAAGTTGATGTAAAACAAGCCAGCACTGTGACTAAAGTGGTGGCTATTTTTGTTTTTCAACTTGACTACACCTGGAATGAACTAAAAGCTCAAGCAGTTGGGTACACCTGTGTTTTACTGGACTGGAACATTTTCTATCAGAAGACCCATGCTAAACCTGGACCACCCATTCTCTTGACAGCCTATATAAAGGACATGGAAGAAGGAGACTCTTGCCCTTTTTCTGCTTGCCCTCACTCTCCCTAGCAAGTTTGTTACTTCACTGATATTAGAGCTGATTTCTTTGGTATTCTGAATTGTACTGAAGACCCACTGAGACAGCCAGCCTCATGGACTGAACAACTATTGGATTCTTGGGCTTTCAGTTGAGAGACAGCCATTGTTGGAAGATCCAGACTGCAGCCTGTAAGCCATTCTAATAAATCCCATATTGTGGGAAAATTCTGCTAATTAAGGTCGAATCCCCCTGATAGCCTTCTGGGGCTCTATGTGTAATGGAAGATTTCCATCATTATCAGGGTTTCTCCTTCTCTAACCTTGTCTTGGGAATTCAAACCCCCACCCCCAAACACACACACCCCTACCTGCAGAATGTCACATAGCCTCAGGTAGAGTACAGGTTCAACGTAGCACCTGAGATTCCTGAAATGCTTCTCCATGCTAATGAGGCAGTTGGGTACCTTAAACCTTCAGCCAATGATCTTTGCCCATCCTGGACACTTCCAGTCCCTAGAACCCCCCAAATTGTAAGAGCCTTGAACCACCCCAAGCAAAGTTGACCCGACTCCCCAAAGCTGGTCCCAGTGTGATCATTCACTGTACATACCCACAGGGCTTCTGGACCCATTGCCCTTGTGGGCTGTATTGGCAGACAATTCCTGAGGGCAGGAAGAGCCACCCCGTATATATTCATCCTATCAGTTCTGAACTGATAGAGAACCCTAATCCAAACCTGTTACCTGATTGCCTCTAGCCTGCCAGACCCTCAGGTAATGACACCGAGAACTTTTACTAATTTTGAAAGCTTGGCCTTAGCTTAGGCTTGTCTCCAACTAGCTCTTATACTTAAATTGATTAAGACTAATCTGCCATGTGGCTTTCTACCTCCTGAGTAGTGGCACTTGCTTCTTCCTCTGTGTCTGACTAGCGAATCTACCTCCTCAGACTCTTTCTCAGAGTCTTTATTAAAGACTTAATAAAGATTTAACTCTTTATTAAACCAACCAGAAGGTGATGGAGAAGATGTTTACAAAACACTGAGACCGGTGATGCTTTATAAAAATAACAATACCGAAGTCTAGCCTGTAATTAGATCTCTGCTGGTACAGAAATCAGCTTTAGAATAATACAAAGACAAGTTTTACACAGTACATAAAAAGATCTCTTCAACCCAGACCTACAGCTGTTCAAAGTACAGAGAGTAAGAGACTGCAAAATGTTTCCTTTTCTGTACTCAGGATTTCAGTTTATGTTTTAACACAATGGAAATTGGGCATTGGTGGGGAGATAGGATCTTTCCTGTCTGAATATATCATTTGCTGTCAATGATACCTTCTATTTCATGATTTAAACCTCCTCCATCTCCCACAACTTTTCCTTTATTTGAAATGCTGAGGATCACCTTGACCAAGCCCTTGGCATCCATTAGCAACAAGTCATCAGTTTAAGAGAAGGATTGCTCTCTGAAGAAAGAAATCGAAGAAGACCTCAGAAAATGGAAAGCTCTTCCATGCTCATGGATTGGCAGGATTAATATAGTAAAAATGGCCATCTTGCCAAAAGCAATCTACAGATTCAATGCAATCCCCATAAAAATTCCAACTCAATTCTTCATAGATTTAGAAAGAGCAATTCTCAAATTCATTGGAAGAACAAAAAACCCAGGATAGTAAAAGCTATTCTCAGCAACAAAAGAACTTCTGGGGGAATCAGCATCCCTGACCTCAAGCCGTACTACAGAGCAGTAGTGATAAAAACTGCATGGTATTGGTACAGTGACAGGCAGGTAGATCAATGGAATAGAATTGAAGACCCAGAAATGAACTCACACACCTATGGTCACTTGATCTTTGACAAAGGAGCTAAACACACCCAGTGGAAAAAAGACAGCATTTTCAACAAATGGTGCTGGTTCAACTGGCAGTCTACATGTAGAAGAATGCAAATTGATCCATTCCTATCTCCTTGTACAAAGCTCAAGTCCAAGTGGATCAAGGACCTCCACATAAAATCAGATACACTGAACCTAATAGAAGAGAAAGTGGGGAAAAGCCTCGAACACATGGGTACAGGGGAAAAGTTCCTGAACAGAACACCAATGGCTTATGCTCTAAGATCAAGAATTGACAAATGAGACCTCATGAAATTGCAAAGCTTCTGTAAGGCAAAGGACACTGT
>CM052704.1:20716742-20745056 GCA_028551405.1 Uromys caudimaculatus | reverse complement strand
ATACCACTGCTGGGCATATACCCAGAAGATGCTCCAACATGTAATAAAGACACATGCTCCACTATGTTCTTAGCAGCCATATTTATAATAGCCAGAAGCTGGAAACAACCCAGATGTCCCTCATCAGAGGAATGGATACAGAAAATGTGGTACATTTACACAATGGAATACTACTCAGCTATTAAAAACAATGACTTAATGAAATTTGCAGGCAAATGGATGGAGCTTGAAAATATCATCCTGAGTGAGGTAACTCAGACACAAAGAATGAACATGGTATGTACTCACTGATAAGTGGATATTAACCCAAAAATTTGGAATACCCAAATTTCACTTTACAGTAACCGCTGGACTGAGAGTGAGGTCCCAGATGGAGGAGTTGGAGAAGGGACTGAAGGAGCTGAGGGAGTCTGCAACCCCATGGAGGGAGCAACAGTGTCAACTGGCCTGACCGCTCCCCAGTCCTCCTGGAGGCTGGACCACCAACCAAAGAATACACATGGAGGTACCCATGGTTCGGACCACATAAGTGGCAGAGGAGGGCCTTGTTGGCCATCAGGGGGAGGAAAGGCCCTTGGGCCTGAGGGTGTTAGAGGCCCCAGTAAAGGGGAATGTCAAGGTGGGAATATGGGAGTGGGTGGGTGGGTGGGAGGTGGAATTCCCTCATAGAGGTGGGGGGAGGGGGGAGGGGATAGGTGGTTTCCAAAGAGGAGACCTAGAAAGGGGGAAACATTGGAAATGTAAATAAAGTATCAAAAAATTAATAATAATAATAAAAAAGAGAAGGATTGCTGGGCAGTCTGCATAGGAGTCTCCTTAGAACTGCTCTGGTGCCTGGGGGGTGTGGAATAAGATTAAATCACAAGTCAAATGAAACGTGGTAATTTTAAATTCATCTCATCCATAGGATGTAAGATTCTAGAAGGAAAAGACATGCAATTTCCTGAGAGTAGAAGAGGATGTCCTTTTCTGGGAGATGCAGGCAGATTGCACCAGAAGCACCAGGGTTAGGCTGCCAAAGGCTTGTGTCTGGAAATTCATCTCTCCTTCTATGGCCTTCAGCATCCCTGCCTATAAAGTGAAATATTCTATTGTAAGAGTTTCTACCAAATGCTACTCATTCATCAACAAATATTTAAGGACCAGACACTAGAAATGAACTGGGGAGACAGGGCATTTGATCTCTTAGAACCTATGCAGCAGCTTTTTACCTCGTAGTATTTCTGTAGAAGGAAGACAGCCCACCCAACTCAGTGTGGGCTTTACTTTGTTATTAGCTATTAGGTTTCATTCTGAGTTGTGCTGCTTCTACTTCTGTTTTTACCTGCTTGTTTTCCTCAACCATTTCTAATACATATAGTGCCACGACACTCAGTCAGACACGTGCTTTGTAAAACACATCATGGGCTGGCGAGATGTTCGGCAGGTAAACTGCTGGCCCGGCAGACCTGATGACTTGGAAACCATGTAAAGGTGGAAGGAGAGAACTGCTTCACAAAGTTGTCATCTGTGCTTCATGTCCTCCACCTGAATGGCATGTACAATGTTTATGTACACACACTCACTCAAATGAGAGGGGGAGAGGGGGAGGGAGGGAGGGAGGGAGAGAGAGAGAGAGAGAGAGAGAGAGAGAGAGAGAGAGAGAGAGAATACAAATTTTTAATGAATTGATAAATGTGAAAATAAATGTTATTGGTCAATATTTGATTTTGGGGATGTGGTTTAAGGATGGAGAGTAGATTATTGTGTCCTCATTTTTCTCTTGTGGCCATGTCATTATTTTTTTTTTAAAAAATAATAAAATTTAATTGTTAGAGAATTTTAGAGAAATGATCCATATAACAGTACAAATCAATATAGTATTTCTAATGAACAGTTTATCAACAATACCAAAATATAAATTGCGCATAAAATTTTATCTAGTAAACTTATTTCTAGGAATTTATGTTGACAAAAATATGTATGTACTGTGGGATATCTATTACAGTATTATATACAATGGTGAATTATGAGAAACATGTCAAAATTAAATGCAGAATTAATAAATTATGAAATTACTTATAGACATTTCTATAATAATTAAAATGCTATTTTTTTGGCTAAAACTTTAGAAGCCAATATTATCATCATCTTATAATTTCACATAATAAATATGATTAAAATAAATTAAATCACTTTGTAAAAACATTATGCAATTGGAAATTATTTCTGACAGATCAACTCTTACAGTTTTATAGGCCATTCATTTTTTTTTCTCCTTTGAAATGACAAAGGAAAGTTGACTTCAGTCAAAATAGCACACATAACCTAATCTCATAAATCACACGTTTAAAGTTACTTGTTTTCAGTAGGCTTGAAAACCTTAGTACTGTCACACTCAAATAGAAATAAGTTGACAACTCCTGACTAAAATCAGAAAAAATAAATACTAGTCTTCTAAAATATACAGGACTCACTTCCCTAATGTGAACATAAAATTCAAATACCTCTAATGTTCTCCCTTGAAGATATGTTAGCTTCAGTCTGAGCAAAGAGCAACATTTCTTTGCATTTCCCAAGGCCATTACACTGAGATTCATCAGCTACCTATAACACTTGCTGAAGTTACTCCTTAAATATTTCTATTTGACCAGTACAAAGTGTTCTTCCTTATCTTTTTTGATAACTTTTGGTTGAAAGTTAATTTTATTTGATATTAGAATGGTTACTCCAGCTTGTTTCTTTGGAACCATTTGCTGGGAAAATTGTTTTCCAACTTTTTACTCTGAGGTAGTTTTGGTCTTTGTCATTGAGGTGCGTTTCCTATATGTAGCAAAATGCTGGGTCCTATTTACATATACAGTCTGTTAGTCTATGGCTTTTTATTGGGGAATTGAGTTCATTGGTGTTAAGAGATATTAAGGAAAAGTGATTGTTACTTCCTGTTACTTTTGTTGTTAGAGGTGGTATTATGTTTGTGTGGCTGTCTTCTTTTGGGTTTGTTGAAAGATTACTTTCTTGTTTTTCCTAGGGTGTTGTTTCCCTCTTTGTGTTGGTGTTTTCCATTTGTTATCCTTTGTAGGGCTGGGTTTGTAGAAAGATATTGGGTAAATTTGGTTTTGTCATGGAATATCTTGTTTTCTCCGTCTATGGTAATTGAGAGTTTTGCTGGGTATAGTAGCCTGGGCTGGCAGTTGTGTTCTCTTAGAGTCTGTATGACATCTGCCCAGGCTCTTCTAGCTTTCACAGACTCTGGTGAGAAGTCTGGTGTAATTCTGATAGGTCTGCCTTTATATGTTACTTGACCTTTTTCCCTTACTGCTTTTAATATTCTTTCTTTGTTTGGTGCATTTGGTGTTTTGATTATTATGTGATGGGAGGAATTTCTTTTCTGGTCCAGTCTATTTGTAGTTCTGTAGGCTTCTCGTATGGTCATGGGCATCTCTTTCTTTAGGTTTGGGAAGTTTTCTTCTATAATTTTGTTGAAGATATTTACTGGACCTTTAAATTGGGAATCTTCACAATTTAAACCTATTATCCTTAGGTTTGGTCTTCTCATTGTGTCCTGGATTTCCTGGATGTTTTGTGTTAGGAGCTTTTTGCATTTTGCAATTTTGTTGACTGTCAATGTTTTCTGTGGTATCTTCTGCACCTGAGATTCTTTCTTCTGTATCTTGTATTCTGTTGGTGATGCTTGCATCTCTGACTCCTGATCTCTTTCCTAGGTTTTCTATCTCTAGGATTGTCTCCCTTTGTGATTTCTTTATTGTTTCTATTTCCATTTTTAGATTCTGGATGGTTTTGTTCAATTCCTTCACCTGTTTCTTGTGTTTTCTTGTAATTCTTTAAGGGATTTTTGTCTTTCCTCTTTAAGGGCTTCTAGCTGTTTACTTGTGTTCTTTTGTATTTCTTTAAGGGAGTTATTTATGTCCTTCTTAGGTTCCTCTATCATCATCATGAAAAGTGATTTTAGATCCAAATCTTGCTTTTCTGGTGTGATGGTGTATCCAGGACCTGCTATGGTGGGAGAATTGGATTCTGATGATGCCAGGTAATCTTGGTTTTTGTTGCTTATGTTCTTGCACTTGCCTCCTGCCATCTGGTTATCATTAGTGCTACCTGCCCTCCCTTTATCTGACTGGAGCCTGTCCTTCCTGTGATCCTGGTTGTGTCAGAACTCCTCAGAGACCAGCTGTCTCTGGGATTCTGTGATTCTGGGATCCTGTGATCCTGAGATCCTGGGTGTGTCAGATCTCCTGGGAGTCAAGCTGCCCCCTGGAACCCTGAGATCCTGGTGTGACCAAGCTCCTGGGATCTTGTGATCCTGTGATCCTGGGCATGTTAGAGCATCTGGGAGTGGAACTTCCTCTGGGTGTTGTGGGACTGGCTGAGGAGTTCGAGTCCAAGGTCTGCTCAGGGCACCAGCCCAGATTGGAAGTGGCCATGTCATTATTATGCGATTATATGGAACATTCTTCAAAATAAAATAGTTGCAAATTCTTCTCATCTTAGTCTCATTAAATAAAAACAAAACAAAACAAAACAAAACAAAACAAAACAAAGCCTTTGCAAGGAATCAGTTTGCTAGAGTCTTCCTACGTTGGCTGTATTGCACTTAAGCAGTAGGTTTATATTTTTGAGTGTCAGTATGTGTTATTGTCCTACACAAACAGCCATGCTTAAAGCTTAATGAAGTAGGAAAGGCATTCAGGAAGAGCTACAGCCAACATCTTGTGCATTTGAACCTGTCTGTTCTGCCGGTGACCCATAGAGTGAAGAGCTGTGTCAGCTGATCACAGAGCTGGCCAGTGTTGACAGACAAATGCCTTATGCTGAGCTTGGAGGGAACGCTACAGACACTCAAGTCAGCAAGGTGGAACACAACTTCTGTGGGGTCCTGTGATTTTCTTTCTTTCTTCTTTTATTTTTGCCATTGCGTGGAGCTGCAAAAATGCATCTTATTGTAAACACCATACACATTTTAAGACTATAAATTATTTTGTTTTGAGAAGGTGTATTTTAAAACTACTTGGACACATATTTTCCAATGATGATAATTAGCTGATTAATAATATCACAACCATCAAAAAAGATAGCATGTTTTCAAAACCATGCAACAATAGAACACCTAATTATTGGAACACCTAATAATTATAACCTTGTAGATGCAAAGGAAGAAATGTTTTCAACTGTAAACACAAATACGGAAAACCAAACAGAACTGTGTCGGCCTAATGCTGCCTGCTTCTGTGACTAGGAAGCCAGGAAGCAGCTGCTCTGCATGAGGAATTGCTTTAGGAGTCACAAAGGCACTTTTCTAACACTGCCATTCTCAAAAGCCCAAGACCTACAAAGTTTGAGAATTTTCCTCCCAACAAATGGTGTTTTATTAGAACCATTGCATTTTAACCACCAAACACGAGAGCTACCAGGTAGCCAGTGTGATCAAATGCAAAGATGGACCCTAGCACAGCATCATTGTAATGTCCCCTAAAACCAAAGAAACTTCCACAGGCCATAGAGGCACCTTCCCTTAGGGTGACCAAGGAATATGATGTCTTTGAGTGTGAAAGCCTTGAGGACTACTGCCACATCTCGGAGGGTCTAGAATTTAGGGATGGCCTACACGGAAAGTGACGCATGAGATCATGTGAGTACAGCCGTCTCTGACACCTCTAGGACTTACGAAGCTTCCATTGCCAACCCATGTCCCAAATGTCTTTCTGAGAACACGAAGAGCCAAGTTATATTTGCCTAGTAGATGTAAATCAATTCTTTGTCATTGTAAAAAGAAACTTGATGGGGCTTCCTGTAAGTTTGGTGTATTGGTAATTATCTAAGGATGTTTCTCTCAACTATGGGCTTTTGTTGTTGTTTTAGTCCTTGGTGAGAGGGTGCAGTTTTAAAGCAGGTTGGAGGTAGATTGCAAAAAAAGCCAGCTTGAAAGATATTTTATTATGAAAACATGGAGCTCCAGTTTCCTTGTGAGATGGCTGATTTTACAAGGTACACAAAGAGGCTAGGAAAATATTCTTTCCTCCTTTTTAATTACACTGTCTCTGAGAATTAGTGCTGGAGCCTGGGAAGTGTGGGATACAATAGTTATCTACTGAACACAGTGCATGGCGTATGTGTAAATCCCAGAGAGACTCACTTGGGATTCTTGCCCCAACTGCACTGTGGTTTTTCAGTCTTGTAGCTGCTATCTGTACACACACACCCCTTCCACCTGACTCCAGAGCTGGAGCCTCATGTACTGCTATCTAATTTATTTTGGGGAATTTCCTAGGAATATTCTTTTTTTAGACCAAGTGCCACAGGCTTAGGGAAAGGAACAGAGGAGACAGAGGAAAGATACTTGAAGCGAAATTCCTCTAGGAGCTAATAAGATGTTAAGGTAGAAGGGCTGTGGGGACCAAGAGATCCATAGGAGGGGTGTGCTGTAGGCAGAGGAACAAGCCGAGGGTCTGGGAAAGCGCGTGATGGGATTCTCCTCATGCTGTGTTTTCTTAGATATTTGCTATGCACTTGATGTTCATGTTCTTCCAAAATTCATGCTGAAACCTGTATTTGTACTTCATTGTGGTGCAGTTAAGAGGTGAGGTCTTAATCAGAGAGTCTGCACGGGAGTGACCCCTCAGGCCCTCTGCGTATGTGTTACAGTGGTGTAGCTTGGCTTTCTTGTGGGACTCCTAACAGTGGGCGGCAGGAGCTGTTTCTGATGCTGTTGCCTGAGTCTGGGATCCTTTTCCCCTCTGGGTTGTCTCATCTAGCTTTAAAAGATGGGGAGATTCCTAGTCTTCCTGCAGCTTGACATGCCATGGCTGCTTGATGTCCCTGGGAGGCTACAGAAGAAAGAGCCTGCGTCTGTATGGATGTGGCACCTGTCAATAATAAATTTGGTAGCCTCTAGCTTAGGCAGAAAACAGGATGTGGAGCATCCTGTAGGCAGAAAGGATTCTGGGATAGTGCCAGGCATGGGAGATTCATCTGGGAAGAGTTCAGGTGCATGGCGCTTGAGCACAGGTAAGCAGGCACATGGCAGAGTGTAGATTTGAATAAATGGGTTATTTTAACTTATGGCTAGTCAGTGAAGAGCCTAGTTATATGGCCAAGGTATTTTTAAATACCTTGAGTCTGAGTCTTATTTCTGAGAACATAGGGTTGGGAAGAAGAACCAGATCTAAACTCAATAGCAGGTCTCCTCTTTTCTGAAGAGAAATAGAGGAGGATTTGGTTGGTGGCTGGGAGAGAAGAGGGGAGGTGGTGGGGGAAAGATGGGAGGGGGGAGGGGAAACTGCCATCAGGATGTAAAATAAATAAAATTAAAGTAAATTAAAAAAAGAGGTGAGGGCTTTGGGAAATGAATGGGGGGACTTGAGGAAGCATGCTTTCACTTTCTGCCCCGTGACATTATCAGTAGTATGTGATCACGAAAGCAGAGAGCATCCCTCACTAGACACTGGTTCTTACCTCCCAGCCTCCCAGACTGTGAACACCACATTCCTGTGGTTTGTGAATAACTTCGGGTAAGGAATTTTATTACAGCAGCCAGCCAGACCAGGCAATGCCTTGTCCCTGGACATGAAAATAATGTCTAACTCTGCAATTATTAACATGGCCTCCACCTACTGTGGTTTCCATCTGTAACTGCCTCAGCCACGCATGCAAGACTAGTGTCTGGACAGGGCTGTGCTGCAGATATCACAGTGAACAGAGATGATTCAAACTGAGGGTGGGCTGACAAACAGGAGATTCAAGTGTAATTCGTGGTCCTCACAATTTCACATGGCGTCCATCTATCTACCTTGCTGTGCCCTCCTTCCATGTTTGGTCTAGGCCTCCAACGTGTCATGTCTGATCTTCCATGGTCACTCAGTTGGCCTGTTAGCATCCAGGCTCTTTCGCTACAATCTGCTGTGCAGAGTCAAAGTGATGGTTTTTATAACAAACCCAACCTCTCCTTCTTCTTAAGTGATTCTGTTATTTTGATAAAAGCAAATCCTGAATGGACACACCCTTGTTCAGCTTCACCTGTCTCACACTCACAACAATCTTTGCTGGTCTAGTTCTGACTTATTAAAAACAACAACAACAAAACTGGGACCTCAGTTACATAGCAGACACAGCACTCATTTTAGGTGCACAGCTCAGTTTTTTTCATTGTGCGTTCAAGGCTGTGCAAACAGAATCACTGTTTAGTTACAGACAAGCCCATTACTCTTAAAAGAAGTCACATAGCCAGACAGTAAACGACTTGCCTAAAGAAGCCATTAGTGGCCACTCCCCGTGCCCTTCTCTTATAGGCTCCCTGGTCTGAGAGTCTCCTATCTTTGACATTTTACATAAATAGACCCATTGAGTCCATGGCCTTTTCTGTTTGGCTTCCTGTATTTTGTTTTTATCTGTTGGCTACTATGCATAGAGGGTCATGGATATTTATATATAAATGTTTGTGAACACACACACATACACACACACACACACACACACACACACACACACACACGAGTGCACACGCGCGCGCGCGCGCGTGCGTGCATGTAGGTAGAATTGCTCTGCCACATGGGAGCCAAGCTGATATTCAAAGGAGCTGTACCAGTTTACATTCTTACACTGGCATAAGAGAGCTCTAATTTACCCTCATCTTTGCCAACAACTACTGTATTTGCCTTTTGATCATAAGCAGATTCATAGCTGTAAAATGACATCTCGTTGTGGTTTTGATTGACTTTTTTCTAGCAAATTTCCATCCTGGAGACCCATCCTTTCTCCTCATCACAGCGCCTTCTCAGATGAAGTCCCTTTCTCCAGACCGTAGAACTGGATTCTTTCTTCTGCTCGCTTAATAGAGACCTGTTGTCTTTTCCTTAAGAAAGTACTCTGTCAACACCAGATGAAGTCCGTCGAGCATACGTTCTCACAAGTCCTTGTGGGGCTCACTCACAGACTGTGCCACAATTATAGTTATGATTTACATAATTTAGACAAGGTTACTTTTCATTAGCAGTGTGATAAGTGTGCAGACCAGCGGAGTCCATGTTGTCTATGTGTGCATTCACTGTGTAATGATGAAATCTGGATAGGCAGCAAACCTAGGACCTTAAACATTTGTTCTTTTGTGATGAAACTCTAAAAAGCCAGTTTTTAGATTTTTTTTGTGATTTGTAGATTCATTCCTAGAAGTCTGAAAGTTTTATAAAATCAGCAGACCAGCTGACATTCTAGTTTTCTGCCCAGAGAATGTTTTATGAAATAAAATAATGAACAAATTTTGTGATGCAGAAATACCTTTAATAAATACAGACATTCACATTATGTATTCCTTGTAGGATTGCTCAGGAGACAATTAGGCTCCCAAATTCTTTCTTTGTATGGCTCATTACATCTTGGAAAAGACGAGGGTCCAACGGAAGCCTGTGGAGAGAAGGGCAGGTACTTCATGCTAAATCTTTAGAAAACATGTAACGACTTGGGGCATTAATAGAAATCAGCTCCTTCGTGGTTATTTCCCTATTTATTTATTTATTTATTTATTTATTTATTTATTTATTTATTTATTTATTTATTTATTTTAAATTTAGTTTTGTGAGATAGTGTCTTATGTGGCTGAGATTGGTCTTGAATTCCTGATCCTCTTGCCTCTACTTCTAAAATGCTAGGATTATAGTACCCCATACCTGGGTCATTTATTATTTAAGTTATTTTGCTAACAAGTTAAGGCTTCTGGAATTAACATGGTTTTGTGTCAGCAATAGGTACTTCCTGTCAAGATTTGAGGTTCTATAAAAAACAATATGGTAGATTTCTTGCATTCCCTAGTCTCTGGGCCATCTCTCCCCATTGCTCCATTCCTATTCGAAACCCAAGATCTCTATCCATTTCAGCTGAATGCATTTGCTAAGCATCAGATGACATTTACTTATACAAATGAATGCTAGGATTTCAGGAAACCCTAACCTGACACCCTCCAGCATTTATCATTTGAAGTGACCCGCACTGGAGCGGAGCGTGCACACCTTAAGACCTTGACAGTGGGGGTATCAGTTCTCACACGAGCTCTTTACCTAAAGGAATTGTACCCCAGAAGGAAGGGGGTGACTTGTACCCCACAAGCAGGAATGCACAGTGACATCTGCACAGGATTTTCCCCTCTTCACCTGCAGTCAAGTGTAGCCTTGGGTAATAAAGACAGAAAATAGCACTAGTATAGAAAACACGTATCTCAAGGACTTGTGATAAATTGTTGAGCGTGTCAAGCTTCCTTTTTTTCCCTCTCTGTTCAGAAAATCTTCATGGTTGAAGGCATCGAAGCTTAATGACAGGAGATGGACATCTCACAGACAGAAGTGGCCCTTGGACCCTGGAGGTCGCAGTGGATAATGTGTGAAGGAATGTGCTTCCGTTTTCCATCTCTGTCCTGGGGATATGGTCCACTGGCAAGCCCTGTTGCACTAAGATCAAGGTGCAGATAACCCAGACAGAATCCAGACATGGACATTGTCTTCCTGACATGGCATTTGGAATCCAGAGCACGCCCCTTCTCAGAAGCGAAGACTCTGGCTTCCTCTGTGTAGAGGGCTCTGCATCTATGTCTCATTTTCTCTCTTTCAATCTCTAACTTTTCTAGTGAGCTTTCACTGTTTCTATGTCCTGTCCTTACATGTCCACCATCTAGATATTATACCTGTAGAAGTATTTTGTGTATGTCTCGGATTTTGATATACATTACCTGTGAATGTAAGTGGCCAATATATGTAAGCTATGTATATGTCACAAACATTTACAATATACAAGTAAAAAGAAAACTTAACTATCTGTCAACAAATGGGCTCATGTCAATCACTTTATCTGCCATTTTGGGGGAAAGGCAATACTAGATTAGTTAGACGTGGTATGAAGATGGCATGGGGTTTGCAGGTTGTTTCAAAAGACTCAGTGCTCTTAAGTGTACCAGTCACTATCAAAAGTATGGCTCTTCTGTGTCAGCCTAGGGCAGTGGTTCTCAACTGTAGATTTTGACCTCTGGGGATTGAACAAGGCTTTCACAGGGGTTGCATATCAGATATATCTGGTTAAGTATCTGATATCCCAGATATCAGACATCTACATTACAATTCATATCAGTAGCAAAATTATAGTTATGAAGTAGCAATGATGTAATTTTATGGTTGGGGGTCACCACCACATGAGGAAGTGTATTAAAGTGTGTATTAGGAAGGTTGAGAACCACTAGCCCAGAGGATTCCTCTGGGCTCCATTTTTGTAATTTTTGGTACTGTTTTTAACTTTGCATTGTAGATTTTCCCTGTACTTGCACTACTGATCTAGACCTGGGTATTTTTAACTTCATGGTTCTCAGATCCTTCATCCCAGTGCCCTAAAGCTACAGGGAGGTGAGGTCAGACAGCTATTTACAGAAACAGTGGGATTTCCTCTGGTCTCCCTCTTCTCTCCCAAACCTCTCAGTCCTCCAGCTGCAGAGGGTTCTGAGAGGGCGGCGGCTCTTTCCAGGGTGTGTGAAGAGGGATATGTTGGGCTCAGTGCCTGGGTTCTCTACCAGGTTCTTCAGCTCCAGGTCTCAGAGCCATCCAGAGGCCAAAGAGCTCTGTGCTTCACTGAGAGCAAGGCCCATGACCTTTTCCTCAAATGCTGCTGAAGGAGCACATATGTTTAGTGTGTGCTCCAAGACACACGGTCTTGATGTGTCCCTGCCGCAACCTGTAATTCAAAGACTTTGGCATGCTATGTCCTGGAGGCATGATTATGTCAGGGCTATGGGAACTCCAGGTCTCAGATAATCAGAAATGTCTGACAATTGATGAAAATCATAGAGCCAAATGGCGATCTGCTTTGGATGATTTTCTGGATCACTAAGCACCTTGAGGGTCCATTTGTGCCTATGTCTCATGTAAAATAACTTCAATACAAAGATGATATGTCCAGAGAGGGGGAAATGGCCAGATACACCATATAGTTTCAGAAAAGAAAGTTTTAGCTTTGGAAGAGTTAAAGGGAATGGTTCTGGACCAGAATGAGTCTCCCTCCTATATCCCCTAACTTCCATCTGGCCTCTTTCACCGAGATGATGCTCAGATGGGGACATTCTCACAAGACTGTCCACTCCCTAACTTTTCCCAGGCTCTGCTCCAGCCTGGCATATGGGGAAAGTCTTGATCCAGATGGACCCATGTTCCACTTCCAATATTTGTTCATTTTGTGATCTCATGTCAGACACTTCACCTCCAAGCCTCAGTTTCTGTACCTATAAAATGGGAAAAGTGACAGTTGGTACAGCCTGGGACATGGGCACACACATGGAGACACCAAAACTGGTTCTTATCTCAGTACTGTCACCTGATAGCTTTCAGAACTTATACAGCATCCTGTGTCACACAACTCATTGATTGGTCCAGACCTTCAAAATGTGTTCATCTTGTATAAGCTGTGCTGCCAGTCAAATAAGCCTGCAAGGAGACCTGCCTCAATAGACCTAACATATAGAACTCCCTTGTGACCAGGGAAGCCACATATAAGATTATTATTATTGTTATTATTATTATTATTATTATTAATCAAATAGGATCTGAGCACCTGAATTTGGAGTATTGGTGGAACTTTCCTCTGCTGCCTATGGCCCTGTATGCTATTTCAGCATCTTACCACAGCCCTGGCAATTGATTGTTGTAAGGTATATTCTATAGAGCTGCAGGGTGAATTGTGGTTTGCAAATCCAGGACGGAAAGCCTGCTGTCAGACTCCAAGGCCTCCATAACACCATCCAAGAGGAAAAGATTGTCCAACTTCTATCAGACACACTTAGACACTGTGAGAGCAGGCTAACTTCTGAGGGCTTCTATGGTAAGAGCGGTCACCAAAAGTTGCCCCATTAGTTTACTGCTTGCCAGCAGTAGCAGCAGCAGCAGCAGCAGCAGCAGCAGCAGCAGCAGCAGCAGCAGCAGCAGCAGCAAAACAAGGTTTCTCCCTACACCCCTGATGGCTTGTTTAAAAACCTTCCATGTTGTCGGAGATGCCAACCCGAAGGGGCCATCAGGCGCCCACCTTGAATTCCACCTTTGAGGAATTCAAACTTACTACTGGCCAAATCTTGTTAGTCGTTTGGTCCGTGGGTTAGTAGCAGAGGAAGGAATGAGTGGCTAGTAAACCTGCACTGCAGGAAAAGCAGGCATGGCCGGTTTGAACCAGATGTCTTTGGTTCCCATGCCTAGTGCTCTTTCTCTTACATCACAGCCTCTTTCTCCTGATGTCAGAGGATCTCGGTGCTAACAAGACCCACCTTCTGAAAGGGTATGAGACGTAGCTTAGCTTATGACACTATAATATTAGAATTGGCCCCAGCTTGTTAGGGTCTGCGAATTTGGGAGTAATCCACTATGAAAACCAAGTTCAAGCCAGCAAAAATATTTTTATTCAGAAACTGTTATATCAAGGAGACAGCTGGATTTGGATTTCCAACTGTGTTAGGGGAGGCGGCGGCTGCACGGACAGGACAGAATAACTTTTCAAGACAGAACACCACAGATTAGGAGGGGTAAGGGCATCCAATCAAGTCTATGTATACAGTAGGTACCTCACACCTGGTATTTCATGTGGCTTTATTTACTCCCCAGTGGTTTCCTTGAGGTGCACGTTGGAAAGGCCCCCAGCTGAGAACTAACCAATGAAGCCTAGGGTTCCTACCTATGTGGTCTAGGTTCATCCATGACACCTGGGGCTAGAAACCATCTTTGGGAATTCAGCTGCTTTTTAGAATTTAGCTTATTACAAAATGGAGACTATATATAAGATGGAGTCCTTGTAGCTAAGGGGGCCTCCCACCAGCTAAGCAGGTGTTGTTCCCTGAGGAGATGGGAACGGACAGGACAGGATAGTTCAGACAGAAGGAACACTGGGGAAAGGTGTAAGGTTGGAGCTAGAGAGGACATTTGAAGGACATGCCTCTACTGGATGTGATGGCTAATATAGTGTGTAGACTAGAGAAAGATCCAAGATGGAAATATTTACACAGGAAGGGTTTCTGCACTTCTTCTCTTTTGCCGCCCAGATTTTCCATTTAAATGTCTGCTCAGCATTAACTGGCTTTGCCTATGAACTATGTAAGCATGTATGACATTGTCTTCTGTCCCCTTTGCTGGGCCCTAACTTATGTCGCTTCTGTTGCAGCAGACATCATTTGCCGGTCAGCCATGTTTCTGTCTGCTCTTCTCCAGCAACTTAGTCCAGACTTACCATGTGACAGGCTGTGGCCCCAGGTACCCTGCTGGGCTGAAAGTGGCCTTGGCCACCCCTCTAATGCCATGTGTTTATGCCTGTTTTGTCCCACTGCTCATGTGGGGGTGCCTCCTTCTTGTGTGGTATCACTTGGGAACAGAAGATGGTGTCATTCACACCAGTTGGAGTTGCCCTTGGGGTAAGCAGTGCCTGCTGCGTGCCTGGCCACTGTTTTAGGTGCTGGGATACAAGGAGGTCAAGTGAACCCAAGTTTCACACTCACAAGTGCACACAGTAGTGGAGGGGACTAGCCCTTAGCATGTTGGTAAGCAAACATACATAGTATAATTTCAGGTGATGAAGAGCAGTGTGGAGCACATAGATGATACCAGGAAAGTTTGTATCCGTCATGAATACCTGCACATGCAACCTTCACTTAGAAGTATGAAAATATTTTACTTTGCAATCTGTAGTGAATCAGGTCATGTCTAGGAAAGTAAAGGAAAAAGTATTGTAAATACTCTATTCTTTTGAAAGCATGCCTCTTGGAAAACTCTGATGTTAGTTCCTCATAAGAAAACCAAACCTGAGAGAGGTTCCTAATTAGACAAGCAAGTGTGTGTGTGTGTGTGTGTGTGTGTGTGTGTGTGTGTGTGTGTGTGTGTATTCCTTTTTTCCTGTTAAATCCTAAGAGAAGTGGGCAGAAGCAAGTCAATCTTGTCTTCACTTGCTTCGCTTGCTTCACATGCTGTGCTGTTGAGATTTAAGGGCAGTTTGGTTGCCTGTTTGGTTTTGTTTGTTTGAGAGAAATGCCTTAGTTTCTTTCCTATTGCTGCAGTAAAATGCAAACTAATAAAAGCAACTTAAGGGAGAAGGTTTATTACCCCTCACAGTTCAAGGGTAGGTTCTTCTCACTTCAATAAATATAATCAAGAAAATCCCCCACAGATGAGCCCATACTTGCATCTATGACAGGATTCCAGATTCTGTCAGATTTATAATTAACACGATCACAGGAAACAAGCATATCTGCAAG
Source organism: Uromys caudimaculatus (assembly GCA_028551405.1). Taxonomy (NCBI): domain Eukaryota; kingdom Metazoa; phylum Chordata; class Mammalia; order Rodentia; family Muridae; genus Uromys; species Uromys caudimaculatus. The sequence continues at coordinate 20,729,809 of CM052704.1, read as the reverse complement.
ATCATTTGTATTTAAACAAATTACCTCTGCCATCAACACCATCATTAGTTACTATTATAACAGGAAATATTAGCTTAACGTTTTTATTAAGAAACATCTAACAGAAAGTGTAGCCCGAAGGTTGGTTCCTATGATATGCACCTGTGCATAACAGATAGCCTACAGACAGTATCATTTATAAGATGGGTTTTGTATATATATACATATATAAAATAGATTTCTTGAACATTAGTTACATTCAGCAGATTATTACTAATTAGCGCCATATTTCAAGGGACCAAGGTAAAATTTATACACATTAAGTTTTTAGGTTGTATTTTTGAAGATTTTTTCATATATTTAAAATTATTTTTTAAAATTTCATACAGTATATATTGATCGTATTCAATGTGGGCACACAACTTTAGTTCTAACACTTGGGAAGCAGAGGCAGGAGGATATCTGAGTATGAGGCCAGCCTGGTCTACAGAGTGAGTTCCAAGACACCCAGGGCAACGTGGAGAAAACTTAGTCTCAAAAAAGCTGGAGGAAACAACAACAACAACAACAACAACAACAACAACAACAACAACAACAAAATCCCTCCAAAATGGAGTCCGTTTTACATTGGCCAGCTACTCCAGTGAGCCTGCCCTAAAGTCTGGTTGATATAGCTACTCATTCAGTGGCACTCCATTGGAGAAAATTTTTTTCTCTTGGCAGATATCAATTGCAAATAGTTTCTTGGTTATGGGTGAGACTTTGTGTCCACTTGCTCTTCTTAGCAGATTTTTGCTTTTCTAGGTGGGATTTTGTCTAGCATGAAATTGTGGAAGGTTTTGTCAAGCTGTCTTATTCTCTGTGTGTTCATGTGTGCATTGGCTCTGCTATGACACTCCCAGAACCCTCAAGACAAAGGGACTGAGGAGGAGCCTGGGACAGGAGCCTTCCAGTTTCTGTCTGTGATCAGGGTCCTGAGCCTATGCCACAGGGCTCCATACCCAAATAGTGCCAGGAGAGGTGGTCTCCCAGGAGTGCCGACACATCTTTGAGCACAGACAAGACCACCACTTCTGCTCAAATTCTGCTCAAGGGTCTCCCCCAAGAGGGACCCTTGCAGATCCACCAGGACACAGGAACCAAGGAACAGCTGCAGACAGGATCCTTCTGGTTTCTCTCTGCACCCCAGAGCTGACCTGTACTACAGATATCCAAACCAAAATTCCTCTCAGAGAGAGCTGGTCTCCCAGGAGACCAGGCTTGCAAGAGGGACAAGCCACAGTCAGAGCAAGACCAGCTAACACCAGAGATAACCAGATGGCAAAAGGCAAGGTCAAGAAGATAATCAACTGAAACCAAGGCTACTTGGCATCATCAGAACCCAGTTCTCCCGCCACAGCGAGCCCTGGATGTCTCAACACACTAGAAATGCAAGACTCAGATTTAAAACCACATCTCATGATGATGATAGAAGACTTTAAGAAGGACGTATATAACTCCCTTAAAGAAATACAAGAGAACACAGGTAAATAGGTTGAAGCCCTTAAAGAGGAAACACAAAAATCCCTTACAGAATTACAGGAAAACAAAATCAAACAGGTGAAGGAAATGAACAAAACAATCCAGGATCAAAAAATGGAAATAGAACCAATAAAGAAATCACAAAGGGAGACAACCCTGAAGTTAGAAAATCTAGGAAAGAGATCAGAAGTCATAGATGCAAGCATTACCAACAGAATACAAGAGATAGAAGAGAGAATCTCAGGTGCAGAAGATACCATAGAAAACATTGACACAACAGTCAAAGAAAATGCAAAATGTAAAGCTCCTAACCTGAAACATCTAGGAAATCCAGGACAGAATGAGAAGACCAAACCTAAGAATAATAGGTATAGAAGAGAGTGAAGATTCCCAACTTAAAGGGCCAGTAGATATCTTCAACAAAATTATAGAAGAAAATTTCCCTAACCTAAAGAAAGAGATGAACAGAAACATTCAAGAAGCCTACAGAACTCCAAATAGATTGGACCAGAAAAGAAATTCCTCCCATCACATAATAGTCAAAACACCAAATGCACAAAACAAAGAAATAATATTAAAAGCAGTAAGGGAAAATGGTCAAGTAATATATAAAGGCAGATCTATCAGAATTACACCGGACTTCTCACCAGAGACTATGAAAGCTAGAAGATCCTGGGCAGATCTCATGCAGACCCTAAGAGAACACAAATGCCAGCAAAACTCTAAATTACCATAGACAGAGAAAACAAGATATTCCATGACAAAACCAAATTTACACAATATCTTTCCACAAATCCAACCCTACAAAGGATAATAGATGGAAAACGCCAAGACAAGGAGGGAAACTACACCCTAGAAAAAGTAAGAAAGTAATCTCCTTTCAACAAACCCAAAAGAAAAAGCCACACAAACATAAAAATAACATAAAAAAATAACAGGAAGCAACAATCACTATCCCTTAGTATCTCTTAACATTAATGTACTCAATTCCCCAATAAAAAGATATAGACTAACAGACTGGATACATAAACAGGGCCCAGCATTGTGCTGCATACGGGAAACGCACCTCAGTATTAAAGACAAACACTACCTCAGAGTAAAAGGCTGGAAAACAAATGGCCCCAAGCAAATGGACCCAAGACAGAAGCTGGAGTAGCCATTCTAATATTGGATAAAATTAACTTTCAACTAAAATTCATCAAAAAAGATAAGGAAGGACACTTCATGCTCATCAAAGGAAAAAAATCTACCAAGAACTCTCAATTCTGAACACCTATTCTCCAAATGCAAGGGCAACCACACACGTAAAAGAAACTTTACTAAAGTTCTAAGCACACATGTACCTCACACAATAATAGTGGGAGACTTCAACACCCCACTCTCATCAATGGACAGATCTTGAAAACACAAACTAAACAGAGACACAGTGAAACTAACAGAAGTTATGGACCAAATGGATTTAACAGATATCTATAGAACATTTCATCCTAAATGAAAATAATATACCTTCTTCTGAGCACATCATGGTACCTTCTTCAAAATTGACCATATAATTGGTCACAAAACAGACCTCAACAGATATAAGAAGATTGAAATAATCCCATTCCTCCTATAAGATTACTACAGATTAAGACTGGACTTTAATAGCAACAAAAACAACGGAAAGCTCACATACTCATGGAAGCTGAACAACACTCTACTCAAGAACTTGGTCAAGGAAGAAATAAAGAAAGAAATTAAGACTTCCTAGAATTTAATGAAAATGAAGGGACAACATACCCAAACTTATGGGACCCAATGAAAGCAGTGCTAAGAGAAAAACTCATAGCTTTGAGTGCCTCCAAAAAGAAACTGGAGAGAGCATACACTAGCAGCTTAATAGCACATCTGAAAGCTCTAGAACAAAAAGAAGCTAATACACCCAAGATGAGTAGATGGCAGGAAATAAATTCAGGGCTGAAACCAACCAAGTAGAAACAAAGAGAACTATACAAAGAATCACGAAAACCAGGAGCTGGTTCTTTGAGAAAATCAACAAGATAGATAAACCCTTAGCCAGACTAACCAGAGGGCACAGAGACAGGATCCAAATTAATGAAATCAGAAATGAAAAGGAAGATATAACAACAGAAATGGAGGAAATTCAAAAAAACATCAGATCCCACTACAAAAGCCTATACTCAACAAAATTGGAAAATCTGGATGAAATGGACAATATTCTAGACAGATACCAAATACCAATGTTAAGTCAGGATCAGATAAACCATCTAAATACTCCCATAACCCCTAAAGAAATAGAAGCAGTTATTAAAAGTCTCCTAACCAAAAACCACCCAGGACCAGATGGGTTTAGTGCAGAATTCTATTAGACCTTCAAAGAAGACCTAATACCAACACTCTTCAAACTATTCCACAAAATAGAAACAGAACAAACACTACCCAATTTGTTCTATAAAGTTACAGTTACACTGATACCAAAACCTCAGAAAGACCCAACAAAGAAAGAAAGCTTCAGACCAATTTTCCTTATGAATATCGATGCAAAAATACTCAATAAAATTCTTGAAAACCGAATTGAAGGACACATCAAAACGTTCATTCACCATAATCAGGTAGGCTTCATCCCAGGGATACAGGGATGATTCAATACCCATAAATCCATCAATGTAATCCACTACATAAACAAACTCAAAGAAAAAAGTCACATGATTATTTCATTAGATGCTGAAAAAGCATTTGACAAAATTCAACATCCCTTCATGATAAAAGTCTTGGAAAGATCAAGAATTCAAGGTCCATAGCTAAACATAGTAAAAGCAATATACTGCAAACCAGGAGCCAACATCAAACTAAATGGAAAGAAACTTGAAGCAATCCCACTAAAATCAGGGACTAGGCAAGGCTGCCCTCTCTCTCCCTACCTATTCGATATAGTAATTGAAGTTCTAGGTAGAGCAATTAGATACAAATTAGAAAGGAAGAAATCAAAATATCACTATTTGCAGATGATATGACCGTATACTTAAGTGACACCAAAAACTCCACCAGAGAACTGCTTCAGCTGATAAACAACTTCGGCAAAGTGGCCAGATACAAAATTAACTCAAATAAATCAGTAGCCTTTCTATACTCAAAAGATAAACAGGATGACAAAGAAATTAGGGAATCGACACCCTTCACAATAGTCACAAACAATATAAAGTATCTTGGTGTGACTCTAACCAAACAAGTGAAAGATCTGTATGACAAGAACTTCAAGTCTCTGAAGAAAGAAATCGAAGAAGACCTCACACGGTGGAAAGCTTTCCCCTGCTCATGGGTTGGCAGGATTAATATAGTAAAAATGGCCATCTTGCCAAAAGCAATCTACAGACTCAATGCAATCTCCATCAAAATTCCAACTCAATTCTTCATAGACTTAGAAAGAGCAATTCTCAAATTCATTTGGAATAGCAAAAATCCCAGGGTAGCAAAAACTATTCTCAACAATAAAAGAACTTCTGGGGGAATCAGCATCCCTGACCTCAAGTGGTACTACAGAGCAGTAGTGATAAAAAACTGCATTGTATTGGTACAGTGGCAGTCATGTAGATCAATGGAATAGAATTGAAGACCCACAAATGAACCCATACACTTATGGTCACTTGATCTATGACAAAGGAGCTAAAACCATCCAGTGGAAAAAGGCAGCATTTTCAACAAATGGTGCTGGTTCAACTGGTGTTCTACATGCAGAAGAATGCAAATTGATCCATTCCTATCTCCCTGTACAAAGCTCAAGTCCAAGTGGGTCAAGGACCTCCACATAAAACCAGATACACTGAATCTAATAGAAGAGAAAGTGGGGAAAAGTCTCCAACACATGGGCACAGGGGAAAAGTTCCTGAATAGAACACCAATGGCTTATGCTTTAAGATCAAGAATCGACAAATGAGACCTCATAAAATTGCAAAGCTTCTGTAAGGCAAAGGACACTGTCAATAGGACAAAACAGCAACCAACAGGTTGTGAAAAGATCTTTACCAATCCTACATCCAATAGAGGCCTAATATGCAATATATACAAAGAACTCAAGAAGATAGACTCCAGAGAACCAAATAACCCTATTTAAAACTGGGTAGCAGAGCTAAACAGAGAATTCTCAACTGAGGAAACTCGAATTGCTGAGAAGCACCTAAAGAAATGTTCAATATCCTTAATGATCAGGGAAATGCAAATCAAAACAAGTCTGAGATTCCACCTCACACCAGTCAGAATGGCTAAGATCCAAAACTCAGGTGACAGGAGATGCTGGTGAGAATGTGGAGAAAGGAAAACTTCTCCATTGCTGGTGGGATTGCAAGCTGGTACAACCACTCTGGAAATCAGTTTGGTGGATTCTCAGAAAATTGGAGGTAGTACTACCTGAGGACCCAGCTATACCCCTCCTGGACATATACCCAGAAGATGCTCCAACATGTAATAAGGACACATGCTCCACTATGTTCATAGCAGCCATATTTAAAATATCCAGAAGCTGGAAACAACACAGATGTCCCTCAATAGAGGAATGGACACAGAAAATGTGGTACATTTACACAATGGAATATTACTCAGCTATTTAAAAACAATGAAATTTGCCAGCAAATGGATGGAGCTTGAAAATATCATCCTGAGTGAGGTAACTCAGTCACAAAAGAACAAACATGGTATTCACTCACTGATAAGTGGATATTAGCCCAAAAGTTTGGAGTACCCAAGATTCAATTCACAGACTGTATGAAGCCTAAAAAGGAGGAAGGCCAAAATGTGGATGCTTCTGTGTTTCTTAGAAGGGTGAAGAAAATACACACAGGAGGAAATATTGAGACAAAATATGGAGCTGAGACTCAAGGAAAGGCCATCCAGAGACTGCCCCACCTGTGGATCCATCCCATATACAGCCACCAAACCTGGATGTTGTTGTGAGTCCTGGGAAGTGCTTGCTGATGGAAGCATGATAAGCTGTCTTTGGAGAGGCTCAGGCAGAGCCAGACAATTATAGAGGCAGCCAATCATTGAACTGAGTGCAGGGTCCCGGATAGAGGAATTGGAGAAGGGACTGAAGGAGCTGAGGGAGTTTGCAGCCCCATGGAAGGAGCAACAGTGTCAGCTGGCTTGACCCCATGGAGCTCTTGGGGACTGGACACCAACCAAAGAATACACATGGAGCGATACATGGTGCTGTCCACATATGTCACAGAGCAGCGCCTTGTTGGATATCAGTGGGAGGAGAGTCCCTTGGGCCTGAGGGTGTTAGAGACCCCAGTATAGGGGAATGCTAGAGAGGGAAGATAGGAATGGGTTGGCAGGTGGGGGAGCACCCTGATAGAGACAGAAGGAGGAGGGATAGGGGGCTCACGAAGGGGAGACCTGGAAAGGGCAATACATTTGAAATGTAAATAATGTAAATATCCCAATAAATAAATTTTAAAAAAAGAAAAAAAGATTTGGAATGTTTTAGATACATTAATAACACAATTCTATTTATGTTTTTAAAGAATGACTGACTGACAGTGGAGCATTGGACAGAGAGACTGAAAAGCTTCCAGTGAGAGCCCCAGGGTTTAAGTGGATTCCATAGAGGGAAGCACTACCCCAAGTTTTATGTTATTTCTGCTTCCTCCTGCTCCTTCCCCAAATGCAAGGGCCACTGGCCACTATGGACATTGTCTCTTTCGACTAACGACTGCATCACTTCCTGGCAGGAGAGTGCTAACCTTTCATAATTGATTTTTGGAAGATTGCTGATTGATTTGTTTGCATTCTTAGAACAAACTTAACTGGTACTAATCTCCAGATGTCTCAGACGTCAGAGGGGAAGAATTAGCACACAAAATTTAAGATAATCTAAAACTTTCAGGGCTGATGAAGCCAGTGTCTTCAGCACTTTGAATATTCTGGGCCTCACTTCAAGTCCCATAGAAAGGAAGACTATGGATTTACTTTTTTTCTCTGTACACATTGAAATTTATGTTCTTTCCTTCCTAATGTACAAAACTTAGTTTAGTGCTACACAAGGGATGGGACAGTTTTCATGAGCCATCCAAAAGGGTCCCTACCTGGGATGGAGTCAACACTGACATCCTGGGAAGGAGGCTTAAATCTCAGAGCTGCCCTGTGGCTATGTTTATGGGGTGGTAGATGAGGGTGTCTCACATCCCATAGGGAACCTTTTTGGAAATACTATTCTCCCATTTCAAAGCAGGGTAAACTGAACTCCAGGTGAGGCAGGGACAAAGATTGGCCACCTACTCCTGGATCAACCCTCTGAGGCAGCCTGCCTGCTTTATCTTCCAAACCTGCTTCTTTTTGATTGCTTCTGAAAAGGCTCTGCTGGTTCCCAGCCAGCTGGCTCACTTTCCAGCCCATGGTGTTCTTTCTGTTGGGTCTGCCTCCTCTCTAGGCTGCACTGAGCAGCATTCATGAAGGAAAATACCACAGGGGCAACCAAGCAACACAAATACAGAGGAAAGGATATCATTTCCTTCTACCCAGTTCTGCAGGTTCTGGGAAAAGCAGAAGGGAGGATGGTTGTAAAAGGCCTTGAATGGGCAGTATTTAAACAAAAAAGAGGGAACAGAGCATAGTTATTTCTGAGGGTCAGCCTCCCTCTTGTTCTCTCCCTGTGGTGGGCTTATATCCTATATCTAATTCTCTCCCTTAGACACTTCAGCTTCTGGCTATATTTCACTTTTCCTTACCTATTTTAAGGAGACAGAAAATCCTCCCAACTGTCTGTATTTCTGTTGGTTCCTTCTGTGGGAAAGCATAGGACACAGTTTACAGCCCATGGTTGTGGGAGGGTAACTCAGAGGGCCGGTGGTGGATGTGGTGTGACCTGCATCCTCAGGGATTAATTGCTCCTATGGAGCATCTTACACCATGTGCTGGCAATGTGCTGTCTGGGGACAATGGGGTCCCTGGGGTCTTTGGAGTATGATCGGATAGACTCCATGCTGGGCTGAGCTGCAGGAAGGGCCAGAATCTGCTGCTGCCACCATGGGTGTCCTGGAACAAATGCCTTCTGGTCCCCAGCTGCCACTGGCTAGAAGAGGAGCTTGCAAGGCAGCTGCAAGTGTTTTGTGGCCTTCAGAACTATGACAGTGTATGTCTCCCCCCTCTCTCTTACACACACACACACACACACACACACACACACACACACACACACACACACACACACATACACACACACACACTTACCCTGGAAGCTATGGTTTAAGTGACTTCTTTAAGAAAGAAAGTCAATGGGTAAAAACGTTGATGGAGAAAGGTTGAATATCATGCTATACACATTTATTTCTATAAAGAACAGCATCTAGGCTGGGCATTGGTGGTGCAGGATTTTAATCCCAGTACTCAGTAAGCAAAGAAAGGCGGATCCCTATTACTTCGAGGTCAGTCTGGGCTACAGATTGAGTTCCAGGACATTCTAGGCTACCCAGAGAAACCCTGTCTGGGGGAAAAAAACATCCAAGCTAGGGTTTCCTCTACATATTTGGGCAACAGTTGGTAACATGGACAAATGCACAGAGCTGAGAGGAGAAAAGAAGTGTAGGATGTGAGAAGGCTTTTGTCCTCTGTCATCAGCGTTACCATCCTCATTTTAGGGGTAAGAACATTGAGGCAGAGGTCATATAATCATTAAGAAGCTTCAAAGTGGCTGAGACAAGGCTACTAGATTAGATGAGATGACAGGACTGTCCCTATGCTGTGGTTGTGGCCCATGACCTTGAGATGTGAGTCTGACCTTCTCTCCTTATGTCCCTGGCTGTCACTTCCTTCCTTAGAGTCCAAGTCTCAAGGTAATCTTGTCTTTCTGGCTTTCCGGGGTCTTTGTGACAACCAATAGCCACGAAAGTCCTTGCTAAGTGATATTGGGAAGCATTGGGACTTTGGTCATGGAGGGAAGAACAAATGTTGATGAATTACCAAAATATTTGGTGAAGGCTTTGCCACCCAATGAGGCCTCTGGGATGCACTGCCCTGAGGATTTGTCTGATCTGAGCCGAGGACCATGCAGTCCTAAAACAGACATTAGTGTCTTGAATACAGCGTGATGCCCAACTGCCTGGTTCTACCTCTTCCCTGCTTTGTGAATTTAGACATAGCATTGAACCTTTCTCTGCATATCCATTTCAAAATCTTTGCAATGGGGATGAGAATTAGCTCTGTTTCCTAAGATTGTGTTGTCAAATATGAGAACAGACTCATGCACAGCTCTTGGCGTCAAGATTGTAGACTGGAAACTATAGTAAGCATGCTGATATGTGCCAGCTAGATCATTAGCCATACTAGAGTATGCAGAAGTCACATGCCGGGATGAAGATAAGGAAGCTCTGTGGGAGGGGATCATGAGGACCCTAGAACAGCAACTTCCCTTCGGGAGCATTCTGTGGCTTACAAAGATTTTGCTTCTAAGACTAACATTTCCCATTTGGATTAAGTAAGAAGCCCAGACCTAATGAGGGTCTTGGAGCATCCTGCTCTTTTGGCTTAACCTCCATCCCTCCCACCATAGTGTTCTGCTGGAGGCCCACAAACACTACAAGGAATCATGGGAGTTAAATAGTGCCATAAATCAAGTGACCTAGCAGACATCTACAGAACATCCACCCAAATACTGAAGAGTCTACTTTCTTCTCAGCAACACAGGGAACTTCCTTCAAAGATTCCAACACAGTAAGACAAAGAAAATCTCAATCAATAGAGGAAAATCAAAATAATACCTTACACCCTGTTTGACCAGCAGAGATTAAAGATGGATAACAGAACAGAAAAAAAAAATGGCAGGAAGTAAACAAACTCATGGAGATTGAATAACTCCCTAGTGAATGAAAATAGGGTGAAGACAGAAATCAAGAAGGAAATGAAAAGTTCATCTGTGAGAGTATTGGGTAACATTCATATGTGGCTCTCTTGTTTCAGACCTTAGTTTAATTTTACCTTTAAAACATTTTAAACTTCATTCTTCAGAATATTTGTGCTAGCAGATATGAGTTGAACAAAAATAAGTTTTGTGACATTTTCATATTGTATATAATGATTTTTTACAATCATGTCCCATTTTCTCCCTCTTCCCAAACAATCTCCTTTTATTTTATTTCTTAAAGATTTATTTTTGTGTGTGTGTGCACGAATGTTTTACCTGAATGTATGTCTGTATATTACATACACATCTGGTTCCTGTGGAGGCAGAAGAGGGCATTGCATTCCCTGGCACTGGAGTTATAGACAGTTATTAGCTGCCAGGTGGATTCTGGGAACTGAACCTGGGTTCTCTGCAAGAGCTGCAGGTACTCTTGACTGAGCTATTACTCCAGCCCTCTATATTTTTATTTTTAAAATCTATATTTCAGATACGTGTGAAAGCATGATATTTGTCTTTTTAACTCTGGTTTCTGAATAATCTCTGACTCTGTGCATTCTGTGTAAATAATAGGATTGTTTTGTTCTATATGGAAGCATGAAACCTGTGTGTGTGCGTGTATGTGTGTGTTACATATGTGACATTTTCTTTATCCTGTCATATGTTAATGGATACCTCTGCTGATTCTGTAACGTGGCTATTGTGAAGAGCACTGCAAGGTGGCTCAGTGGTTAAGAGAACTGGCTGATCTTCCAGGGAATCCAGATTCAATTCCCAGCTGACAACCTGACACCTTCTTCTGGCTGCCACTTGTTTGTATGGTGCACATACATTCCGGCACAACACCCATACACATAAAAGGAAAAAAGAAAAAAATCAATTACACTAAAAAAATTAACCATAATACACATATTTTTAAAATAAATTACAAATTTTAGATGGGTGTATATCTTAGGGTTTTATTCCTATGAAAAGATACCATGACCGTAGCAACTCTTGTAAAGGAAAACACTTAATTGGGGCTGGCTTACAGGTTCAGAGGTTCAGTCCATTATCATCATGGTGGGAAGCATGGCAGTGTCCAGGCAGACATGGTGCTGGAGAAGTAGCTGAGAGTTCTACATCTTGATCTGCAGGCAGCAGAAGGAGACTGTGTGTCACACTAGACATAGCTTGAGCATAGGAGACCTCAAAGTCCACCCCCACAGTGACATACTTCCTCCAACAAGTCCACACCTCCTAATAGTGCTACTCTCTGTGGACCAAACATTCAAGCACATGAATGGGTTTATGGGGGCCATTCCTATTCAAGCCACCCCTGTATGTGAAATAATTGAGCTCATGTTTGGTGATTCTTCTAGCATTGCTCTTTTTGCTCAGTATTACTTTGGGTATTAAGGCTCTATTATGTTTCATGGCTGTTTTAGGGTTGCTTTTGTAGTTCTGTAAAGAATATAATTAAAATATTGATGGAGGATTTCACTGAATCTGTAGGTTGGTTTTAGTAATACATCTGTTTTCACAATATTAATTCTCTCAGTACATAAATAGAGGATTTTCTTCATCTTCCAGTGGGTTTTGTTTTGTTTTCAATTCTTTCTTTGGTGTTTTAAAGTGTTCATTATAAAAGATATTTTCACTCTTTAGTTAGGTTTATAGGTAGGGTTTCTTTATTTTTTATTTTTTCATTTTATTTTTTGCCTGTAAATGGCACTCTTTTCTTGATTTCTTTCTTGGAAAGTTAGTCATTGGTATGTAAAAATGCTATTTAATTTTTGTATGTTGATCTTCTATGATGCTACTGTGGTATAAGAATTTATCAAATCGCCGGTTTCCATCTGTGGGTGGAGACCTCTGCCTGGGCCACCAGGAGTCCATAGCCAATGAGCACCAGGAGAAAGCTACCCTCCCAGGAGTGTGGAAAAGCCGTGAGTGGGGTTAAGGGGAGCAACACTGCTCATTGAGACCCGCCCGCATCTGGCGGGATACAGGGCCTGAGGAGAACTCGGGGACAGGAAACCTTTGAACCTTCTGGTTCCATGTGTGGGGGGAGACCTCTGCCTGGGCCACCAGGGGTCTGTGCCTGTCTGGGCAACAGGGCTCCAGGAGAGAGCGGGTATCCCAGGAGTGCTGACACACCTTTAAGCACAGGCAAAACCACCACTTCTGTTCAAACTCACTGGATCAAGAGGGACCCTTGCAGAGCCATCAGGACATAGGAACCAAGGGACATCTGGGGGCAAGATCCTTCTGGTTTCTCTCTGCACCCCAAGGCAGACCCTGTGCCACAGCTCTCCAAACCCAAACACCTCTCAGAGAGAGCTGGTCTTCAAGGAGTATTGACACAGAGGCCTGCAGGAAGGGCAAGCCACAACTAGACTGAGTAGGATCAGCTAACATCAGAGTTAACAAGATGGCAAAAGGCAAGGGTAAGAACATAAAGAACAGAAACCAAGAGTACTTGGCACCATCAGAACCCAGCTCTCCCACTACAGCAAGCCCTGGATACCCCAACACACCAGAAAAGCAAGACTCAGATTTAAAATCATGTCTCATGATGATGATATAAGACTTTAAGAAAGAAATGAATAACACCCTTAAAGAAATACAAGAGAACAGAGATAAACAACTAGAAGCCTTTAAAGAGGAAACACAAAAATCCATTAAAGAATTACAG
>CM052704.1:20686941-20716242 GCA_028551405.1 Uromys caudimaculatus | reverse complement strand
CCCAAGTTTCACTTTACAGTAACCACTGGACTGAGAGTGAGGTCCCAGATGGAGGAGTTGGAGAGGGGACTGAAGGAGCTGAGGGAGTCTGCAGCCCTATGGAGGGAGCGACAGTGTTGACTGACCTGACCCCCCCCCCCCGGTCTTCCTGGAGGCTGGACCACCAACCAAAGAATACACATGGAGGGACCCATGGTTCGGACCACATATGTGGCAGAGGAGGGCCTTGTTGGCCATCAAGGGGAAGAGAGGCCCCAGCAAAGGGGAATGTCAAAGTGGGAATATGGGAGTGGGTGGGCGAGTGGGTGGGAGGTGGAATTCCCTCATAGAGATGGGGAGGGGGAAGGGATAGGTGGTCTCCAAAGAGGAGACCTAGAAAGGGGGGAAACATTGGAAATGTAAATAAAGTATCAAAGAAAAAAAATTTATCAAATCTCAAAAGTTTGTTTTTGTGTTTTGTTTTTTTGTTTTTTTTCTGGAGGAGTCATTTAAGGTTAGACCATGTCATCTTTCAGTAGGGATAATTTAATCTCTCCCTTTCTAATTTTCATCCCTTTATTTCTTCTCCTGTTTTACTGCACTGCTAAGCATTTCTGCTGCTTAGTTTTTATCAACTTGACACAAACCTAGACACACCTGGGAGGAAGGATCTTCAGTTGAGGAATTGTCTCTATCAGATTGGTGTGTGTAATATTTTCTTGGCTTCTAATTAATGGAACGGATTCCAGCCCACTGTGGGCAGTGTTATTCTCGGGCAGATGGGCCTGAGGGATGTAAAGATAGCCGAACAAGCCACGGGGAGCAAGGCAATATGCAGTGTTCCCTTGTGGTTTTTGCTTCAAGCTTCTAGCTTGAGTTTCTGCCTTGGCTTCTCTCAATGATAAACTATAAATGGTATGCTGAAATAAACCCTTTACTAAACAAGCTTGCTTTTGATCATGGTGTTTATCACAGCAAGAGAAAACAAAACTAGAACAGTATTTAGGCAGCAGATCGTGTAAAAGTAGAGAGAATACTCTTGGTTGTTTTTCTTTTTTCCTACTTTAAAGAAAATCTTTTCAGTTCTTGCTTGTTTAGTATAACGATGGCTATAAATTGTGTTGTAAATAGCTTTTGTTATGTGGAGACATATCCCACTTATATCTAGATTCTTTTGAGCTCTTATCATGAAGAGATGATGACCTTTGCAGAGGCTTTTACTGAATCTATTGAGATAATAGTGTGATTTCTCTCCCTGATTCTATTTCTGTACCATCTTACATTTATCTCTCTCTTCCCTGGAATGAAACCAGTGTGATCATGACTCATGACATTTTCAATGTGTTGTTGAATGTGGGTTGTAGGAATTTTATGAGACTCTATCACTATGATCCTTGGGCAAATGGAGGTGAAACTTTTTGTTTGACTATCCATTTTGCTTTAGAGTAATACTAATTTTGTAGAATGGATTTGGGAGTGTTTATTCCTCTTCTGATTTCTGAAATAGTTTGAGGAGGATCAATGGTGCTAGAATAGCACACTAACTCTGCTCTCTTGCATTTTGTATTGGCACCTGCAGCAGATGCTCTTCTGTTGCTGTGACCAAGTACCTTACATTATGAAACTGAAGGGAGGAAGGGTCTATTGTGTTCCTGGTTTGTGGAATACAATCTACCATACCAATGCAGGAATGCTGGCCGGGGTTGTGTTAGGCTGTTGTAATGGAATATGAAGTATCTGGTTCTATCTGATTTTGCCCATGACCCACTGTTCATTCAAGAGCATACGTTCAGTCTCATACAGTTGTTCTTGATGCTGGGGTTTTTTGGGGAGGGGGGGGTGTTGTTTTACAATTTAATAAGATATAAGACACCATTTTATTTACTTGCTTTGTGACCTATAATGTTATCTATTGTCTTGGATTTCAAGAACACTGTGTTCTACAATGGTTAGATGGGGTGTTTTGTAGGTACATATGGACTGTATTTGATGTGCGGTGAAGTCTACATTTGATTTTTCCTTATTGAGTTTCTGTCTGGATGATTTCTCTTATTTATGAGAGTGGATATCAAGTCACTATCACTGTACTTGGGCTTCTAGACACCTCTATTTCCAGTAGTGAGGTTTCTTTGTATTTTGTTTTTAATGAAATTCATGCTTCAGATACACACATACACACACACACACACACACACACACACACATGCATACATGTATATAATCATTACAGCCTCATGATCCATTTTTAATTGATCCATTTTGCTAGTATGTTGTGATCACTACTCTTGCTGGCTAATTTTTGTATGCAAGTTATTTGGCAAACATAATTAGAGATAATCTTGCTAGGTTTTATGTTTCACTTAATTGATACAACATTTTTCATTCTTTCCCTTTCAGTCTTTCTGTGTGTATCCTTGATATGCAGATGTAATTCTTTCAGGGAACAGTTAGCTGTTGTATTTTAATCCAACCAATTAGTAGGTCATTTTATTATAGCCAACTGTCTTAGTCAGGGTTTCTATTCCTGCAAAGCAAGTTGGGGAGGAAAGGGTTTATTGAGTTTACACTTCCATGCTGCTGTTCATCACCAAAGGAAGTCAGGACTGGAACTCAAGCAGGTCAGGAAGCAGGAGCTGATGCAGAGACCATGGAGGGATGTCACTTACTGGCTTGCTTTTTTGGCTTGTTCAGCCTGCTTTCTTATAGAACCCAAGACTACCAGTCCACAGATGGTACCACCCACAAGAGACCCTCCACCCTTGATCACTAATTGAGAAAATGCCTTACACCTGGATCTCATAGAGGCATTTCCTTAACTGAAGCTCCCTTCTCTGTGATAACTCCAGCTTGTGTCAAGTTGACACACAAAACCAGCCAGTACAATTGATCCCTTGTCAACTTGACATACAAACTTATCACCATTAAGCCTCGACCCTTACTTCCTTATTCATCCCCAGGATCTAAATAACTTTAAAAGTCCCACAGTCTTTGCAAATTCTTACATATTAACATTTCAGTCCCTCTTAAATATCCAATCTTTTAAAATTCAAAGTCTTTTAAAAATTCAAAGTCGCTTAACTGTGGCCTCCACTAAAATACCTTTTTTCTTTAGGAGGGAAAATATATCAGGGCAAAGTCATAATCAAAAGCAAAATCAAACTCCAACCGTCCAATGTCTGGGATCCACTCATGATCTTCTGGATTCCTCCAAGGGCTTGAATCACTTCTCCAGCTCTGCCCTTTGTAGCACACACCTTGTCTTCTAGGCTCAGATGCCTGTACTCCACTGCTGCTGCTGTTCGTGGTGATTATCTCCTGGTACTGGCATTTCCAAAACACTGCTATCTTCTGCTGCAACTAGGTTTACCAACAGCCTCTCATAGGCTCTCTTCATGGTGCCAAGCCTCACCTCTTTTGCATGACCCCATTCAGTCTTGGAATTGCAACTGAGGCTGCACCTTCACCAATGGCCTTCTGTGGCCTTTCACAGTGCCCAGACCTCAGCTGCTCTTCATGACTCCTTCATGCCTTCAAAACCAGTCCCACCTGGGTGACTCTTACACATTACCAAGTCCTCCCACAGCACAAGATACAACCTTGGCTATCTCTAGAACACAGCCTCTTTGTGCTCTCAGAAAACACTTCCCAGAAGATGTCACCTCAGTGATGCTGGTCTCTTCTTAATCACCACCAATTTCTTAGCTCCAGCTAACCAGTATCAATAGTCCCAGCAATACAATGGTTTTGCTTTAATAGTTCTGATATCTTGTTAACCACAGCTGATTTCTTCAGCCCCAGCTAACCAAAACCACAGAATCTTAAATCAAACTAACAATGGTCCTGATAAGAGTCTTTAATCTTCCCTCTGAAATTTCACAAGCCAGGCCTCCATCTTCTACATTGTTCTCAACATTATCTTCCAACCTCCTACAGAACACTCCACGGAGCTCTTAAACATCCCAATGGCTCTTCTAGCTCAATGTTCCAAAGTCCTTCCACAGTCCTCCCCAAAACATGGTCAGGTTGTCACAGGAATACCCCACTATGCTGGTACCAATTTGTCTTAGTCAGGGTTCCTATTCCTGAACAAATACCATGACCAAGAAGCAAGTTGGGGAGGAAAGGTTTATTCAGCTTACACTTCCATGCTGCTGTTCATCACCAAAAGAGGTCAGGACTGGAACTCAAGCAGGTCAGGAAGCAGGAGCTGATGCAGAGGCCATGGAGGGAGGTCACTTATTAGCTTGCTTTTTTGGCTTGTTCAGTCTGCTTTCTTATAGAACCCAAGACTACCAGCCCATAGATGGTACCACCCATAAGGGACCCTCCCTCCTTGATCACTAATTGAGAAAATGCCTTACCGCAGGATCTCATGGCGGCATTTCCTCAACTGAAGCTCCCTTCTCTGTGATAACTCCAGCTTGTGTCAAGTTGACACATAAAACTAGCCAGTACACCAACTTTTTAAAAAATTTAATTATTTTTAAATATGTGTGTACCTGTGGTTATATGCAAATGAGTACAGCCTCCTAAAGAGGTCAGAGTTATCAAATCTTCCTGGAGCTGGAGGTACAAACAGTTGTGAACTGGCTGAACTGGCTGCTGGGAGCCAAACTTGGTTTTTCTTAGAGAACAGAAAGGACTTTTAACTACTGAGCTATCTCTCCAGCTCCTGGTCTTCATCTTATAATTAAGAAGAACTAAGACCACTTATATTTAGGGATATTATTAAGAGGAGGTGGGTGAATCTTGTGATTTTATTCCGTGTATTCTTGGTTTGATCAAATATAGTTTGTTCTGTTCATTCTCCCTTATTTGCATTAGGGGTTTGCTGGTTACTGCTTTGGCCACGTGTGATCATTTGATGTTCACATCTCTTCCTCTCATGCAGTTTTTTCTTTCCTGGACTCCAGTCCTTGTCACTGTCTTTCTTCTATGACTAGAATTCCTTTAAGTGTCTTCTGCAGTTCTGACTTGGTGGTCATGAATTGATTTAGATTGTGCTTATTCTAAAAGGTCTTCATTCATGCACTGATTAAAAAAATACTTTTCTTTATGTTTTGATTGACAGTTCTTTCCTTTCAGGGCTTGGGTTTTATTATTCCGTGATTTTTTTTTTCTTCCTGGCAACTAGGCTTTCTGCTGAGAAGTTCATCTTATTCTGATGAATTTGCATTCATGAATGTGTTGGCAGTTTTCTCCTGAAGCTTTTAATATTCCTCCTTTGTTCTTAGCCTTAGCATTTTATATAATGTGACATGGAGAGGTTCTTTCCTTGTCGTGTCAATTTGGAGCTCTAAATGTTTCCTGTACTTGAATACAGTGGCAGTTAGTTTTAATTGCCAACTTCACAGTGTCTAGAATCACCTGGAGGCAAGCCTCTGGGCACACCTGTAAGGGATTACCTAGATTATCATTAGCCCCTCATCACGTCTGTGGGGGATTCTCTTGATTAAGTTAATTGAGGTGAAATGGGAAGATCCTCTGATGTGGATCACACCATTTTCTAAGCAGAGGAACTTGGACTGTATTGTAAAATACGATATCTTGGATGGTGGAGAAAATGTATGGAATACAAGCGGAATGCTTTCATTCATCTCTTTCTGCTTGCTGCCTGTAGATTCAGTGCAACCAGGTTCTCCAAACTTCTACTGCCTTGACTTTCCATCATTGACTCCTCAGTGATGGAAACAGTCTCCTGTGAGTTGCTTTTGTTGGGAGTATTTTATCAAAGCAATTGGAAAAGAAAATAAGATATCTACATTTCCCTAGCACTGGGAAATGTTCAGCTACAATTTCATGAAATAGATTTTCTATGCCTTTAGTTTGTATGTTCTCTGCATGGATCCCTAGGTTTGTTTTCTTGGTCAGGTCCCAGAGATCATGATAGTTGTGTCTATGCTTGTTTATTTCTTCTCAATTTTTATCTTGACCTTGATTTAATCTTCAATCTCTGCTATTGCTTGTGTTATTTGAGTGTATTGGTGTTGCTTTCTAATGTTTTTTAAAAAATTCGATTCATTGAATTTTTTATTTTTCCATTTGTTTCTACAAATTCTTGATGTCCTTTGTGAACTTTTTCAGTCATGTTGCTGAATTTCCAGTCCAGGTCTTGAACTAACATCTTTGCCTTTTCCACTTGTTCATTGGAATTCTCTTTGGGGTTATCAATCATGTTTAAAACTAGGCCTTGAAATACTTGGTTTAGAGGAAGCCTGCTGCATTGACTTTCCATGTCTCTTCTGTTTCTGTGTTGCTATTTGTGCGTCTGTTGGGGTGACTTCTCTTCCTGTTTTATTTGGTAAGCTTGTCAACCAGCCTTGTCTTGAGGGCTCAATCCCAAGCACCATTCAGAGAGAACAAAAGACACAGCCACAACATGAAAAAAAAAAAGACCAAACCATATGGAAATATAAATTAAAGCCAACCATTATTGCAACTAATAACCATGGAAAAGAGAAAGTGTAGTAATAGTAAGCTGTAAGGTTAAATATTTATTACAATAAAATCAATTATTATAATAGTGAATGAATGAAAATACAGAAGGGTGAAGGGAACTAATAAAGAATAAACCAAGCTAAATATGAAAATGTGAAGGAAAAAGGAGAAGAATGTGAAGAAGGAGAGAAAAAAAGCAATAGACAATCTTTTTAGAAAATAAGGAAAGAAAATTGTATAACTGTAAGAATAGGAATAAACAATAAAAAGATAAAATAGTTTAGAATATAAATCAATTAAACATCAATAAAATACCAAAGCAAGCAAACAAAAAAAGCAAGAAGAAGAAGGAGGCGACCTTTATTAGATGACAAAAAATTGCAATGTTTTCTTTATTGATCCTGTAACTTTGGAATCTTCCAGGTGGAGGGGTTGGTGTGGATTTTTCTTGTTGTCTTGAGACAGAGTCTCACTATGAGCCCTGGCTGTACTGGAACTCACTATGTAGATCAGGCTAGCTTCAAATTCAAAGAATGTATGCCTGTCTCTGCTTCCCAAGTGCTGGGATCATAAATGTACATCACCATGCCTGCCTGGCTGGTGGTTTTATCTGGAGGTTCTTAATGTTCTTTCAATTTAGTCTGGGGTTTACTGCTAAGAGATGGGTCAGTGTCATGGGTCAGTTGCCCATATCAATGCCACATTCATTTTGGAAGCTTCCTTTTCCTGTGTGTGGTGGTGTTCTCGGACCCACTGCTAGGTATATTGAGTATTACTACCTATACGTTGGGAAGATTCTTACTTAGATGGACTGCCCCCTAGTTTGCATATCCAGGCATGGTGAATGGCCTGAGAGAGTGGCATTCTTCAATTGCATTATAAAGGAACAGAAGATGGAAATCTGCACTGAGGGGAGCACAGAGGGAACCTAACCCTCTGTCTGGCAGTCTTGGTGCTTTCCAGAGCTTCCCAACAACAAACCACCAGCAAGAAAGAGGAGGCTGTAGAAATCAAGAGCTTCCCTGGGCTTAACCACATTCAGGAGGAAGGTGGCACTAAGGCTAATCAGGGCTGCAGGTTTTGGGCTCCACTGGGATCTAAAAGGGATGGAGGTTGTTCCCCAGCACAGAGAGTGGGACTAGTGCTGTCTGAGTCTCTCACAGCCCAAGGCCCCATTGTTAAAACTTCTCAGATATCCAATTCTGACCCTGTCCCCATAACTCCTATTCCTGCCGTCTCCCACTCTGTGGCAGTGTGTCCCCAACTCCCTGAGTTGTGATTGTTTCTGGTAGTTCGGTTTCATACAGCAGGTTTTTAAGGTGATGGCTATAGCTTTCTGAGTGCATTTCTTGTCTGCTGTTAGCCTGACATTGCAGGCAGTATCATTATCATACCAAATCGCCCACTGGATTTTCCTGTGTCTGTTCTCACTGCTGGTGTGGCTTCAGTTTGTCCTCTCCCCAGGAGTGGGATGAGGCTGTGGCCATCTCTTCATTGTTTCTTCATGGCCTTTCTACTTCTCAATGACTTTCTACTGTTCATCACATCTTTCATGATTCCTGTTGTCCTTTCTCCCTTCTCCTGAATGGTTCTTGTTACCCTGTCTTCATTTATGGTATTCCAAGGAGAAAGCTTCTAAACCACTGTCTAACCTATGAATGCCATCAATGCTCCCTAAGTTCAATTCTAATCAGTAGAATGGCGTACTCCAGGAAAGGTGGGAAAAAACATTCAGAAAATGAAGACCATTTTCTTAAGGAGCTGTCTGTTGGAGGACTAGCTGATAATAAAAGGCCCATGAGGGAATTCTCTGACAGCTCTTCTGAATTTTCTTCTTCTTTCCACCTATCAGCTCAGCATCATCTTTCTCTTCCTAGACCTCCCCTTCCTCTCTCTCTTCCAATCTTCTCCCCACCTTCCTTTCTTCTATCTTTTCCTTTCTTCTCCACTCCTTTCCTTTCCCCTCCTCCTTTGCTTTCATTTCCTTTCTCTTCTTTTCTCCTTTTATCTATTTCTTCCTCCCCTTCTGTCTCTATTTCTCTCTGTTTTTTGGTCTCAGTCACTATAGTCCAGGTTATGTCTCTACAATGAAGATATTATTTTGATACCTTACCCATAACAATTTTTTTTGTTGATCTTCCATGCAATTATTCCTGACATCCTCTTCCCCATTACATTAAAAAGTAAAATCTGGAGAAATTTGCCTTTCCAGTCTGCCTTGGATAAGGACTAGAACACCATGCTCTCTAAAACTGCATATTTTCCAGTCTCACATAAAAAAGGGATCCAGATCTTTTTGAATGTTTGCCAATGAAAATAGAAACTGGAGAAGCCAGAAATACATACAAGAAAAAAAGACATCTTCTACAAATGGTACTGGTCTAAATGGATGGCTGCATGTAGAAGAATACAAATAGGTCCATATTTATCACCCTGCACAAAACTCGGATCCAAATGGATCAAAGACATCAACATAAAAACAGACACACTGAACCTGATAGAAGAGAAAGTGGGAAATAGCCTTGAATGTATTTGCACAGGAGAAGATTTTTTGAACAGAACATCATTAGCACAGACACTGAGGTCAACAATTAATAAATAGGATCTCATGAAACTGAGAAGCTTCTGTGTGGCAAAGAATACCATCATTCAAACACAGCAGCAGCCTACAAAATGGGAAATTTACCAAGTCCAAGTCTGATAGAGGGCCAATATCCAAAAAATGTAAAGAACTCAAGAAACTAGATATCAAGAAAACAACCCAACTTAAAACTGGGTACAGATTTAAACAGAGAAGGAACCCAGATGTCTATGAAACATTTAAAGAAATTTTTTTCAGCATCCTTAGTCATCAGGGAAATGCAAATCAATAGTACTTTGAGGTTTTGTCTTACATCTGTTGGAATGGCTAAGATCAATAAAACAAGCGACTGCTCATGGTGACAAGATTGTAGAGTAAGGAGAACACTCCTTCACTGCTGGGAGGAGTGCAAACTTGTGCAGCTACTGTGGAAATCAGCATGACAGTTCCTCAGGAAGATGGGGATTTATCTACCTCAAGATCTAGCCATACCACTCTTGGGATACACCCAAAGGACACTTCACCATACCACAGAGACACTTGCTCAACCATGTTCATTGCTGCAGGATCCATAATGACCAGAAATTGGAAACAACCTACATGTTTCTCTACAGAAGAATGGGTAAAGAAAATGTACATTTATACAATGGAATATCATCCAGCCATTAAAAAAAAAATCATAAAATTCACAGGCAAATGGATGGACCAGAAAAAAAATCCTTCTGAGTGAAGTAACTGAGACCCAGAAAGAGAAATATGGTATGCATTTACTTATATATGGTTATTAGTTCTTAAGTCACTGATAACAAAGCTACAACCTGTAGAACACAGAAGTCAGGTATAGATTAAAAGACTAGAGGGGGACAGATGTGTCTCCCTAGAAAAATAGGGAAATAGAATAGATATGGATGGATAGGGATGGGGGCTGGAATGGGAGGGTGAAGTGGGGAGGGGAAGAGAGAGACAAAGGAGGCAATACTGAGAAACAGATAAAATTAAGGGCCATGTGAGGAGTGGTATTGAAATCTAACATAGTAGTAGTTTCCTAATATATACACATATGAAGGTAATCTAAATAAAATCACCAAATAATAGGGGAGACAGAACCCCAACTGGCCATTTCTTGTCACCAGCTGAATCCTCTTGTACCAGGGTTGGGTTATGTCTAATTGAGTTTTTGGCCAAAGGAACCCAATGGAAACTCGCAATTCACCCAGGCTGTTGCCAAGACTGTGTGTTGTCTATAGAGCTGTAAGGTCCATTGCTGAAGACAGTGCCTATACACCTCATTGAACATGAAGAGGTTGAGCTGGTGCCTACATAGAGCGTTCACCCCTACATTCTAGTGTCTTCGGTATAGGAAGGTTCTCTGCAGGCTACCAAAGGAGGAATATAAACACCAACCCAGCCACAAACTCTTTGATCTACAATGGTGTTCTGCCTGTAAGATATGCTAGGGCAATAGTGGCATAAAACTATGGGTGTATCCAACCAATACCTGATTTGTCGTAAGGCTGACTCCATAAGATGGAGTGGATTTGTATACATTATTTATATACACCTGGAGTGTATTTATATGCATACAAATATACCTGACACTAGGTGACCACCAACCTTAGACTAGTTAGCCTAGGGATTTGGGGTAAAACCAAATACTACTGTTCTTAAAAGCAAAACAAAGCAAGCAAGCAAACAAACAAAAAAAGTATAGCAATAAAGTGACTCCTACTGGCACTCTGCTCTACTCATACTTCAGTACCTTGCTCAGTTATCATCAGAGAAGCTTCCTCATGCAGCAGATAGGAACAGATCCAGAGACCCATAGCCAGGCATTGCACAGAGTGAGACCTTGGGACACTCAGTTCTGTTTGAATGTCCCCATCAAATTTCTCCCCTCAGGGACCAGGGAACCCTGTTGTTGAGGAGGTGGAAAGAATATCCAGCCGGAGGGGATAGAGGACACCAAGAAAACAAGACCCTCTAAATCAAGATGATCAACACACATATGAACTCCCAGAGACAGGCAGCATGCACAGGACCTCAACAGGTCTATACCAGATGGCGTTCTAGAGCAGAACGGAGAAGTGAACATGTGCCCCCATACCTAACCCAGAGCCAATCTCCAATTGATAACCACTTGAAAATGAAAATTTAGTGCTCCTAAGGGGAGACTGCGTGCCCAGCAGTCGATGGTCAAAAGAAAGGGAACCCAGTGGAATTTTTGGAGATATTTTTGTTGTAGTTGTTTCATATTGCTATGCCATTTTTCTTTTCAATTTTTTCTTATTTTTTTATTTTAGTATATATTTTCCTCTCTATTTTTACCTAACAGATTCTTTGCTGCCAGTTTAGTGTTTTTATAGGATTCCCAAGCGTGCAAATGAGCGTATCTCTGCATCTTTATCTGTTTCTCGAGCCTTTTCTTGGATTCTTTTTCTTCTGGTTTTTTATTTTGTGCTATTCCTATGTTTTGGATCTTATCTTATTATTATCTCTTCAAACTTGTTTGTTTTCTAATGAAAGACAGAAAGGGGTTGGGTCAGGTGGAGGAACCAGAAGAGTGGGGGGAAGGAAACCATAACCAGGATATGTTATGTGAGGGAAAAAAAAATCCATTTTCAATAAAAAGAAAAAAAAAAGAAGAAGAAAATAGAAGAATAGAAAGCAGTGTTTTTAGTGTTCTTGCCAGCAAATTACTGTTCTAACTAGAATGTCTTTGATTGTTGTGGACACTTTTCCCATGTATTTTATGTGTTGTTTACATATCTTATTTTTAATTCTAGTGCTGATTATCTCTACATTTTTTTTTGTTTTGTAAACTGCTCATATATTAAGGCATGATCTTTCAGTCTCCTATGTTTTAAACATTAATGTCTAGTATATTTTAGTTCTTATTTCTTATGTGTATTTGACCATATGGAAAATTATAAATGTGTATTAACCGGGTTTCATTGCTGTGATTATTTACTGGACAAAAAACAACCTGAAGGAGATTTATTTTTCTCCCCAGTTTGAGGGTTCAGACCATCACTGTGGGAAGGCATGGTGTGGTGGGAATGCCTTTGGATTGTGCTGGCCAAAAGATGAGGTGGCTGGCTCACATCTGGAAGGATCAGGAAGCAGAGACAGGAGAACGCTACTGCTCAAGTGATTGCTCATCTATCCCAGTCTATTTAGCCCTACGGGATGGTGACCTGCACATCTGATGAGTCTCCCCTCCCACACTGAACCTCTGTAAACACTTTCACAGGCATGCTCAGTGGTGTATCTCTTAGGTGATTATTAGTCAGCTATGTTGTCAAGGAAGATTAACCATGACAACATTCATGCAGCTGGGTCTTTCAATCTTGAACTTTGGAAAAAAAAAAAAAAAGCATCTATCAGGGGCTGAAGAGATGGCTCCACAGTTAAGAATATTTACTGTTCTTGCAGAGAACTCAGGTTCAGTTCTTAGCTCCTATGTCAGGTAGCTTCTAGTTGCCTGTAACTTTAGCTCCAGTAGGACTGGCCTCTGATAGCATCTGTATTCACATGCACATACCCATGCACCACACACAGACACAGACAGACAGACAGACAGGCACGCACGCACGCACGCACGCGCACATACACACACACACACACACACACACACACACACACACACACACACACACTTAATTAAAAAACAATACAAATGAGTCTTTTTCAAAAGTTAAAAATGCTTCTATCAGATCTTATTTTCTATTTTTAACACATTGGAGTGACAGGGGCAGGGAAGAGATTTATAATCCAGTATTTCAAAGCATTAACCACCTTTTGAATGTTAATGAATATGGTAATCAGAAAATAATGATATCCCATCTCCTTACTTAGAAAACTCTTCTAGGTAGTCAGGGGAAGTGAAGACATAGAAGCTTGCTATGTTATGGGGAAGAGAGCT
This sequence comes from Uromys caudimaculatus, assembly GCA_028551405.1. Lineage (NCBI taxonomy): Eukaryota > Metazoa > Chordata > Mammalia > Rodentia > Muridae > Uromys > Uromys caudimaculatus. The sequence goes on along the minus strand of CM052704.1, from coordinate 20,703,322 downwards.
TCTAGGAATATTCATTGACAAATCCCATTTTCCATGTAGTAATCAATTGGAGCTTAAAAGTCAGAGACCATCTCTTTCAACTGCCTTACCCAATGCAGAAATACCGAATAATGGATCGCCAGTCCCTTGACATGTCATGAGGGACCATTCCTCTTGCTGAAGTCTTGTCTGGATGGTCCATGCTAAGCCTGGCCTTGTTCTTTGGAGTCATGTAGGCAGGGTGGGTCCACCAGGGACAGTACCAACTATGTGTCACACTGAGACTCATGAGTGTCAGGAGGAGCGCCTCACCACGTCCCCGTGTCCCTCCTGCCGTTATGTAGAGACCGTGCCTGCACAACAGGTGCTCATCCCTCTTCTGCCGAGTTTTACATTCTTAGCCACTACCTCAGTCACTCAGAATCCCTCAAGCAAAGACCCCCCCCCTGCCCTTTTTCTCTTCATTTCTCTCTTGGGTGGGAGTGTGCTTACTGGTCTGACTTACAATTACATCACCACTTTCCTTCTTTGGAGTTTGGGTAGGCCCTGTCTTTGGCTTATAATGCCAGCAGTTGTCAACCTGGGTTTAAGGGGGTAAACGTTTGGTTTTGAGCCTTGGCTTTTTATCTATTTATATTTGTACTTAGACCTGGTTGTTCTAGAGCTAGTGAGACGTATCAGGGTAGCTGGGCACAGGAAGAGATGGTGAGGGTGAGGTGGGGTGAGTAGAACTGGGTAGGGCTGGTCTGGATGGGAAACTAATTCATTTCTCAAGCTGGTTCTGGTGATGGCAGAGCCAATGGAGTAGAGGAGGCTCCATCTACAAGTGATTGGCAGTAGACGACGTGGGCTTAGCTGAGTCTCTTTTATTTAACAGATGTGGAGGCCCTAAGTTAATCATATGGTCTCTCTTAGAAGATGGCACAGGGTGGGGGATGGGGGAGAAAGTCAAGTTTGTCTAATGTGTGTAGCCCAGAGTGCTGTTGGTGTTCCCACCTTCCAATACAGCATCAGTTTCATGAGGAAGGTCCGTGTGTAGCACCAAAGCCTTGATCTAAGCCTTAGGTGTTGACAATTTCAAACAATAGCAAAACATTATTTTGCCCAAGTTGCTATCTTCCCCCTATCAAATGACAACAATATTAGGACCCTTCCTCCTGAGACTCAAAAATCATCTTAATGGCTGGATGGCCATGAAAATTTACAATTGATGGGGATGAAGAGGAGGGGGTCATCTCCAAATTGAGACCTGGGTTAAGGGAGGTGCCCAAGAATCAATGGGGATGACCTGAGCTGTGACTCACTTCATTGGGAATATGGAACCTGAAGAGGCTACCTCCTGTAGCCAGGCAGGAACCCCAGTGGAGCAATAGAGACACCAACCCACCCACAAAACTTTCAACCCAAAATTTATCCTGTCTACAAGAAATGCAGGCACAGGGGATGGAGCAGAGATTGAGGGAGTGGCCAACCAATAACCGGCCCACCTTGAGACCCATCCCATGGGCAAGTACCAATTCCTGACATTATTAAAGGTACTCTGTTATGCTTGCAGACAGGAACATGTTGTCCTCTGAGAGGCTCCACCCATCAGCTGACTCAGACATATACAGAGACTGACAGCCACACAGTGGATGGAGCTTGGGGACACAAATGGAAGAACAGGAGGAAGGACTGCAGGGCCTCGAAGGGCATAGGAACTCCACAGGAAGACCAACAGAGTCAACTAACCTGGACCCTTGGGGCTCTGAAGGTCTGAACCACCAACCAAAGAACATACATGGGCTGGACCCTCCACATATGTAGCAGATGTATAGCTTGGCCTTCATGTGGGCCCCAAACAACTGGAATGGGGGCTGTTCCAAAAGCTGTTGTCTATATACGGGATATGTTCTTCTAGCCGGGCAGTCTTGTCTGGCTTCAGTGGGAGAAGTGCCTAGCCTTGCAGAGGCTTAAAGTGCCAGGGCAGGGGATATATGGGGAGGGGGGATCTTCTCAGAGGAGAAGGGGATGGGGGACGGGAGAAGGATTATGGGAGGGGGTAACCAGGAGGTGGGCAGTGAGTGGGATGTAAAGTGAGTAAGTAAAACAAAAAAATTAAATAATTAAAAAAAAGTCGTCTCAAGAGCGTTGTTACTGCGACTGAGAAAGCCTGGCCCCAGGGTTCATACCACTGAACCTGGTGGAGTATGAAGCTCAGTAGTCTGAACACCTGTCTCCTAACCTCGGTGCCAGGTCTCCCGAGGCTCAGTTCTGCTCAGGTCTGTGCCTTGACATAGCTCAGGACAGCTCTCCAGTTAAGGCAGCGTAATTATCTGGGGGCCTCGTGTAGCCCAGCTTCCTGGAGACCCGGGTTATATCCTCTTCATTTTTGTCCAGCGCCCTACCAACCTGTTTGACACTCACCTTAAACAGTCTGCGGGAGCAAATTTCTTCCAGAAACAGGTTTCTGTCAGGTTTGGTGTTACCGTCTTCAAACTCAGGGATTTGAAATCCAGAAACAAAGGCAGGCCTGAGCTCCTTTTCTGTGATTCCTCACAAACACACTGTGATTACGTATTCATGTTGGTCCAGGTGGTTTGCTTAGAATAATTATTCTTCTTGTAGAAATAAGAGAAATAATCACTCTGGCTGTTTCTCTTTGATTCTCTGGTGTCCTGGCGTGCCAATGCTTGAGCAAACATAACCCACGCAGTGAGTAATACTGGGCGGGGAAATGGCATCTCCACTGCTCAAGGTTGGGGAAATATTACTGAAACAAAAGAGCCAGCCCTCTGTATATGAATAAATAAATAAATAGTAAATAAATCAATGAAACAGTTCCTGTCCTCTCCCCAAGCCTTGGCTCTGTCCTTAAGGATGCTAATTTCCCCCTTTCAATGGGTACAGTACTGTAGTTAGATTTACATGTACAAGGCCCAATGATCTTTGGGTTCTTGGTAGGCTTTTCCTGTAGCAGCGTTTCTATTACTGTTCTTATCATGTACTTTGCATGTGAATGTGGTTGACAGATGACAGAAATGTAGGCAGATATGTGGTAGAGAGATAGATATTTGGTAGATGCTACATTGGTAGATGGTAGTCAGGTTATAGATAGGCAGATATATACATACATAGACAAAGAGCACCAGGATTGGAGAATGCTTTCATATTTAAAGTCAGCTGAGCTGAGACATCAGGAACAGCCATTGAGCTTGTGTAGGATGGAGAAGGTACTAGAGAACCCTGTTTTGGGCGTGTGCGTGCGTGTGTGTGTGTGTGTGTGTGTGTGTGTGTGTGTGTGTGTGTGTGTGTGTAGTGCATGAATGTGTGGTGCACATATGTGTAGTATGAATGCATGTATGTGCACAAGTGTGCCTATATACAGACATGTGCTGAGGCTAAAGATGAACGTTGGTGTTCAACTTATCGGACCTTATTCCTCTGAGACAGGACCCCTCACTGATCCTGGAGCCAGCAAGCTCCAGGCACTTGCCTGTCTCTGTCTTCTGCTGTGCTAGGGCTACAGGCATGCAGCCATTTCTGGCTTTTTACATCGGGTGCTGGGATCTAGACCCATGCTTTTGTTTTATGTAGATTCATGTACTTTGTGTCTTGGAGTCAAAGTGCAACCTTCTAATAAAAAAATACCACACATCTTTGCATAAACACTAAATGGCAGACAATGTCAGTTCATGTCAGTTCCACCTTGCCCTCCAACACATAGCCATATTGATCATGCTATGCCCACTGCCCTAACAGATAAATCCTGGCACAGTCTGATAGAAAGTGAGAGTTCTATTTGTGCAGCTGTTTGTTTTAAAATTGAATTTGGCGTCAACTGCATCTCAAATCTCATTAAGCACGTGTCTAAATAGGGTTGAGGCTGGTATGGGCTCTCCTGAGTTCTTTCTCACATGCTTGTGTACAATTTAATCTGCCTCTTAGGTTTGTTGTTGTTGTTTTGGTTTTTTTTCTGCTTAAATGAAGAATAAGAATGTTGAGATCTCTCCAAGGTGCACACGTGAACCATGCACAACAGCTGACCTAGAGGAAGCCGTGTGACCAGATAGCCTTTGGGAGGCCCCCTGGGCTCCGGCCAGCCAAGGAAAAACCTTGAGGAGAAACAAAACCGGTGTATTTGGAGATGAGTCTCGGGACAGGCCCTTTTGACATGAAAGCCAAATGTCACAGGGACATTTTAACATGTGTTCACACATGATGTTTGTGCACAGTGTATGTCTGGTGTGTGGTGCCCATCCTCTTCCATAGGAAGAAGAGTTTAGGACTCAGTTTACTGCTGGAGCCTTGAGTCAGTGGGCAATTGCTCCTAAACAGATTTTTTTGTTTTGTTTTTTAAAATAGGGATTAAGCCATTTTTCTTTTTTTGAACACCAGATGTAATCTAGCTTTGTTTTTATACTGCATACTCTGAGGAAGGGTAGCGCTTAGAGTATAATTTTGGTTTTTGTTTGTTTGTTGGGGAAAACAGGTCCTATGCAACTAAAAGAACAGAGACTCTAAATTCTGCAGAGTCTACCAGATTGTCAAAGACTGAAAATATTGATTGCACATATAGCTTGGGAAAATGTGGGTCTGCTGCATTAGCTTTTCTGCAAGGCATATATATGGTCACCACACATCAAAACATACAAGATTCATATGCTTTGATAATGTTATTCCTGTATTAGAGATTGATTTTCAGAAGAAAACTGGAAAGACATTGCAGGATGTATTTTTCCGTTTCCTCACACAAACTTTATTAATAAAAATAAGTAGGAAATGAGATATACGCCCACTAATAAGCTAATATGAAAGTATTTGAATTAACTGTGATATACTTTCAGACATAGTAAGTACTTGGGGTCTATTCAAAAGAAGTTTGTAACTCCATATTTATTGACATAGAAGGGCATTTCTAATGCAGTGCTAAGTGAAAAGAAAATTATAGGCCTGTATGTTTAGTATTCCACTTAGACGTTATATTTATATGGATACACAAAAGATATATTTGTGTGCAGTGGTCTGTGGAAGCAGGGCTCAAAGAAGGATGCCCCCTTTACAGCTGTGACACTATCGACTCGCCTAAACATTTTTATAGGGAACGATGCCGTGTTTTGTAACCAGTCAAAACAATAACTACAAAGGAGAAATGAATGACCTGGAGTACATTCAAATAAAACCCTTAACGTTACCGTTTCTACTCATTTCTCTGATTTGTAGTATGACCGTTGGAGACCCTCAACTTCTGACAGGCCTGCAGTGTTACAGATGACTAAAGAAAACATGATAACCAGTTGAGATAAGTGGAGTAATGCTGTATTATATTGGTGGGCCAGCCATAATAGTACAGTAATCTATTTAGGGAAAAAGAGATGCCAATTCTCATGGGTTCTGTGAACTGGATGTCCTGGAGACAAGATCACCCCACGTCGTATGAGTTATAGGGCAGCCTGAGGGTGGTAAGCACTGTCTCCCCGCTGTGGGGAGTGTGAGTCTGTGCTGCCTCTTTTCTTTCTGAAGGACCCGGAAGTGAGCACTAGAGACTTCCAGCCTAGCACTCTCTATTTTGGCCTAATACTTAGATGCTATCCTGTAGAAATATTCCTGCTAATGCATATTAAGATGTGACATGAGTCCTTTTTTTTTTTTTTTTGCATGCCTTTGTATCATTAGCCTGAAAGGAAAGAAAAATAAAAGCACCCATATCCTGTTGTGTAACTGAAATCCTCCAGTGGAATTTGTTTAGTGTGAGAGAGTGATTAGTAATTTTTAGCAATTGGTAATTTTCTCCCTCAGGTGGTTTTTCTGCATTCCTGTAGAGATCATGTACATAGCAAAGCTGCCAAGAGAGATGAAAAGACACAGGCTGAAAATACTGTTCCTTAGAGAACAGAGTGTGCAGCTGGGCTAGCCTCTGTGTGTGTGTGTGTGTGTGTGTGTGTGTGTGCGTGCGCGCGCGCACGTGCACATAGTATGTGTGTATACATGGTGTAGTGCATAGTATGTGTGTATGTAGTATGTGTGTGTGGTGTGTGTGTGCATGTCATATGTGTGTGCACGTGGCATATGTATGTATATGTGATGCGGTGTGGTATGTGTATGTTTGAGTTGTGAGGCGTGTGTGGAGTGTGTATGTGTAGTGTACACATTTGTGTGGTCACATGTCGTATATGTGTGTTGTACGTGTGGTATGGTATGCATGTATACATGTGTGATGTGTGTGTGCATGTATGGAGTGTGTATGTGCATAGGTTATGCATGTGTACGTGTGGTATGTGTGTGTACTTGGTATGTGTGTTTGTGGTGTATGTGCACATGGTATGCATGTATGTGCATGCGGTATGTTGTCATTTTGTGTATGTATGTGTTTTTATGTACGGTGTTTGTGTACGTGTAGTGTGGTATAATGTGTGTAGCACGGTGTTTCTGTGTGGTCCATGTGTGTGTGGTGTCATATTGTTATGTAGTGAGTGTATATCTATATGTGTGATCTGTGTATGTGTGGTTTGTGTGTGTACTGTGTGTGTGTGTGTGTGTGTGTGTTAGACAGCTATCTCAGTGACTGACACAGCAGTTCGGTTTGCAACCACTCTTCCCCATCTCCTGCACTCTCTGACCTGGCAGGGAGTCCTGTTCTACAGCCATCTTACTCCAGGGAATTGGAGCTGTCATCCATCCACTCATAACTGAGTCTCTCCCCTTTGATCACTTTTAGCCCCCCCGCTGGCTTGGGACCAGCAAGCCAGTCTAAAAATTGTACTTGAAGGAGACCTCTAGATTTTATATACAATTTTTAGGGCCTATTATGGAAATTATAGGGTTGAGGTAAGAAAAATCTGGATTTTTAAACTAAGAAAACAAAAGACAGCAGGTGTCTATTATGCAACACCCATGAAGAAGGACTAATTTTTTTGTGTTCCTGAAGTCCTAAGATTCTGCTCCTCAGTGAGGTTGGCATTTATGTGCTGGGAAACACACCCATCTCTGCCCTAGGAAGGCCAAGGTGTTTTGTGTCTTACCACTCCCTGGGGACTGAAGCTATTTAGTAGAAAAGCTAAGCAACCTGGGTGGCCTGGGAGCCTCCCACTAGGAGCCGTTCCTAATTCCACTGCTGCATATTTATGGGCTCCTGGTAACCTCATTAGTGACCTCCAGCTCCTCAAAATGTTGCTCTCTGAACTGAAAGAAGGCTTTTGTTGTGTTTGGGTGGCGCCTCCCTTAATGGAGTCTCACTGTGTAGTCCAGGATGGGTTTGAACTCACAGTCCTCCTAGCTCAGTCTCCCTAGTGTTGGGATAGGTATAAGCCACTGAGCCTAAGCTCTCTTTGTTGTCTACAGCTGGACTGATGTAGAACAGTTAATAATGTAGGCATCAATATTAAGAGGAAGGTACATACACAGACAAAACTTAATCATTTTCTGACTGATATTAACAAGATCACAAGTGGTGGGCTGGGCTTGTCGTCATCATTGTCGACATCTTGATATATTACACTGTGTACTTATAAGCTCTTCCATATGCATTTATTGTGTTTTGGTTTTTTTGTTTGATAAGAATACTGTGCTGGGTATTCCTGGTGGTCAACTTGATTACATCTAGAATGAACTACAATCCAGAAATGGAGGGCACACCTGTCATCCAGATCTTGAGACTAGAAGACGGGCTTCCAGGCATCTAGGATGAGGGTCTTAAAGTGTAAGCCCACAGTGACACACCTACTCCAACACGGCTGTAATTCCTAATAGTGCCAGTCCCTGGGCCAAGCGTATGCAAACTGTCACAAGCACTTCTTTGTTTGTTTGTTTGTTTGTTTGTTTTATTTTGATAAGAAGGCCTGGAAACCCTCAACCCAGACTCTATCTACTAGTAACAGTTTTCATTAGGTTTCTAGACTACTGAGAGAAGGAGAGTTAGTCTTTCTCAGACATGAGCCTCCTAATGGTTATCCAGAATCAAGTGGTCAGCCCTGAAATCCTATACATGTGAACAGCACTAACTAGACTCAGCAGGTTGTGTGTGTGTGTGTGTGTGTGTGTGTGTGTGTGTGTGTGTGTGTGTGTGTTCAAAGAACAGAGATCATGACTTTGGAAAGGTGTCGGCAGGGTTGTGGCCGTGGCAGCAAGGGAAGTTGGAAGGAAGAAATGGAAGGGGAAATGATGTAATTATATTGTAATTAAAATTAAAGCTTTTCTTTTTTATGATACTAGAGATTGGACCTAGAGCCTCATGCGCGCATGGCAGACAGGAACTCTCCCACTGAGCTGTACCCCATCCTTTCCGCCCTGTTTTGATGGCAGGTCAGTGAAGTCCAAAACCACCGTCTTTGAATTTCAGATGCAATCTTTGGAACTGCACAGCTAAAGCAACCAAGAGACCCTGGGCTTCCTGGTTCCTGGTTCTATCTCTTTCTGAAGAGCCGGGGGCAGTGCTCTCAGAACCAAGAGGGGCATGCCTGCTCCGAACTCTGATCTTGGTCATAGACCAATATTACTCCTACAATAGAGATAGCTTTGAGTGGGAGGATCTGCCATTCCCTAAGTTCATTTAGTCATCTAAGAAAATGTTCCTCTTCCTTTGTAAACGGCCCTGTGATGCTATGGGAGCTGTCTTGACAGGCTTGAGGCACCTGCCACCTTGTGAGGTCTGCTCAGAGACTGCCTCAGGTTACCTGCAGGCTTAAGAGGTGAACCCATCCCTCCAGCTGGAGAGGCTTTCCCAGGAGACAAGTACAAAACTCATTCTCTTCAGTTCTTGAAACTTCAGTGTGAGTGGCAATTCTAAATTAGCTGTCCTAATCCACCCAGTGCCATAGAAGGCACTTAAATGTTCAACTTTTGAAATGAACAAATGATCCGAGTAACTCCGACTCAAAGTGAGAGAAGGGACAAACGTGAGCAGCGTTCTGTTGGGGTGGCTAGAGACCCCAAAGGGGTTGGGTGCACCTAGGTGCACTTCTCCATCCTGGTGGAAGCAGGGAGACATCAGGAAGTTACAGAGACAAGGCGGAGGCTTCCTACCCGAGGACCTCCTCTCTCAAGTGTAGCAGCGTTAAGCAAGCTTACGGAGTCGCCAAACTTTCCTTAAGTACAGGGGTGTTGGGTACATGGTGGATGTTTAGTGATTATTCATTGGCAGAACAGTGCTGGCAGGCATCCAGCATCTATAAATGCCACCTGCCCTCTCTCCTGTGCACCAAGCTCTCTTGGGTCCAAGCTGCAGGTCCTGCTTGATGGAAGCCACTGAATGGCCATTCTGATTTTGCTTCCATGGTGACCCTGAGGGTCTGCAGCCCTAAGTTTCTATCACTGCTGCCTCTCCTGAGACTCCAGTGATCCTCACTAGGTCTTACAATTCCTAAGCTTTCTACTTAGTTATTAAAAACCTCCAATTTGTTTCAGAAAAAAATAATTCCTTACAGAAAACTGTGAAACTTGACTTTCTAACATTGTGAGCCACCAAGTGAACGATGGTAACCTCATCAAGGGCTTGCATCTTATAAGTTCTGGTTAAAGAAGGAAGGATCATCTACCAAAATAAAGAAAATTGTTAACATTTTGAGCTTCTAATTGCAGCTCTAGAAATCAAACTAACAAAAATACATGAGTGTGCCCCGGGTGTTATTTCAGTGATAGCTGGGGTTGGGGCTGAGCTCAATGGTAGGCCACTTGCCTAACATGTGCAAGGACCCGACCAAGGTCCTGTTCCCAGCACACACACAAAGGATAAAAACCGCCTCATTTGTGGTTGTAAAAACAGAAGTCATAAAAAACATAAAGACCGTCAATAAAGAAGTGACTAAAAACTATAGTATATTCACGCAATAGATTACTATTCATCAAGTGAAAATTAGAATATTATCCAGGCTATATTTTCATATTTAATAGTCAAGGATGGATATGTATGGCATCAATGCATTATTAGTGTTATTAAAAATCATATACAAAGCAAGAAACCACACATGCTGGCTAGCATGGAGAGAAAGGGAATTCTCAAGAAATGCTGGTAAGAATGTAAAGTAGTCCGGCCACTGTGGAGATCGGTGTTAGAGTTTTATAAAAATAGATCAGCCATGTGATCGAGCTATGCTACTCCTGAGAAGTGACTCAAAAGACAGCACGCCACAGAGATACTTGCTCTTCAGTGTCTACTGCAATGCTATTCACAACAGATGAGCTACGGGACCAGCCTATGTGGCAAAGGTCTGGGTAAAGGAGCTGTGCTCTGTGACGCACAGTGGACCTTTCAGGCTTGTGTAAGTGTGAAGTTATTTTGTTTGCAGGGAGATGAATGTGACTGGAGATAATATATTTAAATACATTAAGTCAGTCTCAGGATGACAAATATCTCATATTTCCTCTCATTTGTGGTTCCTAGATTTTACATACATGCATGAAATCATGCATGTATGTAGGACACTGGCTATGGAAACAAAGGGGACTGCCGGGGGGGCTATGTAATGTGTGTCTCTGTGTATTATGGTGTTTGTGTGTGTGTGTGTAGGTGCATGTGCATGTACTTTGTCGTAAGTTAAAATTATCAGCAATCGATTGCTGAACTGGAGATTGTGGGTTCTTGGTTTGGTATTTTATCCTATTTCTTCTTGATCATTGATCACAGATAATCTGTAAAGCAGGGAATAGATGAAGGGTCACCTGTGAATGTGACTAGAATATAATTTCCCAGGGTTTTGTTTATGTCAGATAGCAATGGCGCTTCTCAGCTTCAGAGACCTTAAGGAAGTGTGAGGCAGCCGAAGGGTGTGGGCTGTTTGTGCTTTAGACCTTGCCTTCACTTGCCTCGAAGCTGCAGATTGGAAAGCAGACTCAGGCATAAGCTCCCCCAGTTACCAATGTCAACATGGCTCCTCAGCCTTCCCAACCGTAGTTTTTATCTGAGTAACATACTAATACCCACCAGTCAGGGTCTCCTGCTTTTAAATGATATCTCATGGGAAAGCTCAGGACTTCACATTCCTGTTTAAATATTCTCTTCAAAACAAATCTGGGTTTTATTCTCAAAGCCTGTGCTCTGTGAGTGTGTGTGTGTGTGTGTGTGTGTGTGTGAGACGTGTGTGTATTGTATGCACATGATGTGTGTCTCAGTGTGTTATGCTGTGTGTATGTGTATCATGCCACTGGCATTCCTTGCCCTGGCCTCTGTCCCGTCCTGCCCTGGGCGCCCTTACCCTGCTCTCTGTCCCCTTGCAGTGCTTCCATTCTTCTCCATACGTTTCTGCTCATTTTTTTCTCTCTAAAGTTCTGCTTCTACTTGGTTTTTGCTTTTTTCTAATTCCCTCCCTCCCCAGCTATTTCTGAAGACTGCTGGGGGGAGGGGGAGATGCAGTTTACAGAGAAAGAAAGAGAAGCACAAAGTCTGGAAAGGAAAAAAACCTCTTCCCTCTGCACCCCTGGAGCATGCTGGGTCCTTCCGACTTCAGGACACATCTGCACATGCTACTCCGTCCGATGTTACCTGCTGGATTCTTACCTGTTTCATCTCCCAGAGCCCTCTCCTCTAAAGCTCCAGTTCACTGAAATGCATTACCCTCTCACTGTGCCCAAGGACCTCCAGCATTCCCAAGCTAACACACCCACCTGTCAAAACCACAGCTGCTCCTTGGGTGTCACTCTTTACCCCAAGCTGTGTGTTTTCACAAGAATTTATTCTGCCCTTGATCTTGCATCTTCAGAGTCTGGGTCAGTACCTCATACTCTGTAGATGCTTCAAAAGAGACTGCAGCTATATGCCACCATCAAGACATCTGGGGAGCCAGCCTGATTCCACAAGGTAAAGTTATCTCTACAACTTCTGGCACGTTGCTTCTCTTGAGATTCCACCCAGCCGGCAAGGCCGAGGACCTGAGTCTGCATCTCCAGCAACCACAAACAAACCCAGGCATGGCAGTGCATATCTGTAATACCAGAATTGGACACAGAAACAGGAGAATCCTGAGAGCTTGAAATAGTGAGCCTTGGCTTCAGGAAGAGAACCTGTCCCAAGGCAATAAGGCCAAGAACAATAGGGGAAGACACCTCACATCTTGCTCTGATCCCCATGTGCGCACATGTGGGTGTGTGTGCCTGAATATTTACACACATTTACCACACACATATACTTGGACACACACACACACAGAGAGAGAGAGAGAGAGAGAGAGAGAGAGAGAGAGAGAGAGAGAGAGTTGATTCACAAATCTTTAGTAGGTCCAATGAAAAGAGGAAGTGCTAACTATTACCTATATCTGCTTATTGCTTTAAACTTCCAAACCCCTGAGCTTCTTGACCAAGATTCCAGATGAGTCTGTCTGCCCATCCTCCTCCACGAGCCCTATGGTGGTCACGCCCAACTGCAGCTTCTTTACCTCTTGCTTGTTGCTGAGGCTATTTTCTGGTCTTCCTCATTCTTTGTGGGAAATCTTCTTATTTCTAAAGCCTCAGTTCAAAGAATGGTTTTTCCTTGTGGGAGTTCTTGTGCAAATAAAATGAAATGCAAGCATACCGGAGGAAGAAGTTAACATAGAGCAAAAGGCAGCATGGGTTAGCTGTTAGCATCAATTTACTGAAGCATCCAGGGAAAAGCCATACACATAGTAGGTGTGCAGTAATTGGCTAGTGAATAAATGAAAGGTTACTTGGTCCAAATGACCATCGAGGTCATTCTAAGCAATGAATATGGTATGGAATTTTAATTTATCAGGATGCAGGGGTTATCTACCCACGTGATTAAAAATAACTCCAGTTGTTTAGGGTCCTAGAAATGATCTACACTACTTTTGGGGAAATAACCAGCAAATGATTGGTTATATGTATACATAGATACTATAAGATCACAAATAATATATAGATTTTTTTCCCTTTGGGTTAAGTAAAGGTCTCATTTGAATGTGGAAAATGTTAGTATAACAATAAACAAAAGGAATTTCGTGTTTAGTTTGTTCTGATTTACTATAAACGTATTCATCTTAATAATATATACACAATTACCTTTTTCTCTAGAGGGGCTGGGATTTCAGGCTCAGGTGGCACTGGGAATTGAGTCCAGGTTCTCTAGTATGCTGGGTTGACACTCTACCCACCATGTTACAGTGTAGCACAGCACCAGCTAACCTTTTCTCTTGGGAGAATAAATAGTCTGAAATACATGGGCTTCATAAATAGAAGCATAGAACTTACATTTAGAGTAGCCAGGCACTTCTGAATAGTAGCTTTCATCTGAAAGCACAAACAAGATTTTGAACTTGGATGCTTATCACAATGGCACATCAAAGCCATGGCCTGATTGTGGTCTAAGATGCTCATGTCGGAAGCTTGATCCTCATTGAAACAGTGCTGGTAAGTAGGGCCTCGTGGGAGGCATTTAGGTCATAAAGGTTGTACCCTTTATGGGTACATTTACAATCCATTTACAAATGGATTGTTGGAACTACAAACAGGCCTGGTAGTAGTTCTCTCCCTCCCTTTCTCCCTCTCCTCCTCTCCCTTTCCCTCTCCCTCTCCCTCTCCCTCTCCCTCTCCCTCTCCCTCTCCCTCTCCCTCTCCCTCTCCCTCTCCCTTTTCCTTCTGTTCTTCATGGATACCAGCTGCTGGTACCTTGATCTCAGATGCCCTAGAATCCAACACCACGAGGAAATAAACTGCTGTTTATGAATGACCCAGTCTCTGGTGTTCTGAAATAGCAGCAGAAAATGGACCAAGACAAACAGACACAAACAAACAACAAATAAGAATCAACTCGTAGTCCTCTAAGAGCAAATGTTATATGCGGTGCCCCAGCAAGCGGGAGTCCTCATAACATCAGCAGATGCCATGTGTTTAGTCCTCATGGGTTGAGGGTATAACCTACCATGGCAGGGAAGGCATGATATTGGGAGCTGCTCACAGCTATGGCAACAGGGTGTGAGGCTACTTGCTCACATCTCTGTGGCTCAGGAATCTGAGAATGAGGACTACGGGTGCTCAGCTTTCTACCTTGCTCCTCCCTGTTCAGCCACAGGCTCAAGCCTGTGCATTTCCCTTCTCAGTTAACTCCTGGAATCACCCTCATAGACTCACCCAGAGATGTGCCTTGGTCAAGCATTTCTTAATTCAGTCAAGGTGATGATGAAGACTAATCATCACTCTCTGACATACGAGGATCAGCAGTAGCAGGCCCTCTGGTCCTCTGTGTGGGGCTCATTCCCAATAGTATTCTGGTAATAGATCTGGCAATCTCAAGCAAGTCCTGCTTAAGAGATTGTTGAGAGTGTTAGAATACTTTGTGTGAAGAGGCTACATTCTTCTCAAGTTGTCATTGTCACTGGGTCACCAAAATAGTATGATCTATGTGTGAATGTTCATGGCTGCCATTTTATGCTTGAAGGGCCAAGAACTTGTTCTTCATCTTTTCATATATTTTCTGTAGGTGCCTCTACCAAAATTCTTCCTTGCAGACTCAGGCTCAGGGTTGGTGACAATACTCTGGGCCATTTTTTCTCCTTTTGAGGAACTATCATAATTTCTCAAAACATTTTTCTCTTTCTTCCTGTTAACCAGCATTTGGTCTGTGGCTGTATCTAGCTGCAAGAGAGGCTGAGAAAAATACATTCTTTAGTTATTCATGTTATTTTCTAGTAAAAATGTCCTATTCTCTTCAATAAAGAGGGAGATGGTGCATTTTGGGTCAGATGACAAGCAGTCTCTGTTAGAGGCTTCATTAAACTCTGTTTTTAAACCATCTCTCATTTTTATGCACCATGTATGGAAGAGATACCCTCTGTTCACTGGTCTGAGTTTGGCACAATATTTTTTACTTCTGTGTCTTCTTTCATTATTTTCTCTTGATTGAAATAGCTCTGGGCTCCTTTTCTATGCTTTTCTACCCTTTTGGACTTGGCTTGGCTTCAATATTAAGCATAGTAAGTACACTCTCTTCTAGACTCTTGTCTTCTCACCCATACCACTTATGGAAACATATACTTTTAAGTACACACAGTGCCTCCTTTGTCAGTCTACCACTACAGAGGCAATAGGGTTTTGAAGCAGAGAAGCCATGTTGCTGTACTTGGAGGCAGTGTATATGCCTTATGTATTTTTGCCACTGCTTATGGTTTAGGCTAAAGCAGAACAGGAATTATGAAGGTTCAGAACAGCCTGAGCAATGTCCAAGTCCTGTAACTGTGATGTTTCTACATTGGACTTTAGCAGAGAAAAAACATTGCTGGGACATTAGTTAATCATAGGGAATGAGGAATGGGACCAAGATTTTCAAAATCATTTCACATCAAGATATCAAGTCCTTCTTTTGGATGGTATCGTTCCGAGGATGGTCATGGTACACTATTTTCAGTTTTTTGTTTTTATTCTGCTTCAAGCTGGCAATGCATTCACATGTTTCACACATAAAGCATACAAAGGTAGTTCCCTAAAAGACCCTTAAACATCTACCTCTGGCACCAAACCATCCCCACCTTCTTGATGGACATTTATTGATTTTTTAAAATTTGCATTCCATGACAGTTTTTGAAATGCAATTAGAAGTCCATACACATTTATTCTCTATCTTTTTTTTCTAAAAAACAAAACGTTACACTTAACTTATTTTAATTAATTTAAGGATACTTATTTCTCAGTAAATAAATAGCTTATCCTCTTCTTCCTCCTTTTCTGCTTCTTCTTTCCTGAGTTGCTTTGAGAAAGGGTCTCACTATATATCCTTAGAATTTGTTGTAGCCTAGGATGGTCTTAAATTCATGATCATCTGCCACAGATTCTTTAGTGCCTTGCCTAGCAGCAGTTCCATCTCTTCTTATGATTGCATAATACCCCACTGTAACATAATTTATTTAATTAATCTCCTCTTAATAAACATGTTAACAGATTTTTTTATACCAATGTTGCAGGCAATAGCTTTGCATTGATTGATGTATTTATACATATGTAGCATTTAGCAAAAACAGAATTTCTAGGTCAACAGATATACATATGTATATATTGATGTTAGGAATTGGTTCTAATGCTTTGTCTTAATTTGGCCCCTCAAATCAGGAATCTGCTGGGTGTCCAAACACTGAAGGTCGCTGTCCCCAGTTGGTTTTGATTGATCAATAAAGAGCCAACAGCCAATGGCTGAGCAGAATGAAAAAGGCAAGACTTCTAGGTTGGGAGGGGGAAAGCACAGGGAGGAGGAAGAAAGGGCCACCAGGAGAAAAAGTAGGACAGACCGGACCATGTGGGAAAGGAGCGGGAGGGAGTAATGGCTAAAATGTAGATACAAGAATGAAAGCGGCCCTGAGGGGCTTCCCCGAAGCAAAGGTAGGGGGCTGCCCCGAAGGAGCCAGGGAAGCAAAGAAAAAATGTAGATTTCAAAGTATATATATATATATATATATATATATATATATATATATATATATATATATATATATATATATATATATATATA
>CM052704.1:20655294-20686841 GCA_028551405.1 Uromys caudimaculatus | reverse complement strand
ACCACCCAGGCCAGGATCCAGGTTCTGAGTTGGCCCACACCAACATCTACCACCTCTGTGAGCCCCTGGGACATGTGAAGAGGCCGGTCCTTTAGATCCAAAGCTACAGAATCTCCACAATGCAGGGCAGCACAGCATCCGAGTGGAGTCCTGGGGCGGACTGTGTAGCCGAAGCCGGAGACCTCAAACCAGACCAGTGAATCATTCCAATGAACATTTGCAAGTAAAGCTGCACTCACAAAAGGGTTTACTGTGTGACACACCACGGCACTGCAGCCTCCATGGTGAGATGGGTTTTTTTTTCTTTTCTTTTGGGGAGGAAGTTTCAGGGGCAGAGAGCAGAGGGGATGAAGAGATGGATGGGATTGGGGTGTATGATGTGAAATTCACAAAGAATCAATAAAAATGTTATATATTATATATCAAAAGCTGGGAGCAAACGCTCAGTTAATTTCATATATAATATATATGTTCATATAATATGTTTTTGTTCACAGTCTTCAGTAAGATTGAATTCATCACTTATAGTAATCTGCACTTCTCTGAATGTGCCTTTGGTATAGACATAATAAAAGACAGCTAGTTAGCATTTCCCTGGGGCCAGGGACCCTTCCCACCCTGGGCATGTCTCAAACAGAAAGATATATTTCAAAGCTTCGATAGATACAGACAGGCAGATCTTCATAAGAATTCTACTAATTTTCAAGTTCCATCCACTTGCCTGCAAATTTCATTAAGTCAGTGTTTTTAATAGCTGAGTAGTACTCCATTGTGTAGATGTACCACATTTTCTGTATCCATTCCTCTGATGAGGGACATCTGGGTTGTTTCCAGCTTCTGGCTATTATAAATATGGCTGCTATGAACATAGTGGAGCGTGTGTCTGTATTACATGTTGGAGCATCTTCTGGGTATATGCCCAGGAGAGGTATAGCTGGGTCCTCAGGTAGTATTATGTCCATTTTTCTGAGGGTCCGCCAAACTGATTTTGAAAATATCATCCTGAGCGAGGTAACTCAGTCACAAAAGAACGAACATGGTATGTACTCACTGATAAGTGGATAGTAGCCTAAATGTTTGGAATACCCAAGTTTCACTTTACAGTAACTGCTGGACTGAGAGTGAGGTCCCAGATGGAGGAGTTGGAGAAGGGACTGAAGGAGCTGAGGGAGTCTGCAGCCCTATGGAGGGAGCAACAGTGTCAACTGGCCTGACCACCTCCCCCCCACCCCCACCCCCTGTCTTTCTGGAGGCTGGACCACCAACCAAAGAATACACATGGAGGGACCCATGGTTCGGACCACATGTGTGGCAGAGGAGGGCCTTGTTGGCCATCAGGGGGAGGAGAGGCCCCAGTAAAGGGGAATGTCAAGGTGGGAATACGGGAGTGGGTGGGCAGGTGGGTGGGAGGTGGAATTCCCTCATAGAGATGGGGGAGGGGGAGGGGATAGGTGGTCTCCAAAGAGGAGACCTAGAAAGGGGGAAACATTGGAAATGTAAATAAAGTATCAAAAAATAAAAAAATAAAAAAAACAAAAACAAAACAAAAAAAAGAACTCTACTAATTCATGATTTTACCAAAGACTTACAAAAGTTATTTTCAGGTAATTTTGGTAACATTTTATTAAACCTCTGGAGTTTTTCCCATTCAAGAGTTTAGAGGAAGCTTCTTTATCTGGTTTTGGCGTACACATTTCTGTCCATGAGTGAAATCAGGAATGCTTGTTCTTCTTGTAAGAACCAGACGGTCCCTTTCCTGTGGACGCTGCCTATCTTTGTGAATTTTTCAATTGGATGAGTTGACTTTTTAAAAACTTATTTTTGGGGTGTGTAATATGTAATTTTTGGATATCTTACATATTTGGGAGTTTAGCAGGAGAATAAAAATTGAGACAGAGTCTCATTTCATGTCTCAAGCTGACCTCAACCTTGGCAATCCTCCTGCCTCAGCTTCCCCAGTGCTAGGATCACTGGGCTGTACTACCACATCTGTCCTCAAGTTGTAAATAGGTTTTGCCTAGTAACTGTCTGTCTTTTACTTTTTTTCCCTCTTAGAAGACTTTAAAAACAACAAATCTTAGAGCCTATTTTGTAGCCATCCCAAGGCCCTCTAGACTACTTATCCATTAGAAAGGCTTTCAGCACTCAAGGTCATAAGAGAATTCTGAAATTTTTCTTTGTTTTACATTTAGATATTGAGTCTACTTGAAATTTCAAAGTGTTGTTTAAATGTTTTCAAGCAAATATGTCCTTGGTCTAGTACTGCTAGATGTAGTAAATAAAATGCAGGTTTTATTTTAGATAAAAGACAGATACACTTCTCATATATTATGACCTGTGCAATATTTGGAGTGTTTGGGACGTTTATATCTGTATGAAGTAACTATTCATTGCATACCCAGGGTTCAGACTTAACTGGGACTCTAGCATTTTATCTGACAGCTCTGGGTCTAGAGCCACGGGCCCATGTGTCAGCTTGAGCAGACGCTCCCTGCAGGCTGTGCCTGTGCTAATGATCACTTGCCATCTAAAGCTAGCTGATGCTCTGCAGTGCCTATATTCTTTTCTACAGGTTCTGATGTTTGTACGCACTGTAGATAGTGTACAAATCAAAACAAATTTGCTCACTTACGAATAACTGAATGAATGGATGGATGGATAAATGACCAACTCCTGACATTTTGTCCAAAGTTACTATGAGAAATCATATACTTCCAGGATCAGGGGGAAACTCTGGTTGTCTTGGACTGGTAATTAATTCCTCGTTGTTTGGTTCTGATGAAGAGTATTTGATCATCAAAACAATTATCACAATTATTATTTCAAACTGTTAGAAGGTTAGAGTCACATAACAAAACTATTTTTTCCCTTTGGGGGATTTAAAAACATTTAGAAACTAAAAATGTATTGTTTAACTAAATTGGACAAATATATATATAATGTATCTTTGTGCTTTTGAAAGCACGTATATGCAATATTTCTCTCTTACTCCCCTTCTGACTAAGGCAGTGCAGAGCTGTGCTGTGGTAGCATGCCCCTTCTCCCACAGAATGTAGCACACACTGAGCCATCACGATGAGTTAAGACTGTGATGCCATTGAAGCAGCAGTCTGGTTATGATACAGACCAAGGATGGCACAGTACTTGTCTCTGTCTAATTTACTGCAGATTATTAATACAGTCTTTAAGCAAATATTTCTTTAATGCCTATTGATGCTAGACACTGTGCTAGGTGTGAGGGTCAAGTAGTCATAGACTGTGGTCCTTAGGGGCTTTGTAGAAGCCCAGGCTGGCTTCTCCTGGCTGATTGAAAGTCCATTGCTAAATTTCTAGGAACTCTGTGAGCCTCACAGTCAACTACCATGAAAGAGCTTCCACATGGAAACTGGCCAGCAGCACAAAGCAGGGCTTTCTTTGTGGTTCTGGGAGGGGAGGATGGGGGAGGGGGAGGGGGGATGGAGGAAGGGTGCACCTATGAGCCTATGCAGGCCATTTTACATTGAACCATTACAGACCTCATACACACTAGTCAATCACGGTTCCTTAGCACAGTGCCCAGCCAGCGCATGCTTCTTTCAGCCACCTGCCAAGAAAGCCTTTAATAAAAAATAAGTTTTTAAAACCTGACATACTGTTTTCTTCTGTGCATTCATCTTAGTTTTAGTAAGTGAGTATCTCGTACCCTGGTCCTTGGTTCTAGCAGACTATAGGAAGGGAGAGAGGAAGAGCTAGCCTCCCACAGGCCGCTAGCCCTAGTGTTTGAAACACAGTTTGACTTCTGACAGAACCTTCCAGTCTCTTTATAAGGAGAAAGCTTACACTTTATCTTTGGTTCTCTTGACATATTTTTATTTTTATGTACTAGAAAGCTTTTTCTTCTTCCACACTAATGATAATTTTCCTATAAAGAACCTATGTGCATTTTTTTAAGATTGTGCTTTTATCTGTTGTTTTTGGTGGGATTGTAGTGTTGCTCCTTAACTTTAAATTCCAGTTTCCCTTTGCTGGTACATAAGGAAGCAATCACTTCTATCTCTGACTTGGACTGTGCCACCCAGTCAAGCTTGTTTGTTGGAGTTTAGTTTAAGTTTCTGTGGAGTTTTCTACTTTAATATCATGCTACCTAAATAGATGTCTGCTTCTTCCTTTCTAGTACGCATGCACCTTTCACTTCCTTTTCTTGTCTTATTGCACTAGCTACGACCTTAAGTAAGAAGATGCAATGCTCTCTGTGTCCTATTAGGGTTTTAGGGGAAACATGTCCTCCCACCAGTTTAATATGAAATGGTGTGTGTATGTGCACATGCATGCATGTGTGCATTCATGTATGTGTGTGTGTGTCTGTGTGTTTGATTGTATGTCTCTGTGTGTGTGCACACGTGTGTGCGCCCTTTTTAGGCTAAGGAAAATCCTTTATAGCTTTTACTTTTTTGAGACTCACAGAATGTAATTGATTGCTTTTAATCAGCTCTATTGAGATGTTTGGTTTGTAACATTCTTTTCTGACTGTGGAGGTGGAGAAGGCAAAGAAGAGCGGTCTACTCTTCAGCCTGACAGTGGCAATCTTCAAGTCAGCTCTCTGCTGCTTCAGTCTCCACTGTAAAAGGAGGAATCTCTATCAACTGCCTGGGGAAAGAGGCACCTTGTGGTGGAGTGATGAGCTCTAATCTGGACAGCTGCCTCTTCTTATCTCCATGACCTTGGACAAATCATAAAACATCACTTCTAAAATCAGTACCGTAATTACCTTATCAGACTGTGGAGATACTTTCAAATGGTAATCGCTCTGAAGTACTCTACAAATTTAAATCATCGGAGAGGATACATTCTTGGAGGATAGGATTCTTGTCAGTTCATTTCTGTATCCCTAAGTAAATGCTTAATGTGGCTCTAATTATTGTGCAGCTATACATATCCAGCCCTCAGGGCCACGGTGAGCTGGGAGAGCGGCATCGCGTCTTCACTGCATGGCTGTCAGAATCCAGGTCTGTGATCCAAGACCGAAGTGCTCTCACCATAGTCGAAAAACAATTAGACCACATGGATGGTTAGCCGTCAGGAGCTGGAGAAAGCATTTTACAACATTGGCTCAGGTCATCCACGAAGGTTAGCTAGCTGTTGATTTCATTTTGATTCGGAAAAGATTCCCATTAAGGGACTGGAAGCCTTGATAAGTGAAGAGAAACAGTATAGTTTTGTTTTCTTTGCTTTTGCTTGGTTTTTGGTTGTCTCCTAGTGGAAAATTCTTGTTTCCCCGTGTTTGATAACAGAGGATGAGAATGGGGGCACGTAGCCCCCAAAGCCACAGTGGGTCTTGCGGTTTCTTTTTCTGAGCATCATGCAGGCCACTAGGTGGCACTGTTTACCCATCTATGCTCTGGTTGGTTCTCTGCAAGGATCTCTATTCTAAACTAGTGTGTTTTGTTGGGAAAGCTGTTGAGGGAGAAGAGTGTTAGGAACGAAAATACAAATGAACCTCCAGAATCAATCTGGAGGGCTGATTAGGGGTCAGCGCTAAGCCACGGTATACCAGACTTTGCAGGCTTGTGTCCAACTATTTTTAAAACTGATTTTTTAAGAGCAACATGCAATTAGTTTCCATTTTCTTAAACCTTTAACAAATGACAAGATAAAATGAAATGTCGAGGCTTGGGATGTGGGACTGAGGAGGTGCCCTCGGATGCTTGTGTCTTTCTCTCCTAAAATCATTAATGAGGTCAGGGACCACTGAGAACCTTGAAGCTGCTTCTATGTGAAGCTCGCCTCTGAATCAGCCACCATCCTACGGAAGCCAAGCCCTGGTGTCTGTTTGGAGATGGCATTTGGAGAATCCACCCTGATCCCAGGCCAGCAGAGCTCCCTTTCTGCCTTGCCATGTGTTGCCTACTCCCAGAGGACTATTATTTATCTGGAGACCACACAGATGAAACTTATGGGAATTTCAAACTGGTGCATACAACTTTTGGTGAGAGAAATTAAAGAGATCTTTTTTCCTTCCATCCTGACTGTAGCCCTCAGCAAACACACTAAACAGCCCCAACCTAAGGACCCAGAAACCAAAGATTGTTCCCATTTTGTTTCGGAGTCACGGAATCTGCCATTACCTCTCCATTGTCTGTTTTAACTTTAAAATTGACTTGCACTATTCTGCCTAGAAGCTTAGTAGTTATGCATTCATTTATTTATTTTGACTTAGAAATGACACAACTGGAATCATAGCTTTTTCCCTGTTCTGAATCTTCCTAAAGCTTTCTGCCCCCTCCCTACTCACGAGCTCCCATTTTCTCTGCTTTGAGGCATGTCTACCAGCATACACCACCTTGAGCTGATGTGTGATAAACAGCTAAATATAGTGATGGTTTTGGCAGCTTTCTCTCGAAGCCTGTCACAGGACCTCTAAAATGGGAATTAAACAGGTTTAAGACACACAAGAGCCTCTGCTACGCTCAGGAAGAGAGGACATTTTCTATGTCGTGAGCAAGCGTTTCTGTTTGTGTGTTCGAGCCCTGCTTTATTGAAGGAACAACAATAACTTGAATGGTTGATAGCAGACACACTGTTAAATGTTCAGAACCTCTTTCAACCACGGGCCTCATCCAGAAAACTCTGTGAAACCCACACTGTCATCAGTGGTCCTGTGAGGAAGCTGGGTGCTGATTAAATGACAGTCACTTCTGCTCTGGATACTCTTAACAGGAATGGCTGAAAACTACATTCAGTTGATTCTGTGTGGAGAACCCATGACATCTGGAGTAAATTCACTCAGGCCTCCAGCTTGCGAAGTCCTCAAGAAAGAAATAAGAACAGGGAGAGAGAGAGAGAGAGAGAGAGAGAGAGAGAGAGAGAGAGAGAGAGAGAGAGAGAAAGAGAGAGAGAGAGAAGAGGGGGAAAGAGAGGGTGGGAAAGGGGAGAAGTTCAGATTGGCTGCAGTACATAGGAATTCCAGCTCTCTGGGGCTTTCGCCATAGTAGTGAATATTAATTATGCTGAATGTGTCAAGTCTTCACAAATCAAACACGTATTCCCAGGAGACAGTGCCACCAACACCACTCATGATGTAACCTGAATTTAAAGCCAGGCCTCAGAGGGACAGGCAATTGGGTTTATTAACTCTTATGACACTTGCCAGCCCTTTCACTACCACCTTGACCTAAGGGATGAACGAACATAACACTTATTTCATCAGCTAATGTGTGACTAGGGCTGGCTATGAGCCCTAGTTTTTGAAGACATTGATAATAAAGAAATCACTTTGAGGAACACACAGTTTGCAGGGATTTTTCTCAGGGGGAAAATCAGCTATGCTTTATAGATGTGTTGCTTCCACAAAATCTGAGTGGAGTTAAGTCTAACTAGCCAAGCAAGCGAGTGCTCCTCTGTGCTGAGATGCAGCCCAGAAGCCATCTGTATACTGCATGTGAGAGTTCTGGAGTCTTGTGACCTGCTTGGAGATACTAGGAGAAAGCTTTTCCTTTGGATGCCGTGTGGTTGTCCTCTTCCTTTTCAAATTTCTGATGTGTTGTCTTTGTGGAAAGAGCCCCAAAGTCAGTGGAGGCCAAACCTCATAACTGGGGTCTCGTCGGACCGTTGTACTCCCTGGTCCACTGCCATCTTCAAAGGCCACCAGCTGGAACTGTACAGCGAGTGACTCCTGGACCCAGACTAGGCTCTTCTAGACGTTGCTGAAGTCCGCCTAATCGCTGGGGTCCTGCTCAGCACTGTGCTTTTCTGTCTCCATCCAGAAACAGCGCCCCCTTCTCCTTACTTCATATGTCTTTCATGGCACTTGGAGAACACTGTGGTTGACAGGTGCTTCTGCATGTTACTGTCTTATAAACACACATATAGACCAGCCAGTCACATCCATCTCACACACAGCGTCATGTAGACCAGCCAGTCACATCCATCTCACATGTAGCATCCTGCATAGAATATTGTTCAGAAGTGTATTTTGAGTGAATAAATGACATAAAAGATGTCACAGGTTCTTGTTGGCTTAATTTCAATAGTTATAGCTAAGATCTGACAATGTAAAATAACACTGTCAAAAATAATTATCAATGTATGTATTTATTTAAGTTTTGCTTCCATAATCTTTTTCAAGTATTTGAGTTATGGGAAATATTCAACAGGTCGTCGGCTCAGGGCTAACGTGCCAACATCATGAGGAACACTCCATAGTGAGGGGAGATTTTAATCAAAAAAAATTTATTTTTTAACTTTCTGGGTTAGACAACCATTTTCCCACATTTGTGTGGAAACTTGGGTCTTGATGCAGGCAGAATCCATCCTTTCTACTTCCGGTCATGTGCATGTACAAGGCTGCTAACAGCGAGGATGAGGTGTGTCTGAATGGCTATGGACTGATATTTCTGAACATGTACTGCATGCCTGACATTCTACTTATTAGTTTGCATGCATTGAGTCACTATCATCTCTGTTTACAGTTATAAACAACGAACCCCCCAAAACCCAGGCCTTAGTAGCTAGCAGGTGACAGAATCCAGATTAGAATTCAGACTTGAACCCAGGCTAAGTGCGGGATCCCTGCCACACTGCTGGTTTGTGACAAAGGGAATACATAAGACAGTGATTCTGAGCAGTGACCGAGATGGAAGTGTTTGTTCAGTCCAGATCTCCTCAGTGGCTCATTTCACAGGTGAAGGAGCTGAGGCTTGGGCTGAGGTGAAGTGACTTTGTTCTTTGTTCTTTGTTCTTTCCACAGGGGCCGAAATCAGCTATTTCTGTGCTGGACAGGGACAGTCTCTTGGAAGGTCTCGTGGGCCTTTTAGGGTTAGGGTCTCTTCAGCTAAGGGTGTCAAGATGGTAGAGGCAAAAAAGGATGAGCAAAAACCACCAACCGAGCATTTGAGCAGAATCGAGGAGGGTGGCGGCAGAGGGCCAGACCCGAGGGGGTGATGCCACCTTTTCCATAGGGCAGATGGTAGCCTGACTTCCACTTCACAGGCAGAAGGGCACTTGGGTTCCAGATGTTAGGTCAGGATGTAAAGTTAGAAATGTCTCTTGCTTGTTAGTGCTGGATTCTCATGGAGAAGCTACCAGCTTCTTTCTCCTGCTGTTGGGTGCTCATTAAAGTTCCGGTCAGTTCCATGAGAGAGGATGACGCTCGGGTAAGTGAGGTGTAGGTACCAGCATTGCTTCAGTTAGGGTGCCGGAAGATACAGAGTGAAGTCAGAAAGTCTGAACAGTCCATTCAAGGCGAGGGCCACAGCCACGGATGGGGTGGGGGAGGGTCTAGGCGCAGAATAAGGATGAGAATGGAGGGTTAGACCAGGTTGGCCAAAGGTGGATTTGTGTGCAACTGGTTGAATGTACATGGCCTTTTCCAGCCACTGGGCTTCCAAACCAGTGCCACCAAAGTACTGTGATCTAGCAAGTTACAGGCACTATGGTTATCGGATAATAGAGCCTGGTGCTCTTTTAGTAGAAACGTTAAGAAGAAGATGATTGACACCTGTGGAATGTGTATGTTTTGTATACACGTGGTTTCGGCTCAGAGGGTCGAGTCTGTGTCTTACATTTTTCATTTGAGAGAGAAGCGCATTCGAATCACTGGGGCAGTTTGGCCTTTCCGTGTAGTCAGGCAGCATCAGCAGGCAACACCAACCCTCACGGCCCCTATTCTGCAGTGTACGGCTTTATTCTAAGGAGCAAACAGCGATGGCAAAGTCTTGAGGTGAAAGGTAACAAACATTTCCTATTCTCCGTACATATTTAGACTTTTCTAAGCAAGCATGGAGTTCTTCAGTCCTTTGTATGACGCTTTATGTCCCCCCTACTAGGAATGAAACCTGATTGGGAAACCTCCTGAGGGTGGATCTTTGCATCCTGCCCGTGTCTGCATTTTCATTGCTTTCTAAGGCAGAGAGCATTCAGGTAGTTCCTGTTATGAATGAAAGAGAGCAATAAAAATTGAATAGGTGAGTTTTCGAAACTGATGTATTTAATATTGATATTTTTAATAATTATTCTGTCTCTTCAATGCTTCATGATGAATGGACTTTCTGTTTCAACATGGGAATTTTTCCATTGGCTCTTTACTTACTCCTCAGCTTTTCATATTTTCCCTTGGTTTGAAGACCTGGAGACCAACGGAGTCTGTCAGTAAAAATTCTCAAATTCTTCCTTGATTATAGACCCAAGTAAAACTGTTCAAGTGGCTAGGTTCCTGACTAGTCTAGTGGGCGGGAGGCACTGGGCCTTGGACTGTTTGATTTGAAAGGGACAGAAGGAATTATTGCTAAGTGGTTTTGTTCTTTTGATTTCGGGCCTGTCAGTTGGTTTGTTTTGACGTAGGGACGAAGGATAGAGCTAAGGGAGAAGTCGTTATCTCTGAGGAAGGCTTGAGCATTTGCAGATGAAATGTGATGTGTCGGGGCTGCTCAACAAACATCGGCAGGAAGGAGGGAGAGATGCTGAAGGGGAAGAGATGAAACAAGATATAGCAATAATTATGGAAGTTAATTATGCTAGCCTTTCTTCTTTGGGAATTGTTATTTTTTTCATAATAGAAAGAAGGTTAAAAAATGTGTTTAGGTAAACTTACTCGTTCTATTGCATTTTTAATTTACGTGTGTGCGTGTAGGGAGTGCACACGTGTTCCAGCACACATAGAGCTCAGAGGACAACTTGTAGCAGTCTTTTCTCCTTTCGTCGTGTCAGTCCTGTGGGTGGAACTTAGGACAGGGGACTTGGCACATGACATCATCACACACTGAGCCATTTGGTGAGCTCACTTTACTCATTCCAGATGAGGTTAAAACACACACACACACACACACACACACACACACACACACACACACACACACGATGCAGAGGGGCAAGGCATCACGCCTCGTGTTACAAAGCCAAATAATGGAGAACCTGAACAGGAAGTGTCTTTATGCCTAGTTGGATGTTCTTTATTCTGCTTGCTCTGTCTGTAGACTAACCATCAGTAGCTTCAACCTGCCAAGGCTCTTTCTGAGTCTACTCTTTTCCAACCTAACTTAGCTTACTCTCCTCCTGTGACTTTAATTAACAAAGAGATTCCCCAACTCCAAGTGACTATCAGAACAGAAGCCAATGTCAATATAACTCTTTGTTCTACTATATTCTTAAGGACTTAAAAGAACAGCACTGGGCAGACAAATGTACAAGAAATTTCAACTAATGAACAGCCACTAACCATATCTAAAGTTGAAAACAGGAAACTATACACTACAAGAGTAGCCAAATAATGTCCCCAAAGTAATTACTAATTTAAGTGTGTAATAAAATGATAAAATGCTTTGATAAGACTCTAGTCTATGAGTCTCTGGGATACTTCCAGCATCTTGGCAGGCAGCCAAAGTGCAGTGTAGCTCCTTGCTTCAAAGTCTGTTTCATCAGAATTCACCTGTGCCCAGAATACTTGTGCACTCCTCCTAAAAAGATCAGGGCTTGGTCTGAGGGGTGGAAACTGAGAAGTGTGTGTGTGTGTGTGTGTGTGTGTGTGTGTGTGTGTGTGTGTGTGTACACCTAAGGGTAGAAGCTGGGAGTTTACTCACTCGGGTGAAACCCTGAAGTACTACCAGGAAGTGGTTAGCAGCAAACTGTCAGAAAGAAATAGCCTGAATACAGATCAGTCAGGAGGAGGCTCTGAGTCATGTGACTGACTCAGGAGAGGCTTTGGGAGACAGTACAACAAGTAAGTTCCCTTTGGTTGGAACCTGGGAGTTCAGGAGTGGAGGGAGATTGACTCCATAAACCAGAGGGGCTGGAGGTATTGGAGGCTCAAGAAGGGATTCCAAGTAGAACCTGGAATTCAAGAAGCGCTTACTTCCGTAAACTGGCTAGGAGGCATTTTCAGATTAAGTTTAAGATACATTACCTAAGTGATTTGTACTTTGTCAGCAAGAGGGAAGTATTTTATCCATTCCCCCCAAAGAGACCTTAACTCGCTTTGCTCCTAAGATGCTTGTCGTCAGTGTAAAATTGTTCCATTGTATGCTCTAGTTCTGGGGTGATTTGGAGCTTCTATTGGATACCAACTGTAGATTTCAGTATTAAATGAGTTTCTCACTGAGAAATCACTAGAATGAAATCATGTTTCCGAGAGGATTGTGTATTCATTTAAAGTTCAGGAAAATAAAAACAAAACAAAACAATCCCTGCCTACTGCCCCCCAGCGCATAAGTCTAGGTCACCACCCCTGGAATGCTGGGCTTTTGAGCTTTTGACTGGATTTGCTTCTGAGGTTAAGAGAAGTGTGTGGCAGATGTTGAGAGGCAGTTGGGGGTGAGGGTGGGGCAGGGGATGAAGAGGCTGCCAGATGTTGGGCGGGAGGGTGGGTGTGAGGATGAAAGCCTGCCAGATGTCTACAGCGCAGCCTGCTGGGCACCTGCTTTTCATGGTCTCAGGAAGATGATTTATGTCCCCATCGTGGACTCTCATAAAGGACCTCCCCTCCCCGGCGAGCACAGAATCCAGGGCTCCAGTAATGATTTTTCTGCATGGCTTCTTGCCTAGGATTGTATCTTCTTAAAATTTCAAGTTGAGGATTATGGGAATAAAAATACACCATCAGCCAATATGGCCATTTGTAAATAAAAAAAGGGTGTTGTGGGGGAAACTTACATTTAAGTCTGTTGTCCTAAATTATAAAGACAATCACCTTTTATTTTCTATTTATTTTCTCCTTACAACATGGAATGGTTTGCTCTTCTCTTTCCCCACAATGGATTTAATAGATTTATTCATCAAGTTTTCTAAAATTAGACACCAAACTGATGTTTTTCTCCCACTGGTTAATTTTATTCTTAGCAGCACTTACATAAAGCCAGGCAGCAAAAGATATGGCAAAATTACTAACTTGCTGTGACCTGGAATGCACTGTGAATAAAATAACAATCACGAAGACTGATATACTCGGGAGACTTAAGACCAAGTGGCCTTAGGGAAACCTATTTGTGTTCTGGGCCACATGCTTCCTGTGGTTTTAGGAGTCTAGGTTTTCCTGCTATCTGGACCAGACTCTGTTCTTGGGATAACTAAACAGCGACACAAAAGAAAATATGTGGTTCTTATAATTTGCTTGGGTTTTAGGCAACTGTTGTGTTTTCTAGGACATTTGATTACAGCAGGTAAAATTCCTTTCTCAGATTTTGATTGAAAGGCTTAGAATTAAATGCTCTTTGGGGATGGAGGTGAACCAAGGAACTGGGAAGGTGGAGAGAACAGCTCTGTTGGTGCTGAGAGAGGAGGGGTGCGCAATGACCAAATGTGCCGTTCTCCGGGGACCACACAGGCCAGTGCTGCTCATTGCTCCTGGAGATGCACTCATGCATGCAGCAAGCAGCTGCTGAGCACCTAGTAGGCAGCTCTCTTCAATTTCTGGGAATCCAGTGACAGACATCTTTCTTCTTCTAGGCACGGTATAGGGGGTGGGGGAAGGAGACAGACACTAAGAAGACGAGAGTTGGGAAAAGTAAACTCTATAAGGAGAAATAACAGTGTGTGTCGTGAGTCTAGCAGAGTGTGGATTGTGGTAGATGTCATAGACGGGGTCTAAAATCGCCTTGGAGACCCATCTCTGGGTGTGACTGTGAGGAAGTTTCTAGATTGGATTTAGTGAGGTTGGAAGACCTACCCAGAAGTCCTGGACAGAAAAAGGAGACAGCAAGTTGAACACCGGTGAATATCTCACTTTGCTTCTTGGCTGCAGATGCAAGGTGGACGGCTGCCTCAAGCTTCTGCCTCCATGTTTTCCCTGCCTTGATGGGCGGTTCCTTCAGGCCCAAGTCAGAACACGCCCTTCTTTCCTTAAGTTGCCTTTGTCCATAACAAGGAAAGTAACTAATGGGCACTGTTGTTGTTTGCTTTTCTTGTCTACTCCCAGTAGCTGAATTGAGCTGGGAGGGGCAGTGGCTCTCTCCAGCATGCTGACGTCATTTCCTCTGACTACGCACCCAGTAGTGGACTTTCTGGATAATATAGCACTTCTGTTTTTTAATTTTGTAAGGACCTATATGCTGTTTTCCGTGTTCTTTCTACTCATCGATGCTCATACTAATTTCGTGTGAGGATTTTCTTCGCTCCACATCCTCCTCACCACCGGTCTTTTTCTTTTCAATTTTCTTACTATCTTTGGGTTGGTGCTGGGGGGTGAGGCAGGGTGGTTGATTTCGAGGCACCCCCAGCCAGAGCATTCTCTCCCTGAGCTCCTGCTCCCAGAAGGAGCCTTTGTTTCTTAGACACAGGTCAGTAATTAGTGTGAGTGGCAAATGCAAATTTTCATTTCTACTTCCCTAATAACTGGTGCCTGTTGGTATTTGTATGCCTCTTTCTACGACACAGTCTCTGTGTTTTTTTAAAGGATAAACTTTTAATTTTAGATGTTTTGGATTTGTTGAAAGACTGAATATACCACTCAGAGTTCTCAGCTCATTTCTAGTTTCCCCTACTATTGAATTAATGATACATTTGTCACAATTAAAGCACCACTGTTGAGGTATATTATTAATTATAACTCAAAGTTTAGTTATTTTCTTTTAAAAAAATGTTCCTTCCCATAGTCCCCTCGGAGCATCATACTACATTTGTCTTGCTGTCTCTTTGGGTACCATGGCTTCAGAGGTAGGCCAAGGTCTGTTTCTAACAGTTCGTGTTTCCTGACTGTAGGGCTCTCCGCAAATGATGGAGTCACCCAGATCCTTACCTGTGTAATCTAAATGGGCATGCTAGTCCTTACTTTGCAGAATTATTGGGAGAATTAAAGTGTTTATGATGAGCCTGACAGCCTCTGTCTGAACAGCCATGTCTGTGGAGCAGGGTGGGTCCATGTGAGTGCCACCACCCCAGTGTTGGCTGGACACCAAGGAAAATAAGTGTTTAAATTTTAAAAATTGAACAAACAAAACCATATTATTCATGAAGGAAGTAAAGAAAAGGATGTTTTAGTTAGCATCTTACTATTCTACACATGCTCCTGTTTACCCCCTGTCATTATGGACTTACTTAAAAATATTTTCATCATGCTGTACATAATAACAGAAATAACACTTTACCATCCTGTGCACAGCAACAGTAGCACGACGGCACTTATGTAGTGCTCCTCTTTTATTCTTCCTTATATGGATTGCTATAGTCTCCATTTTATAGTCAAGGAAACTGAGGCAGGGCTTGGTTAAAGCCTTCCCAGAGGGTGCTTAGTCAGGATTTGAACGGAGGTCCATCTAATGTCAGAACTTGGGGCCATTAGTTATTGCATGATGGTTATTCTTTCTGTACAAAATCTTCCTATAGATGTAGGTATACATGTCCTCACATGTGCTCACATCCTAGTGACATTCCACCCAGTGTCTCCCATGCTGCAGATGCTGGGTGAAGTTATTAATATGGATTGCATTGGGCCCGTTTTTTGGCTGCTCAGAAGTCAGGATTTAATGAAAATATCGCACAT
The DNA here is from genome assembly GCA_028551405.1 of Uromys caudimaculatus. Taxonomy (NCBI): domain Eukaryota; kingdom Metazoa; phylum Chordata; class Mammalia; order Rodentia; family Muridae; genus Uromys; species Uromys caudimaculatus. Next base: position 20,671,396 of record CM052704.1, on the reverse strand, counting down.
ACAAGTGATCTTGATGCAGTTGTGCTGGACTTGTACAAATTTTGCTGTTTAGAACATTGGATGGCAGTGTTTGCCTCATGGCAGAGAGATAAAGAGAGAGAGGGGGAAAGGGATCAGGGAAAGGGGTGAGGAGTGGGAGAGAGGGAGAAAAGGAGGGAGAAGAGGAGGAAGAGGAGGAGAGAGAGGGGGAGGAGGAGGAGGAGGAAGAAGACGAGGAGGAAGAGGAAGAGGAGAAGGAGGAGAAGGCGGAGTAAGTAACGTGAGTTTGAATAGTGTAGATTTACACAGACTCCAGTGTAGCCGAATGGAGCGGAGGAAACAAAGTTGTAGAGGTTTGTGGGAGAGTAGGTGATAACCACAAAGAACACTGATTTTGTTCTTTAAACAGTCTTGGATGGGCCATATTTCCTAAACCACTGTGAAGGTGGGCTTATTCTAATGACGCTCGTGGACCAGTGGATCGTGGATGGAAGTGACATCATCATAGGAGTCCAGGCCTTAAACCGGGAATGATAAGCTCCTCCTGGCCTTCTGGAAGCTTTTGCCTCGGAGCACAGCATTTTCCCAGGTAGCTGTGCTCCTCCCCCCTGGGCTCTGGAAGGAGGACAGTGGGGATGACCTGAGAGGACTTGGCCTGAATTCAGCCTGGCCCAGTGAGCTCAGCTGAAATCAGAGTATAAGATAATTGTTAGACGTTACCATCCTTGGAGATTTAGGGAGGAGAACTGTTTGTTATGTGGCGTAATCTCAGAAAAAGTCTGATTGATACAGTTAACTGTGTAGACTGGCTGAAGGGTCTATGTAAAGCTGCCATTTACGCATAGAATACTGAAGGCCTGGAAACAACTGACAGAGGGATAGACTTTGTTGGATTCTGGTCACAAAATAGCCAGATAGATAGGACATACATGAAATGGACAGACTTACAGACTTAGACTAAAACCAGGGAGTGCTTCAACTGCATTCTCTCTTGCTCCTCTTCCATTCTATCCTTCCATTAGGTTCAGCATGTGCCCAGCAAGGGAAAACATTACAGACATGGCCCTTCCTTAATAGGTCTTTATAATCAGTTTAGACAACAGAATATATTTGTACATGAGACATTAGAAAGGAGTACTTTCAACCAAGAAAGAGGCAGTTTTTGAAGGATACAGACAGCTTTTATTAGTTTAATGATGGGGCAGATGTTAGCAGGAGGTTAGCCGTAGTGATTCAATGGATGAGACTGGTTTATAACTGCCTTGTCCTCAGCTCAGGTGATGTTAGGGTCCTCTCCTCTCTTTCCTTTTCTGTTCTCAGCTTAGGGATATAATGCGTATTCTAGCAGTGAACAGAGCTCCAGGGTCTAGGCTGAAGGTGGAGTCTTGCTGGGAGGGTTTACAATGTGTTCAAAGCAAAAGTGTTTATGGAAGAAAGGTTGAGAGAATCAGTAACTCTGTGGGAAAGGAACACAAAGGAGAAGCTTTGAGGGAAAATGTCTTAGAATATAGAACTAGAACATTATGCTAGCTGAAGGGAACCCAGGGTAGGGGACAGGACAGAGAGCTCTTTCTTTAGTGGTTATCCCTGCAGGTTCCAGTTGGATGGTATCACTCCAATTCACAGTGAGGATGTCTCTCCTTGGTTTTTCACTATGGCCTTTATCTTCAGTTGATTGGCTATGGGCTATGCCATGCTTACATCTTATTTGTAATCTTCTATGCATCAAAGTGCTCCGAGGCTTCTCTCGTTGCCTTCCCCACCATGTATCCTTCATGTGTTTCTTGGGAGGAATACTTGCACCATCAGTGAATGGAGAACACTCAATACAGTTTCCCTGGGGCTTAAAGACAACATTTGGACCTTGGTGACTCTGAGATGCTGTCACATCCCCTTTAGTCTTCAATGAATCAATCCAAAAGAATTGACTCTTTCCGGCTAAGGCAGAAGCAAAGTGTCCTCCAGCTGAGTTTTGAGTATGTGCTGCCCCACCATCCCTGTTCATGTGACCACAGGGCTCCTGATTGCAGACATAAGACAGCTCCATAGGAAGCCTTACCACTTAAAGAATCACAAAACATATTTCACAAACATATGTCAAACACTTGCTTGTGACAGGCACTGTGGTTGGTGGGTAGTAAGTGACACAAACACAAATAACTCACAGTTCTCCCCTTCATGGGAGTTTTCAGTTTAGCAGAGGAGATAGGTAAGGAGAGAAACCACCCAGGCTTGTGGGAGATGGAGAGGAAGGACACATCTGAGCATTGGCCAAATGCAGAGCCACCCAGCCTCCAGGTTCCAGATTGGAACATAGTGTAACGGAAATCCTACCCTGGCCACATACAAAGCCAGAAGTGTGCGGCACGGAGGGCTGATTTAAAACACTGTCCTAGCAGGGTGGTCAGAGCGGAAGCCCCTCTTTTGCTGTAGGGAGAGATGAGACTCAAACAGATGAAAGAGCCTCTTGCTAAAACCACATTTTGCAGCATCTTTTCGTCTTAACCTCCTGGGGACACTGCACAGGAGGCTCCTGGAACAGGCTTGTCTTTGACATGGAAGGTGGTATAATTCCAACCTTAACCAAGTGGGTTTATATTTTTGGCAATAAAACAACTACAATAGCCATGAATTGGCTCTTCAGATGGAATTATGAAAATTAAAAACCTTTCAGGATCTTGAGCTCTCATGAGGACCATTCTAGAGATCTGCTAGCAAAAGTACCGTTTGCTAATAGTTTATGTGTTTGTTTGTTTGTTTGTTTGTTTTCCTTAGCTGTGGCAGTCTTGGGATACATGCCTGGGAACCAGGCACATAGGCTGGGAAAAAAGTTCGGGGAGTTGTTGAGCAGCAGATGTTTTTAATGAGCTCAGAGGCTACATATGTAATATGTAGAGAACACATTGTATCCAGGAAGATCGTAAAATATGCATGTGAGTATGGTCAGAACCCAGCAGCAAAGACAGGTTGGCCCCACAATGGAAATGCTTTATTATGCTGTCTGAACTGTGTGGCTTCAGGTCATGCAGTGTGCCCACCCTGCTGCCTTCTTGGGAGAGGTGCCCTGGATTCTAAGGCTATCATCCCCTGGTTTTCCCAAGTTAGTTTTCCGCCCTCCCCTTACTAGCTCCCCTGGGGAGAACTCCAGCCAAGGTCCTGGAACTAGGGCCTAATTTAAAGGTGAATGGAAGCCCTCATACTTAGAGTCCTCCACACTCCCGAGGGGGGAGGCTTTGGAAGGGAGAGGGGGTGTCATGATGAAAGAAAGCCCCTTTAAGCTCTCATGCAGAGCAACCCGAAATATTACTCTTTGCCAATAAGTTTTTGTTGTTGTTGTTGGTTTTTTAAGCAAAACAAAACAACAAAAACCTTTTAGACTCACACAAAACTTGCCCATATAGAGTTCTCTTATGCCCTGAGATCTGTTAGAACCTTAGCTGCTTGGTACCTCTGCGCAGCATTGTAACATCCGTATTGATGCCTTGTTTGGATTTCCCTATTTTTTTCCAACACTATCCCTTCGCTGTTGTTCCAAGCCCCGACACAGGACACGAGATTTCGCTTGTTCCTCACATTTTCTTAGTCTCTTCTCGTCTCACGAGAGCAAGAGATAGAGAAGAGATGGAGACTGACTTTTAGTCTCAGCTTCCACACAGACCTGGGTGGCTCAAAATGTCCGTTTCCAAGTCTATTTTGAAGACACATGAGAATTTTGAGAGGCATTTCAAAACACAGGACATCCAGGACCCACTCCAGAAAAATGAAACTGGATTTCTAGGGATATGGTTTGGCTATGAGGGTGGCTTCGTAGACACCGGGTGAATATAACATACAGGCTTAGCTGAGAATGAAGACTAATTTGTCCTTCTGTCCTAGAAATGATAGGGAAAACAGAGTCCCAGAAATGCTAAGGGTTCAGCAGTTAGCCTCCCATACACATTTCTCTGGCACTGATTCAAAGCTTACTGCTCTGTGATCTGTTTCATTTTTATACCTATCTTGAGAACAGAGTTAAGAGGTGGGGACTGCCTTACTTAATGAGTCCGATTTGGGGCTGCTGAGCTATAGGTCCCTCCTGTTCATCATTACCTTAATTTCAGCTGTCTAGTGGGTATAATCGACAATGTCTTTTTCTCAGAGCAAAATAGAGCCTCAGCCCCAGGGCCCCAGATGCTCTGGGCCCTGGCCAGTGGAGGCACTTAACATATCTGAAATCAAAGCACTCACCAGAAAATAAAGGGTTTGAATTAGGTCACTTGGCCCTCTAGTTTGTCAGTTATTAAATGTTCCACCTTGAATGAGCTTCATGATTTTACCAGGCTCATGTTCCCATCCTCACATAAGGACAGGGCTAGCAACACCGAGGGTTATCACAAACACTGCTTCCCGTGGTCCCTGCCAGCTGCCCATGATGCTTTGGGAGAAGTTCCTCTTGCTGTTTGGTGTCATTGTTATCCACCGTGTATCTTCTCAAACCAGGGACACCCTTCTCAAGAACTCCATGTGTATGTGTGGGTCGAGGAAACGGAATAACTGGAGACGTTAGTCAATTAAACAGGAGGCTCCAGCAACAGCTCTCAGAAGACTGACCTGAGGAACTCCGGGAGTAAGGACTCTCTTGGAAATTCCGTTTGTGGCACTGGATGATCATCTCAGTATATGGGAAATCTAAAACAGTCAATTCAGAACTCTGATGATTACCAGAGGTTACCCCAGGCCAAGGGTGGATAGACGGTTGGGGAGTTGTTGGTCAAAGGATACGAAGTTTAATTAGACAGGATATGTTTTATGACCCAACAAGATGACTGTAGTTAGTAATAATGTATAACATGTTTCAAAATAACCAAGAGAGCAAATTTCAAGTGTCTTCCTTAAAAGATGACGCCAGGTGATGAATATGTTAATCAGCTTGATTTAATAATTCTACACTGCATACATATATCAAAACATCACACTTTACCCTACAAAGGTATACAATTATGATTTGTTAACTAGGAAAATAATGTTAATAAAATAAAATAGTTTGAAGAAACCGATGACTTTCACAGAAAAATCAAACAGGAATCTCTGGGGGTGGAACCCAAGTCACCAAGTGATGCCAATGTACCCTTGAGACTAAGAGCCACAGCCTGGGGAGGGCCAGCTTTTCTTGTTCAGCAAGTTGAAAAAATAGGAGTGGTCCAAGTATTGAAGAGGGTTTATTTTACCTTCTTTTCTTTTTTCATCCACCACAACTCATGGCTCAGCCTGGGCTCGGGGCAGGGGGAGCATGTATCTTTAGAAAGGGGTGGAATAAAAAAACTCTAAGAACTAGAGCTAGCTGTCTCTGCACTCTGCTGCTTTTCTTGTTATATGAAATATGTGAAAGGCAGGCAAACTGAGGCGTTCTACCCCACACGCTCTTCACAGACGTCATCCCTACACGTAGAGTGGAGGCTCTTGAGATGTATACGGCTTTTGAGTTTAATTTGGAGAAGTATGCTTTTCATATACTCTGCATCCGTTTGCTTGTCTGCTCCAATCTGGCAGACGATTGTGCCTGAACCAAAGAAGTGCATTTAGTGCTTTAGCATGGAAGCGATGGCATCTCCAGGAGCTGGCCTTACCGCAAGGAGACTTTTGCATGCCACCACGCTACTGCCTCAGGGCAGCTGGCTTGATCTTACTCTCCCTCAGGTACTGTGCTTTATTCGTCCTCATATTAAAATATGTTTCTAAAAAGGCTCCGAGATGCTCGTCTTATTATTAATACAGGTGCTTACTTAGTTGCTGATAAATACAGAGCCCCCGCTCTCTGAATGTGTTGCAGCTTTATATGAAGCTAATGGAGCAAGGCAATGCTCAAACGTCAAATTAAACTGCACAGCTCTGTAATCACTCAGACTGACATGGCATAAAAGGATAATTAGTAGTTCATTACATGAAACATTGTTTGTTCAGCTAAATTGATTTCTCAGCTGCCCATGTTTTCTGTTTACTTAGTGAGCACTCCACTGCACAGTTTTATTTGAGAGCTAGGAAATCCCTTCCCCTGGACATTCTCATTCTCTCTCTCTCTCTCTCTCTCTCTCTCTCTCTCTCTCTCTCTCTCTCTCCCTCTCCCTCTCCCTCTCTCCCTCCCTCCCTCTCTCTCTCTCTCTGATCAGTGCCATTTTAAAATATAATTTTCTGGAGCTAGGCAAACCGTCAAACGACATACAGGTGTACAGAACAACTGTGAATGTGGAGTGACCTTCAGAACCCAAGACTGGCTGTGGTTAGAGATACTGCCAAAAGGCCAGAGCATAGCCGACGGCTTCTACCTGGAAGTACTTGTGTAGCTATTTGCTTTTCAACTTAAGGGTGAACTCCTCTCTCCGAAACAGGCAGGGGCAGTGAGAGGGAAAGAGGACTAGACATCTAATCCCTTGTCATTCAAAGTGGAGAAACTTCAACAAAGTTCTCTTTAACCCTTCACGTTGCCCATTACTGCCAACATAAAGAAAACCCTGTATGTCTTAGGATTTCCTGGTAGCCTGCTTCCTTTAGACAAAAGGCTAAATGCTGACTTTACACCTTCTCAAACTCGTCACCAGTAAAGATAACGTGAATTTTCTAGGTTGGAGTTGTACAACTTCCCATAATAGACCTGCCTTGTGCGCTTCCCCACCCATTGTCCCTGTCTCTCTGGGGAGTGCATCATCCACAGGGAATTTGCAGAAGGAGACTTCTTGATGCTTTCACATCACCCTTGCAGCGTGTTTTATCTTTGGCATTGGCTTTCTCAGCTCTCCTTGGCCAAATGCTTTGCACTAAACGACAACTTGCAGGTATGACAGTCACAAAAGGGAGAGAGAGAAGCCATCTCTGCAGCAAGTTCAAGTTGTGGTAGGCACATGGTGAAATGTAAGCCCAGCGTGTAGCAGGTCGGTAGCTCACACAGATGTCAGCCGCAGCGAGGGATTGCTTGTCGGTAGGGGAACTTGGAGGTCTGCTGCTGGACATAAAATGTTTCATTGTGTTTCTAGGGAGAAGACAGGAAATGGATAAGGCGGGTCAATCCAAGGAAAAGCTGAGCAAACGGAAGTTCAGGGGCTCCTGTATATTGGGGCTTCTTTGGAATTCATCTAAGCAGCTGGGGTGCATGTGGGTGGAACTAAAGACTGTATTAAATTCCACCATAGCCAATTTTCTTTCCTAGGCCCATTAGAACATTCGGAGGCACATCCAACATAAACACAACAGATTGAGCAGGCATCTCTCACTTGCCAGTGTTAGTGGGAGGAAATAGAGCCTGTGCAAATGAAATCAGTAGATAATCCGCGAGGCTCACCAGGGTCTTTGGTTTAATCTCTTTCCCTAGCAACATTGCCAGGTGCCAGACTCAGAGGAAGAGAATCCTGACCTTTGAAGAGAACGTGGACATTCCTTATTTGTGTTTGCTGCACACAAAGACCCAGGAGCAACTTTGAAATTACATTTCAAAGTTTATTCACCAGCGAAAGTAATGTTTAGGTCAAAATTCAGGGCAGGCTGCTGCCTTGTAGACTTTAAATCTGGGAATCAGGCAGTGTGTAGACCTGTGATCACTCTGTGTACAGGAAGACAGGAAGACTAATACCAAAGCAGGAATGATGGTTTGATGATGGCCACCATCATGAACTGAAGCTCCACAGTGCGCCTCTGGTGATGCTTAGGTTATTGTTCATGTGGTCTTTTCTGGGGAGATATGAATGAACAACTATTCACCACAAATAAGGCACTGGATGCCACACCAAAGATCCCACTCACATTTACCTTGGTAAGCCAGAGAATTTGGGGAGCAGGGAGAAAACATACACACACACACACACACACACACACACACACACACAAGCATGTGTAGGAATATGGATGGCTCACAGGTTGGTTCACAGGTAACCATATTGCTGGCAAGTTCATCTCAGCATGGGTGAGGACTCCTGAGGCTGCATCTTTGGAACTCCCAACATGACTCACAGGCAGGGCCACAGAGCAGGTGCTGCACCCTTACGCCCCATGGCGATTGTTGGTGTTACAACATTAGGGAAGAGCTTTTATAGTTTTATAAGTTTCAAGGATCCCTGAGATTCATAAATTGCCTTTACTTCCTTAAAGTTGTATAATAAGTGTTCCTTTGACCTGGGTTTAGGTATCTCTCCCTCTCCCTCTCCCTCTCCCTCTCCCTCTCCCTCTCCCTCTCCCTCTCCCTCTCCCTCTCCCTCTCCCTCTCCCTCTCTCTCTCTCTCTCTCTCTCTCCTCCAGAAGGGAACAGTTCACTTTGCAGAGGATAGGTAGCTAAGACAGCTGGAATAGATGAGAATCTAAAACAGCCTCTTATTGCATTTCTTCCATGCCAGCTACAATTGTAGGCTTCCTTTCTCTTCTCAGATTGCTCCCAGTGCTGCTGGTCAGGTTCCCTCAACCTTCTGAGTGCTAGAACCCTTTAACACAGTTCCTCATGTTGTGGTGACTCCCAACCATAGCATCAGTTCATTGTTTCTTCGTAACTGTAATTTTACTACTGTTATGAATCATAAATATCTGAAATACAGGATAGCTGATAGTCTACCCCTGTGGGGGTCATGACCCACAGGTTGAGAAAAGCTGTCCAAAGCTGTTTTGTCACGAGGATCTTCATGGGAGATGCTTCACACAGTCTACTCGCCCCAGATAGGAAGCCTACCATAGACCAAAGTATGGATACCACCAAAGTTCAACTTGGTGATCCAGTAAATTTTACTGAGGTTCCTTACAGGAGTATGGGTGTGGTGGTTTGAATACATTTGGCCACCATAGACTCGTATGTCTGAATGCTTGGCCTAGAGGGAGTGGCACTATTAGGAGGTGTGGCTTTGTTGGAGTAGGTGTGGCCTTGTTGGAAGAAGTGTGTCACTGTGGGGGTGGGCTTTGAAGGTTCCTATGATCAAGCTCTGCTCAGTGTGGCATCAGTCTCTCCTCCTGTCTGCCTGCAGATCAAGATGTAGAACTGTTGGCTCCTCCAGCATCAAGACTGACTGTGTGATGCCATGTTTTTCAACATGATGATAATGGACTGAACCTCTGAAATGTTTTCCCTTCTAAGAGTTGCCATGGTCATGGTGTCTTTTATAGCAATAGAACCCTAACTGAGACAATGGGTGAGGGGCAACTTACAGAAACAGAAATAACTCAAAGGCCACTGCATCACCAAAGCCCATCCCACACAAGCTAGGAACCTGGAGCACACTACACTGCCTGCAAGCAGCTCAGTGATTGGAGAGTGTTTCTTCCAAGTGACTCAGATGTTCTAAATTTCTTCCAGGTAGCTTGGGAGGTGTCTATTTCTTTCAGGCAGCTGGTCTGGTGGTCTAAGGGTCTTCTTTGCTGCTTAACTTGTCTGTGAGAGTTACTCTCTGCAGTCCTTATTCTGGGAAGGAGAAGCCTAGACAATCTGGTGAGTTTCAGGGACTTCCTGAAGTTATTTTAAGTCATTTACCTTTTGTTTTAAGAACCTTCCCTAGGAGCTGGAATGTTTCAATCTTGGAGGAAACAGCTATACAACATAACCATTTCTGGACCCTAGTTGTGAAGGATACCTGCCTACCTGCCCAGCTCTTTGTCTTCCCAACCTGTCTCCTGATGTTGGACCTCTGAATCGTGGTCTCACTGCAGTTGGGGTGGTACTGCTGCTTGAGATCAAGGCGTTGAGCAGCATCTTCTTTGCCACTCCTATTCTGCTGCCAGGACCTGGGGCCATGGTCGTCTCCATGGTGATGGCCCTCGGCACCTCGTCTGGGGGGCAGCAGGGCCTGAGGCAGCCTGTCCTCGAGCCTGGGTTACCATGCTAGCACAGGGAGGAGAGAGCTCCTGCTTCCTCTTTAGAGTGGCCCCTGCTCCACAGGGGATGCTGACAGTTGTGGGGCGCACCTCCCTGGCACACGAATGGGGAGCACCGTGCGCAGCCTGGGGCAGCCCCAGCCATAGGGGAAGGGTGCAGAGGCCCTGGGTTCACAGCAGTGACTGTGGCAGCGAGAGCAGCGTTCTGATTCCTCACTGACTTGCCTGTCTGCCCTCCTGTACTGGGCGCCATGTTACCGAGCCAAGCTGGGGCTGCAGCAGCTCTGAACCAGGGCTCGGTATTGGACCCTGATGGCACAGCACTGGGGGTGTTCTCCCCCTCCCGCTGTCTGAGAGGGTGGGGTCTCAGGAAGTGGTAATCTTGGGCCCCATTCTGACCCTGGTTTGGGCCTTGGGGACAAACCCGAGCCTGGCTGAGTTCTGAGACCTGTCTCAGTCACTTCCATATGGGGTGACTCAGCAAGACCTGTTTGGCCCTCCCTCTGCTCTGTGTTGCTGATGTGGAGCTTTGCTATTGGCCCTGTCAATTACCCCTTACCCTTCCCCGCCTCCTAAGCCATCTCTCCCCATACCTAAGTGCCCACCCCCTTTGCCTTCTCTATATAAGCAAGGAGCTGATACAATAAAATTGAGTTCCTGCTTCGACAAGACTCCCGGCCTGGTGTGTTTCTTTTTGACCACCGACACTCGCCATCCTGCTCAGCCCGGGATAGACTCAGCTGGACCAGGTTCTCTCCTCTTGCTGGACCTGTCGGCAAGGAGCCGACACTGGTTTCTCCTGTTGAAGTCATGAGCCTTTTGGCTCCTTTTTGTCAACATTCATTTCAGTTCTCTTGTTGATATTTTCCCTATGTTTTGAGGCTCAGATTGGCTATTGCTACTCCTGCATCCAATTTCCACCACGACTGTGGGTTTGAACACAGCCATGTTCCAAAACTAATGCCCACAAAGGCAGGATTCATGCTTACCCTGAGTTTTTCTGAAATTTTTGTCAGAACTATATTATTGAAGGTTGTGTTACAGCTCCTGCATCACTCCTCTCTCTCTCTCCTTGGGCTGCCAAAAGAGATGTGTAAGTTGTGTGTCTCAAGGAAATCCCCAGATGCTATGCATCTCTGCTCTCTCTATCAGAGTCCCATCGGCTGGGTAACCAGTTAGAATTATTCCCAGATGGCTTTCTTAGCAGTCCAGGGGCTCTCTTCCTTCTTAGCTTCCTTGATACCAAGATTTCCCTATAAATAAAGGGCTGTATTGTCTCCACTCTTCCCAACTCCTGATGGTTGGGGAGATTGGAGCCTTCCTAGGCCAGTAGCTTATTCTTTCTCTTTTCTTTTCCTATCCGTGTGGATGCTTTTCTTTTTTTCCCCATGAGATTAAATTCCATCAACACCAGCACTCACTGGTGTCTCTCCATGTGGGACTCCTTGTTTCCAACTTTCTACTGTGATTCATACTTATAACCAAGTGTGGTGGGGTAGAACAGACATCCTAGTAGAGCTTAAGAACTTGAACCTTTTTCTTGGATATTTTTCTGTGTGTTTATACCCTTTTTATGTGAGTTGTTGCATTGTTGTTTAGCTGTGAATCACCCACTATGGTCTAATGCGATTAAGCAACTGGGTCTCCAGCAGGTGGCTCAGTCCTTGGGGATTGTGGGATCTTGGTGGTGGTGGGGTGGTGCTGGGGGTACAGTCAGTGGAGGTGGGTTAGTGTTGGTGATCAGTGGGGGCAGGAGTCTAAGGATTATGGTTTAGCCTTACTTCTGGAAACATAAAGAATGGACAAGGCACGTCACGAACTCCTGCAATTCCTGTTCACCTGCCATGGAGGACTGTACCCTCCATGAACCAAAATACTGCCTCCCATTAAGTCACTCCTGAAGGGGACAAGAAAAGTAATTCATGCTGCTTCATCCAGCTGCAAAGGCAGAAAGTCCCAAGACTTATGCTTGATCATTCTCACCTCCTTGCCTCATATCCAATTCACCCGTGGGTTCTGCTTCCTCTCTCAAAGCCCACTCGAGCATGAGGCTCTGGCAGGCCTTGCCCTTTTCTTCAGTTCCCTCTGCCTTGCTAAAACACGTTAGATTACATACCTTAAATTAACCACCAAACTGTATTCCCTTATTTGGCTACCTCCTCCTCCCAAGGCTGACTATCAAAGTATTGAAGTTCAGCAATGGAAAGACCCCCGTGGCTTACCTAATTAACACCTCATCATAACATGGGGTTTTCCCCAGTACCAATACAAACCGCCATTTGCCTATGGGTCATGTCCATTCCCTCTCTATGCAGAGGCAGTCCTTTGTCCCTTTGGGACAAATATCCTTGACCCCTCTCCCTTGTTCCCTTCCCTTTCTCCCTCATCCTCTGTCTCCTGTCTTTGTCTCTTATTTCCTGTTCTCTGTGCCTCTGGGGCAAACCAATCTCCTTTGTGCTGAGAACTTGGTCTTGGGGGTCCTGAGCCCATTCTGCTCCTTTCATCTCTACTCAAACTTACTTTCAGACCTCCCTATAACTCACTGGTAGAGCATGTGTGAGGCTCTGGGTTTGATTCTCAACATTTCCAAAACCAAGCCAAACAACATATGCTTTGTGCATTACCTTTTCTGCAGTTCTAAGTCAACCATCATGGGTCACTGAGAGCTCTGCCAACCAGCTTCCTAACTAATTGCCATTGGTGTGCTGTCTAGTTTTGATACAATAGTCGTTTGGAAAGAAGAAACCTCAATTGAGAAAATGCTCCTTACCAGATTGGTCTGTGAGAGCTTTTTCTTGATTGATAATTGATGTGGGAGGGCCAAGCTAACTGAGGGTGGAGCCGTCCCTGGGTTGTTGGTCCTGGGTACTATAAAAAAGCAGACTGATCAAACCAGGGGAAGAAATCTAGTGAGCAGCACTCCTCCATGGTCTCTGCTTCAGTTCCTGCCTCCAGATTCCTGCCTTGGGTTTCTGTCTTGACTGTCCTCAGTGATGAAATCTGACCTGGGAGTTGTTAGACAAAATTAACCTTTTCCTCCCCTTTTTGCTTTTAGTTGTGGTGTTTAATCACTGCAATAGAAACCTAAAACTAAGAGAGTGAGTCTTCTTCCTCTGCTCTTCACAGAGTATGCAAGGGACTCTTTGTCAGGTGTTTCGATGTAAGTTGCCCTGTGGCTTCCCTTTGTGTTTGCATCTGAAACTCTTTAACATAGCCCTCCGGCCTTATGGAACCTGTTGTCACTTTCTGGTATTTCATGTTCTATTTCTGAAATTGCTAGATTTCTCTCCAGTGCAGTTCTTATATTTTGTTGCCCATGGCTTGCCTGGAACGTTCTTCCCCAGATCTTGATGTGGCTGTTTTACCCTCGTAGAGAAGATGGCAATGCAAATGTCCCCTAGAAAGGCCATGCCTGACTCACGTCTGACTCACCAGATCCTTCATTGTTTTCCCTCCTTGGATGAACAATTACCTGAATCATATCATAAAGTTATGATTTGTTGATCATAACTTTATGCCGTGTGCCTGGAACAAAGCCTGGCACATAAGGGACACTCGCTGTTGGATTATGTTGAATGAATCAAGTCCAGGATGTATGCTCACATAAAAAGACTTGTACTGGAGACAGTCTTTCCTCTGCTTTTCACCTTGTTAAAGAATGCTATCAAGAATCTGTCGTTATAGTCTGTGGCTTTCCAGATGTTGATCTTACCCTTTGAAGCTGGTTTTCTCCAGCCAGTTTTGCATCAGCCTGGCCTGTTTTCTGGGGCAGGAGAGCTCTAATGTGCTACTACTTAGCCTATAGCACCTTTGTCCTCTGACTTGTCCCAGAATCTCTTGGCTTTCATCTGTGCTCATGCTTCTGGAACTCTGGAGTGCTGTCTTGCTTCCCAGCTGTGACTTAGCTTGGTTGCCAATGTTTTCTTCTCTTCCTGGTGATAGCCTTGCTCTAAGTTCTCCGTGCCAGCTGCTGTCAACACGGTAGAGAAACAGGGCACCCTCGGCAGGAGTGTGAAGCCTGCTCCAGCAGGGCTAAGGAGGTTCATTCTTCACATGTGCAAGTATAGTTCCTGCTGCAGCTGGTCTTATTGAAACCCCTTCTTCCCCAAGACTTTAATGACTCTAAAGCATGCTGGTTCCCTTTGACCCTTCTGGAGAAGAGTAGGCACATAGTTTATATGAAGGTACATTGAACCTCAAAGTCTGGTTGTGGTGCAAACAAGAGAAAAACAAAGAATATGATATTCCTGCTTGAGACACAGTGTAGAAAAATGAATATGGAAAAATAAGTATAATAGAAAAGAATTAGAAAGGAAATTTTACTTGTATGTGTGTCCTACCAATGTTTGGCTTTTTGATAGTAGGTGTGAGTATATAAGTTTAAATAATTTACATATCTCTATACTCCAATTCCAGGTTTATGAATGATACCTGTAAAGTGTAGTTATATTTTAATTTTCCTTTAATGAAGAGTTATAAAATGAGTAACATTTATTGAAGCATCTGGAATAACTCCTTTGGATTTACTTTTTACTTGGATGATTAGGCCAGGAGTACTTTTAGAAACAATATATATATATATATATATATATATATATATATATATATATATATTCATTCCTGAAAGAACAAAGTGTTAGTTCTAAAGCATTTCAATCTGTCAAGAAAATATATATGTATATGTTTTTCTATTGAAAGGCATATTATTATGTACACAGTGAATGAGCTCTTCTGAGTGCTCACATCTGTCAGAAAAATGAAATTTTTATTATATATATATATGCACATATATATCACCTGTTGACCAAAATGTAGCTCACTTATTCAGTGTCTATTCAAATAAAATAGATATTTATGTAGTACACAAAATGTAACATTAAAATTCTATTCATCCTCTATGTAACATAATTGATTTAACTATTCTGCTATTGATAGATATTTGAATGATCTATTATGTTACTATAAACAATATTTATGTTTATTTTTATGTGAAAATATTTAAGATTTAATTGTAAAATGAGTTGCTGTTTTAAGTAAATGTGTATTTTAATTGATAGGTGCTGTGAGAATTGAGTTCTGGCCAACATCGGAGAATCTGACTACTGTTAGACTCTCTTTCGCAACTAGATATTTAATTTTGCTAATGTTATGTGTGAACACAATTTCCTATGGTTTTATGTGATTTATTTTATAGCAGCCGTATTGAAATGTAATTGACAGTTAATGTGTATCTATCTATGTATATCTCTGCGTGCATGCCTGTAAAACCATTATCACAACTGAAGAGACAACCATTGCTTTGAGTTCTAAAAGTTTCCCTGTGTTTTTGTTTGTAATTAGTTTGGTGACAATGTCCCTTTTTCTCATGTTTTAAAATGCACTCAAGCTGCTGGCCTTCCCTTTAATCTGCCTTCTTCCCTTTGGCAGGATTTGAAGCCCATCCATGCTGCTGTGTATTAATAGATCTTTCTATTTGCCCTTTCTTGAACTGTATGGATTCTTTCCCAGTTATCTTCTATTCACGTATGTGTGGATGTCAGGGTTGCATTCAAATGCTCTGGGCATCTCTGTGTGCATGCCTGTAAAACCATTATCAGGCATATTCTACTGTCCATTTGCTTTTCTTTCTCTGGGCATTGAAATACCTGTAACATGTGGTAGAGCAACATTGAACTTTTGAAAAGACTGTTAAATGGCTTCTAAAGTGGTCGTTTCCACAGTGAGATCTCCAGGTGAGTGACATCTTCTCTAACACCAAACCTTCCAAAGTTAGATATTCTAAGAGATATACAGTGATATCATATTTTAATTTGCATTTCTTGAATGACAGGTAACACCAAATGTCTTATTTGCCACGTACAAATCTTCTTTGATAATATAGCTATTTAAATCTTGTGCTAGTATTTTATTTGGTTGTTTGCCATTTTATTACTGATCACATTAAGTGTAACAATTCTTTATATATTCTAGAAGCACTGGTTAGATGTACATTTTGCAAATATTTTCTTTTGATCCGTGGCTCTTCCTTTTCTGTTCTTTCTTCTTCCATGTTTCTTCTTTTGAAGAACAAATGCTCAGAATTTTTATGAATTACACTTTATTGATTTATTTCTTTTGAAATCTAGTTAATTTTTTTTAATTTATAAAGATTGAAAGTGTCACGGACCGAGGTAGGTGGGCCTAGAAACCCCCCTGAATCCCAGGGGCGGGCGGCTGTGGCAGGAAACTTCTGCCAGGGACACTAGGATCCCATAGACAGGCAGCTCCGGGAGACAATCCTCTCTCTCCCAGGAACACAGAAAAGCTC
>CM052704.1:20588457-20654794 GCA_028551405.1 Uromys caudimaculatus | reverse complement strand
AGAAGAAGGTATATTCTTTTGATTTAGGATGAAATGTTCTATAGATATCTGTTAAATTCATTTGGTTCATAACCTCTGTTAGTTTCACTGTGTCTCTGTTTAGTTTGTGATTCCAAGATCTGTCCATTGATGATAGTGGGGTGTTGAAGTCTCCTACTATTATTGTGTGAGGTGCGATGTGTGCTTTGAGCTTTAGTAAAGTTTCTTTTATGAATGTGGGTGCCTTTGCATTTGGAGCGATGTTCAGAATTGAGAGTTCTTCTTGGTAGATTTTTTCTTTGATGAGTGTGAAGTGTCCTTCCTTATCTTTTTTGATGACTTTTGGGTAAAAGTCGATTTTATCCGATATTAGAGTGGCTACTCCAGCCTGTTTCTTGGGGCCATTTGCCTGGAAAATTGTTTTCCAGCCCTTTACTCTGAGGTAGTGTTTGTCTTTAATGCGGAGGTGCATTTCCTGAATGCAGCAAAATGCTGGGTCTTTTTTATGGAGCCAGTCTGTCAGTCTATGTCTTTTTATTGGGAACTGAGTCCATTGATGTTAAGAAATATTAAGGAATAGTTATTGTTGCTTCCTGTTATTTTTGATGCTATTTTTATGTTTGTGTGGCTATCTTCTTTTGAGTTTGTTGAAAGATTACTTTCTTGATTTTTCTAGGGTATAGTTTCCCTCCTTGAGTTCGCGTTTTCTATCTATTATTCTTTGTAGGGCTGGGTTTGTGGAAACATATTGTGTAAATTTGGTTTTGTCATAGAATATTTTGGTTTCACCATCTATGTTAATTGAGAGTTTTGCTGGGTATAGCAGCCTGGCCTGGCAGTTGTGTTCTCTTAGGGTCTGTATGAGATCTGCCCAGGATCTTCTAGCTTTCATAGTCTCTGGTGAGAAGTCTGGTGTAATTCTTATAGGTCTGCCTTCATATGTTATTTGACCTTTTTCCCTTACTGCTTTTAATATTCTTTCCTTGTTTTGTGTATTTGGTGTTTTGACTATAATATGATGGGAGGAATTTCTTTTCTGGTCCAATCTATTTGGAGTTTGGTAGGCTTCTTGAATGTTTATGTTCATCTCTTTCTTTAGGTTAGGGAAGTTTTCTTCTATAACTTTGTTGAAGATATTTACTGACACTTTAAGTTGGGAATCTTCACTCTCTTCTATACCTATTATCCTTAGGTTCTATCTTCTCATTGTGTCCTGGATTTCATGGATGTTTTGGGTTAAGAGCTTTTTGCATTTTGTATTTTCTTTGACTGTTGTGTCAATGTTTTCTATGGTATCTTCTGCACCTGAGATTCTCTCTTATATCTCTTGTATTCTGTTGGTGATGCTTGCATTTATGACTCCTGATCTCTTTCCTAGATTTTCTAACTTCAGGGTTGTCTCCCTCTGAGATTTCTTTATTGTTTCTATTTCTATTTTTAGTTCATGAATGGTCTTGTTCATTTCCCTCATCTGTTTAATTGTGTTTTCCTGTAATTCTTTAAGGGATTTTTTGTTTTCTCTTTACGGGCTTCTAGTTGTTTACCTGTGTTCTCTTGTATTTCTTTAGGGGAGTTATTTATTTACTTCTTAAAGTCTTCTATCATCATCATGAGAAATGATTTTAAATCTGAGTCTTGTTTTTCTGGTGTGTTGGGGTATCCAGGGCTTGCTGTGGTGGGAGTTCTGGGTTCTGATGATGCAAAGTTGCGTTGGTTTCTGTTCTTTATGTTCTTGCCCTTGCCTTTCACCATCTGGTTATCTCTGGTGTTAGCTGGTCTTACTCTCTCTGACTATGGCTTGTCCCTCCTGCAAGCCTTTGTGTCAATACTCCTTGAAGACCAGCTCTCTCTGAGAGGAATTTGGATTTGAAGAGTGGTACAGGGTCAGCTCTGGGGTACAGATAGAAACCAGAAGGATTTTGTCCCCAGCTGTCCCTTGGTTCCTGTGTCCTGATGGTTCTGCACGGGTCCCTCTTGATCCAGTGAATATGAACAGAAGTGGTGATTTTGCCTGTGCTTGAAGGTATGTCGGCTCTCCTGGGATACCAGCTCTCTCCTGGCACTATTTGAGTATGGAGCCCTGTGTCACAGGATCAGCTCCCGGTCGCCAAAAGAAACCAGAAGACCACTCTTCAGTCCCTGTGTCCTGGGGATTCCAGGTGGGTCCCTCTGAGCAGGCAGGCTTGTTCACATTCCTGGGAGTCTAGCTTTCTTTCAGCACTATTTGGCTATGGAGCCCTGGTTGTCCAGGCAGAGGTCTCTAGCCACAGATGGAAACTGGAAGCACATGTGGATTTTTGCTGTTGTTGTTGCTGTTGTTTTTGTTGTTGTTAGTTCTTAGTGTGATACAGACAGAGAAAGTTACAGTAGAAGAGAATATGTGCTGGTGGGTCTGTCCCAGAGTGTTGGGAGCCACCCCCCCCCCCCCCAGATGCTGAGATCTCTATAGGTCATGAGAAAATGAAGCCAAGAAGAACTGGAAAATAGACCACACAGTTTAGACCATACAATTCCAGAAACTGGAAAATATTATGACTATTCCGAGAGCTGAATATGAAACCACAAAGATCAAGGACACCCTGTTGTCGTAAAAGAACATCTGAGTCACTGTGACTGTTGGCTGAGCCCACCCCCTCCCCATCACCTCACACCCCCTGTTTCTCCCTGCCTCTGAGTTTTCCCCTTTTTGAGTAATGTATAAAAGTAGTTGAGTTTTGAAAATAAAATGAGACCTTGACAAAGAGCTTGCTTGGTCTCGTTCTTCTCTCTCACCCATTCTCTCCCACAGGTCTTGGGGTCTCCTCGGGTATCCCTCCAATAACTGGTCCCGCGGGTCGGGGCACCAGAGGTTGGAAATCACTTGGGTGAAATCAAGTCAGTTGGACAGAGGGGACTGGGATGGTTTACAGAATGTGTTGTGTTTCCTGGTTCAAGCCTGTAGTCTGGGTGAAAATGTTGGATATGGCATGGAAGGGTCACGTGGGCTGGCTGATAGGTAGGAATGGTACTGGCTGAAGCTTAGAGACTGTTTGTGGTAAGGCAGGGGAGGCCACACTAGGCTAGGGTTCTTGATGTGGGCTAGATCTGGTAGGTTGTGGGAAAACATGGTTGGGGAGGTCAGGAACATTCACAGGACTATGTCCCAGAAAGGGAGATGGGAAATCTGGCTGGATGGAGAGGTTACATGCAGTAAAGGAGGGACCTGTGAGTGGTGGTAGGTAGGGCCGGTCCCTGTGGAAGCCTTCCATCATGATTTCAATGGCTAGAGGTTGTGTTTAGATGTAGGGCTCTGTACCAAAGAGCCTTCCTTCTTTACCTACTAACATTTTTGCTAAATTCAATTCTAAAAGATGACATACTTTGTATGTTCGATAGCTGTTTTTACTTTGTTTTCCTTTGTGGTGGTTTGAATATGCTTGGCCCAGGGTATAGCACTATTTGGAAGTGTGGCCTTGTTGGAGGAAGTGTGTCACTGTAGGGGTGGGCTTTCAGAGACTTTCCTCCTAACTGCCTGGAAGCCAGTCTGCTCCTGGCTTCCTTTGGATAAATATGTACAACTCTCAGCTCCTCCTATGCCATACTTGTCTGGATGCTACCATGCTCCCATCTTGATGATACTGAACCTGTAAGCCAGCCCCAATTAAATGTTGTCCTTTATAAGAGTTGTAGTCATGGTGTCTCTTCACAGCAGTAAAACCCTAACTAAGAAATTCTTTTAAAATATTATTATTATTTTAAAATTTTATTTATTTATTTATTATGAATGTGAGTATACTATCATTCTCTTCAGACACACCAGAAAAGGGCATTGGATCCCATTATAGATGGTTGTAAGTCACCAGGTGGTTGCTAGGAATTGAACTCAAGCCCTCTGGAAGAGCAGTCAGTGCTCTTAACTGCTGAGCCCTCTCTCTAGCCCTAAATTATTATTATTATTATTTTTTATCATTTAAGAAATTAGGTATTAGGAGAAGAAATTTTTATAGTTCTGAATCACTTGCTCATTTGTTCCTAGATTTCATTAAGAAGGTTTGTAGAAGCTTTCTTTTATATCATTTTGATATATGAAAACAGAATTTCTCTCAAGTTTACAGTTGGAACTGTAAATAAATTGATTCTGCACACAGTACTACTTTAAGTACCTGAACTATGTTGAAAGTTCTTACAGGACAATATCATCAGAAATAAACTTTCTGGTTAAATTAAGTTTGGTTTAGTTAAACAAGTTGTCATTTCTCACAAATTCGGTAATTATCATGAAAAAAGATAAATTTTAATAGATTTTTTTGTCAATTTTTGTGACAAATAATATCACAATGTGTTTGAAAAATCCCTCAGTTTATGTGTTAACTGTGTGGTTTGCTTGTAGTGCTTTTGTGATTAGGATCTTACTCTCTGTGGTACCTTACTCTCTCTTCACGAGAAACTTCCATTATGCTAGGGTTCAGCAAGTCTCACCAGGTGCTGAGCAATGTCCGTAGCAGACTCTGGGCTTCCTAACCTCTATACTATGAGCCAAATACAATTTTACTCTTTTAAAATTAAAATTGGTTAGTGTGTGTGTGTGTGTGTGTGCATGTGCGCGTGCGCACGCATGGGCACATGTGCAAACAGGGACCATAGTGCATGTGTGGAGGTCAGAGTACAACATGAAGTCAGTGTCCTTCTTTTTTTCATGCAGGTTCTGAGGATTGAACTCAGATTGTCAGGCTTGGAGACAAAGGCCTTAACTCACTGAGCCATCTCAGTGCCCCTGAACTTCTGTTCTTTATACATTATCCAGCCTTGGATATCTTGTTATAGCAATAAAAACTGGCTTACAAACATATTTATGAGGTACAAGGTGATCCTTTGATATATGTATACATTACGAAAGGATTACATTAAGCCATAACATACTTATTACCTCAAGTATATATTCTGCGGTGCAAACATTTACAATCTGATTTAGCTGTTTGAACAGTGTATCATATCACTATTAACTATAACTATTACATATGACTATGATGGTTAGTAGATCTCAAAGTTTGAATCCCCCTTTAAATGAAGCATCATACTCCTTAGTCAGCATCTTCCCCTGCCCCTCTCCCACTCTTGTCTGCTCTTCACCGCTCTACTTTTGACTTCTGCGAGTTGACACTTTTATGGTTCCACAAGTAAATGAGACCACATGATGTTTAAATGTCTGTGTCTGTCTAGTTAAGTTTGGTGTCATGTCTCTTACCAAGTCATCCAGATGTTGCCAAAGACATGATTCTCCCCGTTTGGTCCTGCATATTTGCCACATTTTCTTTATGTTCATCTGTTGTAGACATTGTGATATTTCTGTAGTGAACATGGGAATATGACTGTCTTTTTGACAGTATGATTTTATCTCTTTTAGATACACCCCAGTTGGGGCATGTTGGGTCAGAGTTCTACTCGTAGTTGATTTGAAGATCCCGTGTGGTTCAACAATGGTTTGCAAATACTTTTCTCAATGTGCATGTTGTCTCTATGTTAATTATTTCTATAATTGTGCTCAGCTCTTCAATTTGATGTGCTCTCACTATCTAATTCCATTTTTGTTTCCTATGAGGTCATATTTAAGATCTTTAAAAAATAAGTTTCCTTTGGATATTATAACAAAAAAATCATTGCCCATAATTATACCATGAAACTTTCCTCTTATGCTTTTTTCCTGGTTTTCAAGCTTAATATGTAATCTGTGATCTCTTTGAGGTTGATTTCTTTCCTTCCCTCCTTCCTTCCTCTTTTGTTTGTTTCTTTCTTTAAAATTTAATTTATCTATATAAGTACACTGTAGCTATCTTCAGACACACCAGAAGAGGGCATCAGATCACCTTACAAATGGTTGTGAGCCACAATGTGGTTACTGGGAATTGAACTCAGGACCTCTGGAACTGCAGTCAGTGCTGTTAACCACTGAGCCATTGTGGGAACAAGCCTGACATGGTGGAATGAAGTCCCACGTGTCTGTCCTAGAGCGCTGTGGCTCTGGGTGGGACAGGAGACATGTGGGAAGTGGCCGCGCGCGTCTTCCCACACAGTCCGACAGACAGGTTGGGGCTGTGGGAAGTCTTTGCGGGCCCTGCCCGTGGGTGGGGAAGGGGGCCATTCTCGGGGAATGCGCGGCAGCTGTCTCCATGCCGCAGACAGGCTAGCTAGAGCGCAGCTGGGGTTCCTGCAGAGACCTTGTTTCAGTGGCTTGGGGTGCCGGGCTAGTTGCTTAGGCTTGGGTGAATGGGTACCATCTGGGAGTGCTGGGAAGCCCTTGGAGAGAGATTAGATGTGGCTCCTTAATCAAGGGCCAGATCCCTCAATTCCCATGGTAGGTCCAGATGAAGAGACAGTCCATAATTCTAAGATGTTTATTTTCATTGTGTGGAGTGGTGTGGATGGAATTGTACCCCCTGGCCTCTGGGAGAGGCGAGGTAGATATAGTAACTGGGAAGGGGCATGGCTAAGTCTCTAGGTGTCTCATTAACATGGGGATGGCTTGGAGCTGTGTGGCCACACCTCTACCTGAGGAGGGGTGGTACATGACCATAACTGGAGTCAAAAGCCTCCTGGGAGCGTTGGCATAAAGTTTTCTGGTCCCTTGTGGATTGTTCCACAGGATCGCCCAGATTTTACGCCTGTGCTCAACCAGGTGCCAGATTGCCTGTCACAGATCACTGCCCCACAAGTCTCTCCATCCCTGAGGTTGATTCCTTAATATAGTGAATGGTAAGGAACCAACCTCATGCAGATTCTACATGTAGACAACTAGTTTCCCTATCACCATTTATTAAAGAGACTGCTGTTTTCCCCTTTCTGTCCTCCGTAAACCTTTGCCAAAACTCAACTGAGTGCAAGAATGTAGGTTTATTTAGATGCTGTTTCTTTTGTTCAATGGGCTAAATTTCCTACCAGACTTCCTTGACATTGTTTAGGAGATCTGCAGATGTTTTGAGACTAGGAATATAATCTAGTAGGAGTCTCTCTGACTTTAAAGTGAATAAAATCACCCAAAGTACAATAGTAAAAAGTCATGCAGTGCCGGGCAGTGGTGGCACATGCCTTTAATCCCAGCACTTGGGAGGCAGAGGCAGGTGGATTTCTGAGTTCGAGGTCAACCTGGTCTACAGAGTGAGTTCCAGGACAGCCAGGGCTACACAGAGAAACCCTGTCTCGAAAAACCAAAAAAAAAAAAAAAAAAAAAAAAAAAAAATTCATGCAGTAACATTCAGAATGTGACTAGTGTTTTGGGTGTACCTGACTGGTCATATGTCTGCAGTCTGTGTTTATCTTACCTTGATCTGCAGGTTTTGAACAGTGTAGGAATAGTTCCTATAAACTGACTTTGACTACATCTAGAGAGTAACAGTGAAATGTTCAAACTATTTTCTTTTAAAATATTTATTTTTAAAATTGTATATGTATGTGTGTGCCCAAGTGTATGTGTGTGCACCACATGTATGCAGGAGCCCTTGAAAGTCAGAAGTGGTGTCTGATCTCCTGAAACTGAAGTTATAGATGGGTGTGGGCTTCCATGTGGGTGCTGGGAACCAAACCAGAGTACTATGAAAGAGCGGTAAATGCTTATAACCACTGAGCAATCTCTCTGGCCCCAAGACTACTTTCTATCGAAGTCAAACCTATTTTAAAAAATAAAAAAGCTACCACATGGTGATGGAAAACATTTTTCATCCTCTACTTCATTTAATTAATTTTCAAAGTGTTGAAGAATTTGAATGCTTTGGTGGTAAGACCCGAGGCTAAACGAACACATACTTTAAAAGCCACATAAATAAATCAAATCTAGTCAGTGGTATCCCGTGAAGCTCCAACAGTTACTATAATTCAGAAAATCCTAAAAGAAAATGTCGTTTTTGAATTGTACATAAAGAAAGAATTCACCAAATAAAATGAAGATGAACTGTTTAAAGCAATCAAGGAAACTCCTCCACGTGATTTATAGACATTCAGTTAGTGCAAACAAAAACACTGTTAGTCATACCATTTTTAGATAAATTGGTTTTTAATGTAAAGACAAACAAACTACAGTTTCTGTACTTGAGACTCTGGAAGTAAAGAACAAACATCAGACCGAGCCCCCAAATGTGGTATGGATGAGAGGTTGTGAGAACTCAGAAGACTGCCTACTGCTGTTGAGAGAGAAAACCAACATGGAAGGAATTCCTGGTAAGTGGCCAGTTACGGAAAGCCTGGCTCTAGAAGCACGGGTCCCAAGGCAGATGGGAGCTGTCTTGCCTTTGGATGAGTTGTCCCTTTTACTTTGCCAGTGTTGCATTATGCCCTAGCTCTAAGTGGAACAAGGAATCCCACAGAATCTTTTTCAGAAGGGGACTTTCTGCCCTTCCCCATTTTGAAATGTGACAGAAAGAAGATAGAGTGGTAGAGGCTTTGGAGCACTGTTTTTCATCCATGTTTTCCAAGAGTCAGTATAACACTCTTTATTCTTTTTCTGTCACGGATGTGGCTAGACTGTGGAGTGCTGGAATACTCTTACATGGAGCAGCATGGAAAATTTGCAAGCAAGTGTCTCAGCAGTGACAAACAAGTATTGGTTTCCTGTTCTAGGCCACCTATCACAAGCACCAAGGAAAACCGTACAAGGTTAGCACGTGGACAACTACAGAGGAAGAACAACTGGCTTAATGACAAACTGGGTGGGCATCTATCCTGGATAGAAGGATGATTTGTGAACCCATGGAAAGGAAGCAATGTGTTCACTGTGTGGTGGGGGAGACCAGATGCCAGCACCGAGCACACTAGTCCATCTAGAAGTTAGCTTCTCTTACTAATTCCAGGTTGACTTCAAACTCAAAATCTTCCTACCCAAGTCTCTCGAGTGCTGGAATAACAAGTGGCCATTTCTCTTGAACTTAAGAAAGAGAGAGTAAAGAAAAATGAGAAAATAGAGACAGGCCAGTAGGTGCATCCATAGCCATTCAAGCAAGTGACTGAACTGCAAAGAAGTCTAGTGAATGAAGCCAGGCAGTGGTGGCACACACCTTTAATCCCAGCACTTGGGAGGCAGAGGCAGGTGGATTTCTGAGTTCGAGGCCAGCCTGGTCTACAGAGTGAGTTCCAGGACAGCCAGGGCTACACAGAGAAACCCTGTCTGGAAAAACAATGTTTAAGTCTAGTGAGCAGACGGTTGATGGCATCGACGTGCAGCTTCAGGGCCCTGTTTCATCGACTGTGTCTTTTCCTAGTCCAGTGGTTCTCAACTTGTGTGTAGTGACCTCTTTGGGGTCACATATCAGATACCATATATAATCAGATATCTCTATTACAATTCATAAACATAGCAAAATTACAATTATGAAGTAGCAACAAAAATAATTTTATGGTTGGAGGTTACCACCACACAAAGAGCTGTCTTAGGGATTGCAGCATTAGGAGGGTTGAAAGCTAGTTAAACTGAGTGTCTGTTCTGTGCCCAGTGTTAGAATAACTCTGGCTTGTTCATGAAGATGCTCGTCTAGATACTGTATAATCTTCTTTAATTCTCATTTTACTTAAAGGAAAAGGAAGTAGGAAAACGGAATTGTTTGACAGGTTGGTCACACAATAGAGTACAAACATTCTTTCAGTGCCTTTCACAGTCTATGTATTTCATTAATGATTAGAACAAGGAAATGTGTCAACAGGAGAAGAAAATGAGGACAGAAGAGCCACTGAAATGGCAATGTATTTAATGATGGAATTAGGATCCAGAATGATGTTGATAGGCTAGAGCAAGTTCTGGCTCAGCAGCTATGAGAACAGCGAGACACAGTAGCCTGCAACAGGAGGGAAGCAATGCCTCATTTATACAAGTCTAGTCTTCAGCAAAGGGGACTGCAAAGCACTGTTCTGGCTGTGTGCACCCCAAACCTGTGAAGGGCTCCAGAAGAACGCAGGCTTCCTGAGCCATATGAAGATGCTCAGCCCTGCTGCTCTTTGCACAGGTTCATTTGAGTGTCTATCATTAAGCTCTGAGGAGATGGTAGGTCACACTGTCTTATTAGAGAAGACAAAAATACATTTACGAGGAACGCATATGTAGTATAAAACCTGTCATGATGACAGACTTAGAGGGATTGACACTGAACTGGGCACTGTGGAACTTATTAGCAATCTTTCCTTTATTATCAGAACGGAGATAAACAAACAAAAATAAAAGCCGAAGACATCCGAGTCCGGAGAGGGGAGTCTCAGAGCTGTGGTTCTCAAGATGATACCTGGTTTCTCTTCAAGGTCTCCTAAGATCAACTCTCCGCAAACTTGCGGTTCTGGAATCTACTTTCTTACGAGTAGGGGTAAGTTTAAGAACTATCAGTTAGGGATCGCTAGTTTCCATGAATTGTTTATCATTCAGTTTTGCGTCTCCTTGGGGAGGTCAGTGAGTGACAACTAAGCACTGGCCACCTGAGAACAGGGAGCTGTTTTTGAGGGAGATGAGCTGTCTTCTGTGGAAACAGTTCTGGAATAACTCGCTTTCAGGGAAGTTCTCGGAGGGCATTCAAGCCTCCTATGATACCGGAAAAGCCTCCTATGATACCAGAAAAGCAGCGCACTATATAATCTTCTAACCTCCAGGGCCCATCATCGTGAGGAACAAGAAACAAGGCTTTACCCACCCAGAAAGTGACATGAACACTGCTCCAACAAGACTTTTCTCTTTGTTTGGCTTTGAAATTACATGGAAACGGCTTCTGGTTTGCCAAGTCCCAGAGTCATTTAGGGTCTCAAGTGGTTATGAAAAAAAAATGTCCATGAATTGAAGACAGGGCGAGAATTGATGTTTCGTGGGGCAATGACCAAAGAAAAATCTGTTTACTAATTAAGGGAAAGTGTTATTTGAAAGTTAGCCTGTTTCTACTGCGACATATCAGGGTATCCTGGACGCTAATTTTCTGGTGGCTTTTAGGTATTATTTTGTTATTATTAAATTAGGGCAAAAGCACAAAGTCAGAACAGCCTTGTTGGCAAATGATCTATTCTAAATTGTGTGACACGATTAGCATGGTGGACTTTATGACTGGCTGTAACTTCCCTACATGCATGCCTGCGAGTGGGCTGAGCCGGAGGAGAGCTGGGCTGAGCCTGAAAGCTGGGCTGAGCCGGAGAGCTGGGCTGAGTGTTCTCGTTTGTTGAAACGTACGCATCATTGTTGCCCTCGCCACACAGCTGTGGGGGGAAACGGTTCTCGCCCTCCGGTTATAACCCCCCTTCTCTAAATTACTGTTTACTGATGTGGGAGAAAAGGACTCCAGGCATAGCCCAATAATTACTTTTGGCACTGCTCAATAATTAATGAAGTGTTAAAGAGACTCTGCTAAAGTTTGGGCGTCTGTTGTGGAGGACGAGAAAGCACGAGAAACTCAGCCCTCGTAGCCAAGTCCCGCACACATATGCCTGTCCGTGTCCTGTCAGGAGAGGGCCCAGCAGGGGACCAGCACAAGTGAAGTAGTTAGTGAAGGACACAAAGGGACATATACTCCCACGCTGTTTCCAAGTTTGGGAGAAGAAAGAACCCAATGTGGTTAAGTTGCTGGTTATTTCAGAGCTTCTTTCTCCTTTGTAATTTATAGGTAAGTTTTAAAATTTGTGAAAAGGAATTTATACTCAGAAACAACCCTGCAATGCAGTACTTATTAAATCAGCAGTTCAAAAATAAGTTGGGGCTGATAACGGGAGGACAAATAGCTACCGCCACTAGTGTGTTTCCTGAAGGCGTCTTGCCTGGTTAGTAAAATATCAAGATTGCTTTTCGGCAATACAAAATTAACAAAAGAAGGAATAAATATTATTTTCCCCTCAAAAGACTGGTCTGGAAGGAGCCCAAGGATTAACTCTTTGTGACTCAGTCTGATTTCACAGTGTGTCACCTCTCACACTGGTCCTCATCAATCATTGACGTGGGATGGGCCTCAGACAGGCCCTGGGGTTTTCCCAGGAGCCCCTGCTGTTTGGCTGGAAGTTGGTTGAGGCCAAGGCTTTCTGAAGCTGACTGCAGCGTCAGGCCGATCTCTCCAGCAAAGAGCATTTGCTCTTGTGTATAGCAGAGGAAAGAAAGTACTGGGAGTACAGGTTGGTCCATTCTGTGCTCCCTCTACCTGCCGGCTCCCTAGCTCACTGTTTTGGTTCTGTGTTTGCTTTCTTACGGCCAGTTTTTCTCTTGTGACAGCTAAGCCAAAGAGAGAGCAAGGAGTAAATCTTGAGGAATCAAGGCTAGGCTGCCCTATTTTCCCCTCCTTTCTAATGTGAAAGTGGTTACAGGCGCTTTAAAAAAAAAAAAAAGCAACCTCTCAGCGGGAGTTGCAAAGTTTCCTAACTCAGCATCTCCTAGCAACAAAACCCAGCAAAACATTTGCAAAGCAGTTTCTCTGGCAGGGCCCTCCCTGAGTGGCAGGACGGACTTGTGCAGGGCTGAATTTGCCATGGAAGGGAATTGAATGCTTTCTTCTTTGTTCAAGTAGAGGGCTGAGATGCACAGTGTCGATCTTGCTGCAGCCAAATTAATGTATATTGAAGAACAAACTATATGGCCCATTGTGAGCAGGAGCTCGGAAGGATTCACAGAATTTGATGATGGGGCTGGTTCTCATTGGAACTATTTAAATTGAACTTTTAAAGTGGTGGCTTTACATGAAGCAGTCTGAGAGAGATACCCCTGTACTTTGTCTTTCTACATTAGATAAAACGGTCTGGATCTTTGGATCCTAAAAAAAAGACAACCCGACACCTGTTGAGAAATAAACTGAGAATTTGAAGATTACTTCCTCCCAAAATAATATCGATAAGAATTCCCTTCGGAAAGAGCAAGCCTTCTTTGTTTGGCCCCTCCTCTGTTAGCAGTCAGGCAGAATGCCTGTCACCAAGAAGAAAATAAGCCACTCTGGACTTAGTTACAATGGCCATCTGCAAGTCCCTGCTAGGGTCTTTTGCCTTCGAGGCAGATAAGACCCGTCAACAGGATTCTTTTGCTTACAGTGCACCGGAAAATGAACGATCAGATTGAAGTGCATCTTGCTGTGTTTATTTCGGCACCGATGATGTATTTATAAAAAGATAAAGAGAGAAAAGGGTATGGTCTATGGAGGTGTGGTGAGGTATGGGGAAGGGGGTTCCTCAGTGGGCCCATGCCAAGGCATCCCTTCCCCCTGAGGGACCAGCCACACGGCAGTATAGTATAGAATAGAGTTTATTCAGGGCATGGGAGGGGAGTAAGAGGGTAGTAGAGGCAGAGAAAGGAAGAGAGAGAGGGAAGAAGGGAAACAGAGAAAGAGCAAGAGACCAGGAGACCAAGAGAGCGAGGAGGGGGCAAGCTGCCCCTTTTATAGTGCTCAGGCCTGCATGGCAAACGCCAGGTAACTGTGGGGTGGAGCTTAGAATGCTGACATATGTCGCTTCTTCTTTGTTTCTGTGGTAAATAGCCATATGTGGAGATGTGTATATGAAGCCAACTACCCGACAACAAGGATCTTAATTTGTAAGGCTCCGATAGGGCCACTTAAGGCCACAGACCTGTGTCAGTAAGAGGAGTTCTTTAACTTGGTGCTTCAGGAAGACAACACATGCATCTGCTGGACGTGATGCATGCCACTCTCCAGTAAGAATGGGAAGGTCAACCTGCCTCCTGCCAGCCCTCAACTCCTGTTTACCATGGGTCTGGTTAGTATGTCTCGGTTAAAGTAGAGAGGTTAAGTCTTCCCTGGCATGTCCCATGGGCCTGTTGTTGATTTGGATACCAACTTTTGTCCGTAGTCCATATCATTAGTGATAAAAGTGCTCTGAACGTTTACCTACCTCTGCTCGAAACGTCACTCTAAAAAGATTATTAGTATCTTTTCATTGTTCAGAGTGATACACTTCGTTATGGCGTTTTCCTACAAATGTACTTGGACGATGTTTGTACCCCCATTACTTTTTTGTCTGTGCCCCCTTTCCTCTGTTCCCTCTCTTCCCAGAGTCCCCTCCTACTTTCACATCATCTGAGGTAGCTTTTAGATCCAGAGCACCTCTCAGTTAGCTGTATAAAAGCCTTTGTTTCCTCTGTGAGAGGCACTGACTGCTTTGTTTGTTAATGAGACTGACAGGAAGGCTGTCATCTCCCATCTCACTCCAGTCTGAACTCTGACAAGTTTTCCTCTTCCATAGTCAGTGACTCACTCGGCAATGGGAGCCACACTCTAACCTTCTCTGCCCCAAGCGTAGGGGCTACTGACCACCCCCGGCCCTAACATCAGCAGCCTTGCAGGCACTGCCTGAGGGGATTCATCCACACACTGGTGGAGGATTTTTTAAAGGTTCATTTTTATTTTTAGCTGTCTGCATGTGTACATGTTTGTATGGCCTATGAGCATATGACAGCAGCTGCCTTCAAAGGCCTGAGGTATTAGATTTTCTTGGTGCTGGGGTTACCGGTGGTGGGCCATGTGCAGTGAACTGAACTTGTGTCCTCTGTAGTGGTAGAGTTCCCAACCTCTGAGCCAGCCCCACACAGTGCAGTGTAAGGAGTAATATGAGTGATGAGTTTATAAAAATATAATAAGATATATGTTGTATGGGGTTATGGGGAGGTGGGTGTGGGGGAAGGGTGTGCCTCAGGAGGCCCATGTCGAGACATCCCTTCCCCAGAGGGACCAGACACACGAAGGTATAGTATAGAAATAGAGTTTATTTAAGGCATGGGGAGGGGAGTTAAGAGGGTAGTAGAGGCAGAGAAAGGCAGAGAAAAGCAGAGAGAGGAAGATCGAGTAGAGAAGTAGAGAGGTGGAGGCCGGCCATGACCACATGGAGAGAGGGGGGAAGAGAATGGGGAGAGGTAAGAGATAAGAGATGTAAGAGAGAGGCAAGAGAAAGAGATAAGAGAGAGAGGAGGGGCAAGCAGCCCCTTTTATAGTGAGCCAGGCCCACCTGGCTGTTGCCAGGCAACTGTGGGGAGGAGCTTACCTGGCTGTTGCCAGGTAACTGTGGGGTGGAGTTTAGACAGAATGCTAACATTCTGCAGTTTAGAATGGGGTGCAGTTTAGAATGCTAGCATTCCCCCGTTTTGGTTTAATTTAAAAAAGAAAAATTAGAAAGAGGCAATGGTAAAGGAGGAATAGGGGCGTCATAATATCTGACTGCTTCATGCTGGCATTGGGGGCGACGTGTCTCTGGGGAACCTAGAAGAATGGGGTTGAGGGATGTTTGTCCAGTCATAGGAGAGTTGGCAATTTCCTTGTTGTCCAGGGTCTGTGGAGCAGTCTGAGGATAGGTCAGAAGGAACAGGTCCAGTAGAAGCGCCTGTGTCTGAGAGGAGATTGGAGCATCTGACAGTTGCTTCTCTGGGGCTGTTCTGGGTGTAGTAAACGCCTGGACTTGACAAGATATTGAAACATATTATTATAGGTAGAAAAATAGATTAAGTACATTTGGGAGAAAGAAAATTTTTTTAAGATGTACATTTTAAACCCAGAGGAATCCACCCTTTGGAATAGGTAGTAAGTGGGAACCTTGGGCAGATGATATACTTATCTGGATGGAGTCTATTGGGTCCATGAGAGGCAGATCTGAGTGGGTTTTCTGTAGCTTTATAAAGTTTATATAAGTTTATAAAAGAGATAACAACATGAGTTAACAACATGAACAGTCTTTAAGATGAGCCCTTTGTGGAGCAGAAGAGACAAGATTAAAAAGTTGAAAAAGTTGGATCGTATAGTAGAATGTTTTATTAGAGTTATGCAAATTTATAGGAACTCAGATAACATTAGGGCAGGGGCATAGTAAGGGGAAATATGAAGCATTTAATTAATGGAAACTGAGTTTAGGTAAGGAGATAACAGATTACATCTGTGAAAGCTTAGCTGTCAATGTTGTCAGAAGTCTGAGAAATAAACAATAATGTAGCAATTATATTATTTAAAAAATGACAGAGTCCACTAGTCAACAGTTCCCTGGTGTCTGTGGCAACTCCGGCAGAGTCAGTCTGGTTTTCAAGCGCAGAAGACGCAGGGCTTTTTCTCTGTGGAATGGATACATGTGACATGGGGAGTAAGCTTATCTTGGTTTAGTAGCCATGTCCCTTGACCCAAAGTATCCGGTTTTGTCCACTGCGTTTTCAGTGATTGTCATATCACAATCTAGGCAGAATCCTGTAGCTGTGTCCACATCTTCTGAGACCATCGACCCTCCTGAGCCAACTGTTAAGACTTTGGGAATTCTGTCTGCTATAAACTTAATAATTAACAAACTTCTGACAGGATTGAGAACTGGATACATTGATTATAACTGAATAGAATTTAATAGCAGTAGCAAAGAGACATATGGCTAGGACCAGAATAAGGATCCAGGCAGCAGTGGCATGGAAAGAGAGGGAGAAAGTCTCTTGTGTTGCTGGAAGGTGGAAACACGATCAGGGATCAGGCACTGGTGGAACAGCAGCCAGCTGAGGGAGCTGGGCAAGACAGACACAGAGCAGAGAGTGAGGGTGGGGGAGGCAGCAGAGTCCTTGGCAGGGGGCAGAGACAGAACTGGCTTGAGGCAAGGCCAAAGCAGAGTTTCCTGAAGCTGTGAGGGTTGGCAGGGTGGCAGGTAGTCAAAAGCGCATAGGAAAATAAGTCTAAGGGAGGGGACCTCTGGCAGGATGCAAGGGGCAGAACCAGACCCACCTTTACTGCTGAGAACCGAGCAGAGCCAAGGAGTAGAGGGGGGAAGGGCAGCAAGTGGGGTGTCCCAACAGGGAGCACTAATCAGACTTGCTTCTCTGGCTAACTAGATGAACCAGTGGTTTCAGCGAGCCGCAAATGAGACGGGGAGAGGGAATTCTGTACTACAAGAAAGTGCCAGTTTAGCAAGATGGAGAGAGATTGCTTTAGACCAAGACATCCCATTAAATAGGGACAAAGGTGGTGAAGACTAACCCCTGGGCAAGACACATGGGGAGTGGGAGCTAATGCTCAGAGGCAGTGCTCCTGAGAGAGCGGTTGTCCAGGCCTGGCCTGGAATTTGCAGTGGTGTTGAGAAAGCAAAAGGAAAGAGGAATGTCCCACCCAAGGGAATAAGTCCTAAAACGAGGGTCAGTGAAAGACTGTTTCCCATCCTCAAGGACAAAACAGGGTAGCTCTGAACTTAAGAGCTCTCCCCGGGGACCATTTGGATGGTCATTTACTCAGGGCAGCAAAGGAGTAGCTCTGAGCTCAAGAACTCTTCCCTGAGTCCATGTGGATGGTTACTCTGACCAGTGGGGGATTGGGGCTTACTGGTTCTTTTGAGTTAGCAAGAGTGGATCTCTTACGGTAGCTGAGGTGGGTTGCAAACCTGCAGAGTTTCTAATCCGAGTCATGGCACCAATTATGTGTTTATAAAAATATAATAAGATGTATGTTATATGGTGTTATGGGGAGGTAGGTGTGGGGGAAGGGTGGACCATGCTGAGACATCCCTTCCCCAGAGGGACCAGACACATGCAAAGGTATAGTATAGAAATAGAGTTTATTTAGGGCATGGGGAGGGGAGTTGAGAGGGTAGTAGAGGCAGAGAAAGGCAGAGAAAGGCAGAGAGAGGAAGAGAGTAGAGAAGTAGAGAGGTGGAGGCCGGCCATATCCACGTGGAGAGAGGGGGGAAGAGAATGGGGAGAGGTAAGAGATAAGAGATGTAAGAGAGAGGCAAGAGAAAGAGATAAGAGAGAGAGGAGGGGCAAGCAGCTCCTTTTATAGTGGACCAGGCCCACCTGGCTGTTGCCAGGCAACTGTGGGGAGGAGCTTACCTGGCTGTTGCCAGGCAACTGTGGGGAAGAGCATACCTGGCTGTTGCCAGGTAACTGTGGGGTGGATTTTAGACAGAATGCTAATAGTGAGGAGCACTATGATTTGCTTACTGTTGGAAACACTGGCTACTGCTGATCTTTCTGCTGATTTTGCCTCTAAAACTTTGTTCTCCACAGTACTAGGATAACTTTGGCAGCTGAGTAGAGACCAAAACCTGGTGTTCACAGGTAGAATGACCTCATATTCCCATGTGACCTGGAGGATTTGTGTTGTGTACATCTGGTTACCCAACTTAGGGGGAATTGAATCTTTTCTTGTGCCTTGTTTTATATTTTATTTTATATTTTATACTCAAGAATTCACATGGATCCCTTCATGTTTTTATTTCAGAACCCTTACCTTCCTGGGAGGTGATGGCTAGGTTGAATGCATTCACCAGTAGAGACAGAGTTACCCTGGTGGTATGGATGTGGGACAGCTGGTGGCCTCACCAGCGTAGGCCCTAACCATCCAGGCCTAGATCCAGAGCTTTGAGTTGGCCCACACCAACATCTACTCCATCTAAGGACAGCTGGAGCTTGTGGCAATCTCCATGACACAGGGCAACAGCAAGATATCCAAGAGGAGTCCCAGGGAGGATCTAGTGTTGATGGTGTAGCAGAAGCCGGACATCTCGCACCAGACCAATGACTCATTGCAGTAAAGATGTGTAGACAAAAGCGTATATAGTGGACACACTGATACACTGCAGCTTCCATGACAAGATGCTCTTTTAACTTTTCTTTTTAATGTTTTAATTTTCTTTTGAGGAGGAGGTGGCAAAGGCAGAGGGTGGATACAAAGGGAGGAGGAAGTGAGTGGGATTGGGGTGCATGATGTGAAATTCACAAAGAATCTATAAAAAGGGTTTTTTAAAACAGAGTTGTGATATTGATCTTGGTAAAAATGAGGAACCTAGCAAGTGTATGACATAAAATACTCAGGGGAAGAAATTTGATTACAGCATAGAATGTAAAATTTAGTTCAGTCAATGCTATCCAGAGTAATGCTACCAAGCAAATGGGTCTTGAAGTCTATTATACACTCTTAATTTGGTGCTTCCTTCAGATTCAAGGAGTCCAAATGTTACATATACAGTCAAAACAATCCCTAAGAAAGAAAGACCCCCAAAAGTGGAGAAGACACAGTTTCAGTGGTTTTCATGAACTTGTGAATGCCTCTGTTGAAAGGAGAGAAACCAACATTACCCTGGGAAGAGGAGGGATGGAGCTTTTGTATGTGGAAGAGTTGATGTGATGGAGGTTGAGAAATGGATGAAAATTCCCCAGTCGGAGGACAGTTGGTGGGACTGTGGATGGAATAGAACATCAAGAGCGGAGGTCAATGTGACTCCTGTCATTTTATGTCACAGGACTGACATCTGAGATAGCCAATTTATCTCTGCGTAGAGGCTGACAAAGTTTGAGGGAGCAGGTAGCACTAGAGTCCCTGTCACACTGCCCCAGCTCGCAGGAAGGTAACAGAAAGCAGGATGATAGGAAATTGTTCTTATTGATCCTTAGAGACCTGCATCAGGGAGAGAGACTAAGCAGGCAACTTGGTTCTACCTCACAGTGAAAAAGGAAAGGAAAGGAAGGTGTCTTTTAAAGGCATATATGGATTACTGCATTCATTCCTTTAAGAAACAGTCTGTGGCCAGGGGAGGTTCTTATCTTTGTTTGATAATAGTTTGGGCTTCAGAAGGGGTCCAGGCAGAGAGGAGACAGTGCGGTGTCAACTTCAGAAGCATGAAATCGCACTTATAGCTGAAGGCAAATCTGCTGCTTAATTAGTAATTCTGACTCAGGTAAAGGGGAAGACAGCTGCTTTTCCAGGCGATTTATGCCTCACTGGTCCCCGGTGACCAGATGCTATTGTCGTGGCTGATGGATGAAGCAGAGAAGTGGGAGTCTCCACCCAACCCAGCTCTGTGAAACCACAAACCTAGGCAAAGATATCCGAAGGGGTGAGCCTTCTTGTGTATCACCAGGAGAGGCTAAGGGACAGGCTTTGAACAAAACAAGTGGGTTTTTTTTTTCTTCCCTGGTCTTGGGTTCCTTGGAGGAAACACTGAGGTAGGGCAGGAAGTGACCAGTTTTATGCTTCACTATCTTTTGCTTAGCAAAACTCTCAGCTGTAGAATCTTTCAGTAACTGCATATCTTTACAACTGTAAAAAAAAATCATTTATCTAGAATTTAGACTTTAAAACTCCCCTTTCCATTCATCATCTTCCTGAACATTCAGAATAACTCTGGAGTGGGGCAGAATTGAAATTTATCAAATTAGGATGGTGAGGTCCAAAACAAGTAGCCAATTATAAACAGAAACCTCGTCTCTGATTTCCATAGTGCTTCCTTGGACATAAACGATCAACAAGTAGGTGAAATGATCAGTTTTTCTGGCAGTAAGTATGCACTTAAAATATCAGGATATAGGGGTTGGAGAGGTGGCAGTGTGATCAAGAGCATTGGCTGCTCCTCTAGAGGACCCAGGGTTAATTCCCAGCACCTATATGGTGTCTCACAACCATCTCTTCCAATGTACAGCCACTCTTCTGGTCTCTTTGGGCACCTGAGACACAGATGGTACATAGATATACCCTCAGTCAAAACACTCAAATGTATAAAATTTTTTTAAAAAGTTATCAAGATGTCCTTTATCAACTTCATTAAAATTGTGAAAATCAGCAATAGTGACTGTTGAGTGTTATGGACAGCCATGCAGCTGGAATTAGAAGTAGATACACTCCAACACCACTCTTTAGTTCCACGTCTGTCTTCCTATGGAAACATGTCTATATAGAAAGACTTGTATACAATGATGCTTATCGTTGAAGGCAATTAAAAAGTGGAAACATCTTTAATACACACATACAAAAATATAACGCAATGAAATCCTTTCAGGAACAATACAATGGGTGTGTATGTACTGCTGCAGAAAACCTCTCAGACAACATCTATGTCAATGTCCACCCTGAAGGTTCAGGGAGCATCACAGGCGAGAGGGTGATTAGAAGTGAAGAGCCTGAAGAGGGGGGTGACTTTAAGAGCCTACAGATAGGGAAAGGAATCATGAAACTCTACTCCCTAGATGTCTCCTTGCTTTAACAACTGTGAACACACAGCTGTAGACACCTTCAGAGTGGGTCCTCCAGCATCATGGATAAAAAAGTGTCCATCGGGCTTCATCCCTTCCCAAGGGCCTAGTGACAGTTGCTGCAGGCTACATGTGTGTTGCTAATGGCTTCTGGAGGAGGGAGTTTCATTCTTTTGAAAGTGTGGCCACTGGGGGAACTGGGTAAGAAGTAAAAGAGGTTCCAGGGAAAGCAAGAGGGATAGCAGAGAGTAATGGAAGGAATAAAGTCAGGAAATATTTTGTTTGGGTGTATGAAACTGGCCAAAATGAAGGGAAGAAGTTGGTGAGTAGATATATGCTTAGTTCACTGAGCTCACCTTCCTCTACTGAAAATGTTGTCTTTTTTTAAGTAGCAATTTTAAATGGGTAAAAGTAGTTGTCACCAATTGTTATTGATATTTTCCTGTCACTGTGATAGAATACCATGAGCAAGGCGTCTTATAAAAGGAAGAACTTAGTTTGACTTATGGCTCCAGTGGGTTAGAGTCCAGTGTGATATATCATATCATATCATATCATATCATATCATATCATATATTACATCATATATCACCCATCACTTATCATATCATTCATTATATAATATATCATCATATATCATATATTTTAATTGCTCATATATGTCATATATCACTGGCTTAGAGTCCAGTGTGATATATTATATCATATGTCATATGTCAATGACCATATATCACATCATATATCACCTATCACCTATCATATATCATAATATCATATATCATATCTTAATTATTCATATATCATATCATATATCAATAGCCAGACAAGAAGCGGCCCTCTTTCCTGGCCTCTGTTTCAGTTCCTGGGGTGAGTTCTTTCCCTGACTTCCTACTGTGATAAACTATAAGCTGTAAGAGGAAATAATTCCTTTCATTCCCACGTAGCTTTTGGCCATGTATCTGTCAGCTGCAGTAAAAAGTAAATTGGGGCACCGCTTCTTAACATTTTGCAAAATGACAAAGAATATTGAATTGGAGCAAGAAAATACCATTTCCCAGACATATTAGTAAGTGGAGCAAATGTTAATGTGTGTGGTTTGATACATATTTTAAGGAGATTTTATGTACATAAACATGTAAGAGGTAAGAATAAATAAAATATTTTTTTCATATAAAAGGTTCTGAGAAGGCAGTGGATGGTAAGAAAATGGTGTGGTTAGACTGAGTGGTGGACAGGAAATGTTATGCTCCAGTTGGTTTTATATTATTTAACTATTTAACAAGAATTGCTTATGCGTTTTGCGAAATTAAGCTGTTAGACAAGTCGAAGGCCTGGAGAGGCAGCCCTAGCGTTAAGAGTGCTTGCTCCTCCTGCAGGAGACCCAGGTTTGATCTGAACATCCGCATGGTGGCTCACAACCCTCTCTACCTCCAGTCCCAGAGGATTTGACACCCTCTTCCGATTTCTGCAGGCATTAGACACGCACATGGTACACACACATACATATAGGGAAAACACTCATACACATAAGATAATTAAATAAGTCTAAAACTTTTTAAAACTTTAAAAAAAGAAAAGTAAGTAGCAATTTTAAGTGGGTAGGGTTTCTTTGTATATATGTTATGTTCTTTTAAATTCCTAGGGTTTCTTTGTATGTATGTTATATTCAAGTGTGTACCTGCTTGTGCACATGCTCATGCATATGTTCACATGCATATACTACCCTCATGTATGTGCCTGCTCACATTTATACACACTTGTGTGTGAATATACTCACATGCGTGTTAATGTGTGTTCACGTGTATATTCTGTGCTCGTATGTGTGCCTGCTCACATTTATACACACTTGTATGTGAATGTACTCACATGCGTGTTAATGTGTGTTCATGTGTGTATTCTGTGCTCGTATGTGTGCCAGCTCACATGTGTGCATGCTTATGTGTGAATGTACTTACATGCGTGTTAATGTGTGTTCACGTGTGTATTCTGTGCTCGTATGTGTGCATGCTCACATGTGTGCATACCCATGTGTATGTTATGCTTGTATGTGTATGCTCATGAGTATATAAATTCATGCTTGTATTTTCATGTTTATATGTGTGTGCATTCTCATATGTGTGCATATACTCACGTGTATATACTTATGCATGTGTTAATGTGTATTTATGTGTGTGCATGCTCATGCATGCATATACTCATGCATGTGTTTATGTGTATTGTTCTGTGTGTGTGTGTGTCCCTGATTCAGCTTGCACTCAACTGACTGAACCATCTTCCCAGACCCCTTTTCAAAGGTTTCTTGCCTTTGGGCTACCCTTCTGGGCATAGCCTGGCTATTGGAGCTGTCCCAGTGGCTTGACTGGAGTCGAGCACAAAGTCTTCATCGCTTCATGTGATCAGGGGAATATTTCCATGGTGGTAGCACGGTGTACTTTTATGTCATAGGATCACATGGGCTTTCTAGACTTTCTCTGTGTAAATCTTTATCAACCCAGCTACAGAATGACATACTGTTTTTCCTGAACCTTTGTTTGGTCAGTGATCTCAAAATATTCGCAACAGCAATGGTACATGGAAGGTCATGGGGAGGAAGATGAACACCATGGCTGGAAGCTGAGAGTAAGTAAAGCTTCCTTTCAACTGGTCTCCACTAACTTTGAGAAACTACCACCAAAGGTCCCTAGGCTTCCATAGCCTCATCTAGAAACCGCTGGTGTCTTGTCACGTCATAAAGAAACAGATGCTCAGTGAGGCATGGAGATCCCATCAGTGTTACAAGGGGGCGTGGGTAGCCTTTGGTTACAGTCACTCTGGGTCCAGTTCTATCAGCTGTTCTCCATGATGGCTCTCCAGGTAGCTCTGAGGAACTGTGGTTTCTCAACATTTTTTTTTTCAACAAAAGAGAGGAAATGGCATCTCTCAAGACTTGTTTTTAGTTAGTATTTTCTGTGTATGACTGCTTTGCTTGAATGCATGTCTGTGTACCTCATGTACTCAGTGCCCTCAGAGGCCAGAAGAGGGCACCCGATTTCATGGAACTGGCCTTCCAGGTGGTTGTGAGCCACCATGTAGGTGCTGGCAATCAAACCTGGGTCCTGGGGATAGGCATCTGGTGCCTTTAATGGCTGAGCCATCTCTCTTCTGGATCTTTATCCTCTTTGCTTCTTCCCAATTATACATCAGCTGTGATTTTTTTCCTGAATCATCTTCATATTTTAGTCTTATAACAATTCCTTACAGACAGGACAGCTTTCACAGTGCTGAACCAACACTGTTCTCAACAGACTTGATCCTCCAAAGAGCTCATATCATCTTCTGGTTTTCATTACCTTTTATAAATGTTATAAATATGAGCACAGGGTTTTATCCTTTGTGTATCTCCCAGGCATTTGCATGATTAACTGATTAATTATTTCAATATTCTACCCCACTGTCCTAGCTTTAGTGAATAGGACCAAAAGCCTTTAACTAGACACACTAAGGCATTTTCACCAAAAGTTACTATTTTTTTTTTATTCACATAGAATTATGGGTGACTTGTAGACCTCAGTGGTTCCTTACCACAGCAAATCACCCATAAACATCATAAAAGTCATTTGTTACCAATTAGATTAATGAAATCTCTAAGCACATTATTTGATCTGTATCATATGACACCATTGATTGTAAATGGCTTGGCTAACACAAGTTAATCCCTTTAAAATGGGAATACTTAATAACATTAGTCTTACTCTAAACATTTTAATGTGGTCTTTGTCATAGCCACAACTGTGGTTTATTATAAGTGCCATTTGCTTGTGTGAAGAGGACTAAGGATGTCATTATGTTATGATGGGCACAGGACCAGGGGATACAGATACAGTTTTTTGGCTCTGACAACTCACTGCTTTAAGACTCAGTTCTAATATATGAAACAGAGAGTTTTGACTAAATCAGCTTTATCCAAGCTTCGAGTTTGGTTCTCTGAGATCTCAGAAAAGGAGCAATGGGAAATTGGGGGCCATCTTTAACATTTTTAGCATTTTAGAAAGTCTAACCAAGCTATTATGGTTATACTACATGAGTCGCTCTAAGTAGATAATATGTCTGCTGATGATTAGACTTGGCCTTTATGGTATCAAATATTTGATATAATAAGGTAAAGAAAAATTCATTTCTTAGTAAATACAGTAACTTGGTAGCTGAAATTTTTGTTTTAATATCTTATGTGTGTGTTGAATATACACATGTACATTCAACTGGGAGTGTGTGAACATGGAGACCAAGGCAAACTTCAGGTGTCTTCCTCTGTAGCTCTCCACCTTAGATTTTGAGACAAAGTTTCTCTGACCCTGGATTGTATGCATGTGACAGGCACACACACATGTACAGTGGCAGGTACACACACATGTGCAGGGACAGGCACACTCATGAGCAGTGACAGGCACAAACACACACACACAAGCACACTGAATACGATTTAGCCTCTATGTGCGTACAGTGGCATGCACATTGAAACCCAGATAGATAGATAGATAGATAGATAGATAGATAGATAGATAGATAGGTAGATAGATAGATAGGTAGATAGGTAGATAGATAGATAGGTAGATGTAAATATGTTAAAGAATAAACAAATGTTAGACAAAAAATTACAGGGGAATACCTTACAGTAGGATATTCCTAGGGAATCCTTGAATAAGTTTAGTTATACTACCATGTGAGAACAAGCTGATTAACCAAAATACAATAAAACCAGAGATTTAAAAAAAAATGTACCACATACTCACTTACTAGGCATTTCCTCTAATCCTTAGTAAAACATTTCTCATGCGAATTTATAAAACTAAAATGTTCTGAGTTAAATCTAGGGAATACTGCCATCTAATCCTTTCTAGAAGCAGTGTGTGGACCCCTGGACTTCCCCTTGAGCATTTCTTGAACAGTAAAAATTCCTTTCTTACCTTGGCAAAGAATATATGTCCTAGTGACTTTGGCCAGTGCCTTGCAGCCTTATGTATAATAAAATGGGGACACAGTGGTATGAAATCAGTCACCTGGCATAAAGAAGCAAATAGTGTTCTTAGAGGCTAGGAGAGAGGAAGACCCTTCCTCCACACAATTTCCGCCTTTGTGTG
This sequence comes from Uromys caudimaculatus, assembly GCA_028551405.1. Taxonomy (NCBI): domain Eukaryota; kingdom Metazoa; phylum Chordata; class Mammalia; order Rodentia; family Muridae; genus Uromys; species Uromys caudimaculatus. The sequence continues at coordinate 20,628,811 of CM052704.1, read as the reverse complement.
ATATTGATAATCACAACATAAACAGTGATTTCTAGTTCATCACAAGTTAGAGATGTGGAACTGGAAACCACATCTATGTTTTCTAGAGGGACTTTTCTGAACAAAGAGCCAAGGACCTGCAAGGCACTGGTCAAAAGGATCTGGAATTGCTAGTTCACCGGCACCTCTGAACAGCTGCCTTCTGCCCCACAGTATTAACAAAAGGCAGTAGGATGCCCAGAGTTGTTGCTACCCATTTTCTGGGGGAAGAAAAAATGTGAAAGGAAAAGACTCAACAAAAGACTGTAAGATGGAAGGAGCCGGTGGTCCTGGATTTCTTCTTTTTAAATGTTATCCTGAAGTTCAGAACCCGTTTTATGTGAACTTCTTGGGTAGAGTGTTGCTAATAACCCTAGTTGCCAGTCAAGCCAGGCATGCAAATGAGCCTTGCTGACATCATATAAAATGAGGGAGAATATAAACTCCAATGGACAGTGAGGTAGTGCGTTATCTGGTAAGACAAATAAAGCACACATTTTGGGCGATAGATATGCACAGTGGAGGCAGAAGTAAAATGAAAAGGTCACCTAAGGAGCAAGAGATGAAAGAACACTTTAGAGTTCCTAAGAAGTTTTCCTTGCAAAGAAGATCAAACAATAGTTGAAAGTCTATTTAAAAGCTTCATTGTGGTAGCGCCTCCATTCTAAAATTCTTCTTTAGCTATTCCATCTGAAAACACCCATTAGCTGCCAGAGAAGCATCAAATATGGAAATGTCAAAATGACCAAGGTCTCAGGGATAAAAGGAAAAGCAGGGGCTTGTTGTAAAAACAAGTCATTAACTATGCTTGTGCCTCAGGTTCACGGGCCTTGAGGATACAGGTTTTTCTTTACAGTCATAGATTGCTCCACCCCAGGGACAATGAACCTTGATGTTTGTGTAGGTGTGCTGGAGAGTTCTTCTTTGAAGGTATTGTGTTTTATTGTGATGAGGTCTGGTGCTCAGATCTTCCTGGGCATCTTTTTAAAAATAGCCTTGCTTCTAAACAACAGCAGTGGGGAAAGAACCACAACCAAAACAAACATTAAGGAGGGCACATTTTGGAGATTTTCGTAGCTACTTATTTTTGCCAAATCATTTAATTGCCTTTTCTTTGCTTCAGAGGCAAGGTGGGGCCATCGACCGAATCATACTGATTTCAATAGACCAAAAGTTTGTTTCCCTCTGCCACTTCAGGTGGACTAAAAAGTACAAAAAGAGACTCTATGTCCTGATATACATGACATGTGCTAGAAAGCTCCATGATTATAAGTAGCAATGTATTTGAGTTTGAAATATTCTCTGAATTCAGATCTCAACTCTCTGACCATGTGTTCAGCACATGACATTGTTGTGTTTATAAAAATATATATAGAGATATATGTTATATGGGGTTATGGGGAGGTAGGTGTGGGAGAAGGGTGTGCCTCAGTAGGCCCGAGCCCAGGCATCCCTTCCCCTTGAGGAACCAGCCACACATAAAGGTATAGTATAGAAATAGAGTTTATTTAGGGCATGGGAAGGGGAGTTAAGAGGGTAGTAGAGGCGGAGAAAGGCTGAGAGAGAGGGAGAGTAGAGAAGTAGAGGAGTGGAGGCCGGCCATGACCACGTGGAGAGAGGGGGGAGGGGAACGGGGAGAGGTAAGGGAAGTAGGAGAGAGGCAAGAGAAAGAGGTAAGAGAGGGAGGAGGGGGCAAGCAGCCCCTTTTATAGTAGGCCAGGCCCACCGGGCTGTTGCCAGGCAACTCTGGGGAGGAGCATACCTGGCTGTTGCCAGGTAACTGTGGGGTGGAGTTTAGACAGAATGCCAACAGACATAAAAAGTTAACTTTTGCTTCTGTCTGGAACATCTTTATGTGAATTAACAAAGGAATTAATGTAGGCTATATAAGCTCCTTAGAAAGAAGGAAAGTATTTATGATATATTTTTGGTGTTTTTTTCTGATGAGGTGTAGATACTGATGTCTTGATATTAGCTTTACTGTCAAACTCACTTCTCTCTTGCCTACTCTGTTGTTTAACAATAAATAAAAGGGGGTAATTTATCAATGCTATCAATTCTGTTTCTTCTATCACTTCTGTATAGCTTTCAAAATAAGAAGGAAGAAAGCAAAGCAAACTGGGTCTGGAGAGGTGGCTCAGTGGACAAGACTGAGAGACTAAGGAGTTAGACGCCCTGGGAGGCAGATATGGAGAGGGGCCACAGCTAGGTAGATGTCTGGCTTCTTTCTCACCCTCCTGAATTGAGACAAAAGCCTGGCAGCTTAAAACAAAGCCCACCAGCAGGCTCCACATCCTCATGATGGACAGGCTTAACAAGTTCAGGTCTGGATCCTGCATGTTGCACAAGACTTCTGGGCCAATCAACTATCCATCCTTTCTTCAAACTGACCAACCATGAATCAGAAGAGGGAACTCTTCAGAGATTTGGAAAACGCAGTCCTTGAGAAGAGACTGTTTTTTTCCACTTTGTGAAGGATCTTTCTCTTTGTGCACCTGCTGTGTGTTTCCTCACCCGCTAACAAACAGCTCTCTTCAATTGCTGATTCTGTCTGCTGCTGTCTTCAGTGTTTGAGATTTATCTGCTGCTTCATGTTCTGCTCAAGATCTTTAAATTCTTTAAGTGCAGAGAAAACGAACCGACCAAGATCCGTCAGGAGTATTTAATGCCCTTCCAGAGGACAGGGGTTTGGTTCCTAGCTCTCATGTGGCAGCTCACAACCAACTGTAACTTCCATCTCAGGAGATCTGACATTCACTTCTGACTTTTCCTGGGAATACTAAGCATGCATGACATGGTACCTGTACACGCATGCAGGCAAAAAAATATCTAAAGGAAGAAAAGAAAGGAAAAGAAAACTAAGAAAATAACAAAAGCAGCATTTTACATTACTAGAAATTCCTTAATTATTTAGATTTGGGGATTTTTATTGTAAAAACTGCAACAACTCACCCCCAGAAACACACAATTGTGACAGACTGGCTTCTCCTTCCATTCTGCTGATTGGTGTCTCTCTCCCTCCCCCCCCCCCCCCAATTTGAGTGCGAATCTGTGTACCAAGAGTGCAGTGAGGAGTCAGGGACCTCCTAGGAAGGCATCACTGCACAAGAACATGACAGTTTTATGCTAGGCCATTTCCAAAAAGGTGCTGACTGAAAATAAGAAAAGAAATGAAGCAGCTCAGAAATAAAAATGAGCACTTACTGAGTATCTCTTCTATGTCAGACACTTTGTGGATACACTTGTTTATTCAACCTGACCAGTCACCTAGGTGTGCATATTATCACCTGAGACAAACAACTCCAGGATCAGAGGCACAGGGAGGCTGAGAAAGAGCTGGCTGTGCTTGGTGGCGGACTCCAGGCTGCCCCACCATCGTACTGCTTCTGTGGACTTACAGGAATCAACCCATTTGCCATTGGACCTTTCTTTACAAAACGAATCAGCAAGGAGAGAGACAATAACTTGGGTGGATCCACTGAATCATGGAAAAAGTCTTTATACCAGTGCCTCAAAATAATCACATGCATTTTTTTTTTTTTAAAGACAACAGTCATTTAAGGAATAGTCGAATTCCCAGTGCCTTTCTCTGGCCCATGAAAACCAAAACTTTGTCATTAAAATGTTGGGCTCATGGAGAAGATAGGACACATATTCATGTTTTGGATTTTTTGAACTGAATAACAGCAAGGGAAGAAGAAAAGCAGACGTTTCAGGAATTGCTTCTGACCCTTCTATATGTTCTTATTATGCACGGTGGAGATCTTAACAAGAACTGAGCATTAAAGGGCTAGGCTTGAAAAATGGAGTCAAAAGATTCCAGGAAAGAGATGAGCAAGGCCAGGAAGTGTGGGAGTTTGCCATTGCTATGGCAATCTTCCTGGATTTGGGTCTACCACCTCTGTGGCTTACTGGGGATTTACCATGTGATCTGGCTGGATACAGAGGTTTAGAGAGCCAGTCTTACCATATGCCATCTTTGTGTCCTCCTTAATACTGTGGTGATCTGCTCTGTGTAAGATACTGTGTTAGCAAATGAGAGTGGAGCGACTCTTTGGGTATGAGTTAAAACAGAACATATTCTGGTTCCACTTGTTAGCTGGATTGGTTACTTTTCTTATTGCTTTGATAAAACCCCTGACATAAACAGCCTATGGACTGAGAGTGGGATGGATCAGGGTTCAGGGTTTGAGCGTGTAGTCCATCACGACGGGAAAGACATGGTGTTAGGAACTTGAGACCGTGAGGAAACAGAAGATAAAATTTGATGTTCCCCTCATTTCTCCTTTTCCATGTTTTTCAGTCAAGACCCTAGCTATGAGATGGTGCCGCTTACATTCAGGGTGGGTTTTCCTTTTTCATCTCTTTGGAAACACGTAGACACATCCAGAAGTATGTGTTCTTGGAGGTTCCAAATCCAGTCAAGTTGAAGACAGTTAGCCATTCTGTCACCGGAGGCTCCGTAGAGGGCATGAAAGGGAACCTTTCATGTTTGATGCTGTCTGAATTTAGTAGTTACGAAAGTATAACTATTAAACAATTGGACACAACTATCTATCTATCAATCATCTATATCATCTATCATCTATCTATCTTTCTTTCTCTTTCTATCTCCCATCTATTCTGATTAGGAAAAAAAACCCTCCATTTTCCTTCCAAAGATTTAGGTAAAAATTGTTGATCATAATGAGGGCTTGTGCTCACCTACCTTTAATTGATATGTGCAAGTCAGATGCAAAAGTTTATAAAAAGCGGGCAATAAACTTAATGAGGTGTTATATAATATGCAGAATAAATATTAGTACAGTGCACGAGCCTAAATGACAGCAACAAATTATAAAGCTTAGCGTGCAATTAGAATCACTAATGGGGCGATGTACAGAGCGAAGAGGCTGGTTCTTAGAGCAGCGGCGCCGTGTCAGACTACCACCTGAACTAGTGACACCTCTTCCACTTATTTTAAACACTCTGCCTGTCATGCAGGAGCTATACCTCGTGAGTTCTAATGTGTGTGGCACATGCTAATAAAACTTACCCTGGAGGCAGTATGGTCCTCATAACCAGGAGACCATCTTCAAGTCTGTGCTCTGGAGAAATCCTTCTGACATGACGCTTATGAAGAAATGGTAAGAACAGAGGATCTGCCCTGATTCACTTGCCTGTGTGTGTGGAGTGCAAAGCTTAGGGACCAAATTGCTGCCTCAAAAGGACATTGCTCAATGCTCCTGCTCTAAAACCTGTCATGCCCTGAGTTGGTTTGTGAGGGTTTTCCATTTGTTTTTGTTTCTGTTGTGTTGTTTCATGTAAGTTTTAACAAGATTGGACTTTCTTGGCTCCATGCTTTTGTGCATGTGATTCTGCTGGTCAATATTATTCATCTCATCATCCCTGGGTCCAAACTTACCCTTATTTCAAGACCTACGTTAAATGCAACACTCCCTGGCCCACTTGTCTGGAAGTAATCCCTGTTTGCTCTAAATTTTTTGCAGCATTTTATCTGTAGTTCATCTCTGATTTTCACGATGCAAAGCAGTGCATGACTGTTGTATATTTTGTATATTTTATAACTACATTTCTATAAAGTATACAACTATTTTTAGATGTATTTCATCCCTTTTCTTTGGGTTAGAAATGGGGAGACGCTTATCAGAATTAGGTATGGAGACAAGGAAATGCCAGCTTTGGTTTCCAAATCAGATAGACTTACCACAAGCTCCGTGTTTAAGCGGCAGAAATCGGAAGGGTGATGGGATGGCTTGGTACTCTTTAATGACATCTTCTAGATGTCTTCAAAGAAAGAAACTGTCATATAAGTGGAAGGCTTTCAATCCATCCCTTCATTGGAGTGGGAAGGAAGCAATGTCCTCTCACATCCAAGAGACAAAGCTCACAGAGTTCATGCAGAAGAGAAGCAGGAGATGCGGTGATGGAAGGGGGCCTGGCTCATTTGTCTGGGAAGCAGGATTGGTTTTCTGTGGCCCTGGAGCTGTGCCCCTGAGAGTGTTGTCAGGAAAGCCTGTTTGTGAGAGTAACAGACAGTGTCCAGATCATGCACTATTGGGGTATCCTCAGTTTGGGCCCCTGCTCTTCTTAGACTGCTCTAAGATTTTAGATATGAGACTTCTGAATGGACAATAATAAGAGCACTCCTACCAGTGAGTGGCTTGTCCAAAATGCCTGAGATTTAAAGCCTAGATGCCAAAGAGCAACTTGAAATGTTTTGAAATATACTATACTACATTATATATTATTTATATTATATTATATTATATTAATTATATATGCCTCTGTGAGGCAGCTGGTGCAGAACCAGACAACTTCTGCCAACACAGGACTCCATTCATCACCTTCCCTCTGGATTGTCCCTGTCCTGGCTGAAACTTTGCTGAGCTCCCACCCCCCCTTTGGTCTACAGCTCTCTTTACCCACTTCTCTTCCTTTCTGCTCTCCTTTTATGATGTCTGATCAGTACTGTGATGTGAAGTCTTTCCCGTTATTGTCCTCTCTTGCTTTTTCCCTTTATAAATATTTAAATTGCTTTGGAAATTTTATACATGAGCATAGCACTGACATCATTTTCACTCCCCTCTCTTGCCCGTGTCCTCCAACTCCCTCTCAAATTTATGACCTATTTTCTTGCTACACATTTATATATATATATATATGTGTGTGTGTGTGTGTGTGTGTGTGTGTGTGTGTGTGTATACACACACACACACACACACACATACATATACATACATACATATGTATATATAAATACAACCTGCTGGGTCTATTTGGTATGTATATGTGTGTGTGTTTTTAGAGTTGACCTCTTGGGACTGAATAACTCACTGGGGTCCTAGTCCCCGGAGATGACTGGTTCTCCCTCTCTCAGCAGCCTCTAATTGCCTGTAGGTCTTCATCTAAGTGAGGGTCTTATGGGAGTTTCTTTTTTCCACATGACCATGTCGCCTGATGATGTCACCTGCAAGTGTTGTTTAGGTAAGCATACTGATGAGGTTTCGTGGGTACAGATTTTCTTGTCATACCTAGAAGACACAGTTCACATCAGACTCCCAATTCCTCTGGCTCTTTATCTTTCCTTCCATCTTCCATGATGTTCCCTGAGACTTCTGAGTAGGAGCTGTATCCTAGATGGATCTGTTGGTTCTGGGCACCACATGGTCAGTTGGGCTCTGTTCCTGTTGTGTTATTTAAATGACCTCTGTCTGTTACACAGAAGCTTTTTGGATGAGTGGTGAGAGCTACACATATCTGTGTGTCTAAGAATATGTATCTAAAATGCAGTTAGAAATTATACTGGTGTAGGAAAGTGCCACTAGATTTTCCTCTAGGGTGTATGACCTCACCAGCCATGGATTGTTGGCATGGTCTCTTATTGAGCAGACCTGAAGTCCAATTAGATAGTTGTTGCTTTTGCCTGAGATACAGGCCCCACCATTGTACCCAGGGGGACATCTCACTGCTTTGATTGTCATGGTTCACGGTTCAATAGCTGGGTAGAGATTGTAGACTGCTTACCCCCCTTGGTTGTTTTCATAACTCCTAATACTGTGAGAACTAGTCCTCAGGGAGGAGGCATCCAGGTGAGTTGCAGCTGGATTTCTCCGAGGTCTGTCCAGAGTGTGTCATGTCTTCTGCAATAGGGTCTTTCCTTCGAGGTCTACAAGGTACCAATGACAGTGGCAATAACCCATGGTATTTTGCAAGTCTCTTTGATTTTCCTAACCAACAACTTAAGGGAGGTTTTGTGAATTTTTTTTTTTAGATTGTCCCAAATAATGGGTTTCATTGTGACATTTTCATGCATGTATGCATGTGCTTTGGTCAAATTCACCCCTCCTTCTCTCTCTCTCTCATCTCCTCTCCCTCTTTCTATCATGGTAGTTCCCTCCTTTCACCCAAACAAAGCTTTTCTACTCTGTCTTTTTATCCTTAATCTTGATTCCGTGTATGAGAGAAGTACAAGGTGCTGGTTTCTCTGAGCTCATGCTTTACTCTGTCCGTGTATCTGCCAGAGATAGACTAGGCGTTCCAGGACCAGGAGAACTTCCGGTTAGCCATCGCATTGACCAAACCTGATGGCGAAGTTAGACCAAGTGCCCACACCAGGAGTTCACCCGCTCCCATGCTTTATTTGACAAACATTTTGCTCACTTTTTTTCTGTTCTAGATATTACAGGATTAGCCAGAGCAGAAGGGGTTCTTATTCAGATAGAATTTCCCTTGGTAAGGATACGCAATGATTGCTTTTTCATCTTGGGTAATATCTCAGAAGATTGTTCAAACGAGTGTTGCCCAACTTTTAGGAAACTTGCATCCCAAAAGGTCTCTTTTGATGACCTTTAACATTTTTTAAAAAATTGGATCCTTCCTTTCTTCTGTCAAGGTTAACTAATAAGGAGACATTATAGATGGCAGTAAATCTGGGGGCTGGGCCATATGAAGTAAAGAAGTCAAGCATGTCTTGGACAGCCTTTGGAAATGCTGACTCTCTGCAGCCGTAGAACAGAAGGACTGAAGGAAAATCAGGACTTGGGGTCCCCAAGCAGCGGCAGGCTGGGCTCAGCATGAACATGGGCTGCTTTCATAATCCAGTGAATTCTGCAGACAGAAGAAATACCTAGTCATTTGTATTTTGGTTTAAGCCTGACTTGTTCATCCTGGCATTTACTTTAAGCTGATCTTTTAATTAGAAACCTATTACCAGGTCTCTAGTCAAAGGATCAGAAGACTGTGGACTCAGCCCAGCTATTGCTGATTGGAAAGTAAATACACGTATTGAAAGTGCCCACCCACAGGGTCTTTTCCCGTGTGTTGCTTCATGCTATACCCCAAGGACCATGTGTTGATAGAGTGGTCTGGTCTGCAAGTCTTTGAGAACCTTACTATTTCACATTTTTAAAAAAATGTGTTGACTTATGGTCTAAATATTTTCACTCTGTTGACCTAGTTAATGTGAAAAAACAAAACGAAACATGTAAGACTTCATCAAAATTAGAACTCTGAGACATAATGTTTATTTCTTATCTAATCACATCTAATTTTATTACACTTGCATACATGATATATAATATTCCTTTAATACTTTAAACATATCTTCAAATAAACCAAGCATACAAAATATTACAGTGGTCACAACATCATTTTTGTGATCACAAGAATCACAAAAATTATGACCCTAAAGTCTAGTGTGACAGGCTCATCTGGCGGCTAGGCCTATCTGCCTGGGTTCTGACACAGTTGTGCATTCCCTCGTTATCTCTATTTATATGCCTTTCCTTAATTTTCATTTTATACCTTCCTCAAGATTGCCTTCCTGGTTGCTGTAATTAAGAATCAACTACTTCTGGGGTTGCAGCAATCTTCCTCGCTGCAGAGGTAACTTCCTAGTTAGCAGGCACGAGGAAGAAAGAGTACATAAGACTGCAGGCTCCAAACTTACTGTTTCAAAAAAGCAGGGTCTCACTCGATAGCCTCAATCCCCCCACCCCTGCCTCAGTCTCCCCATCCTGAGACTAAATTATGCATGCAAACTAATCAATGAGGAGAGCAGAGTGGATTGCAGAATCCATGGATGAAACCCAAGCCATGATCATAAGGATGAAGCCATATTTTACAGTTGAGTCTCCTGTACTGTGGTTAATAGTTGAGGTTTCAAATCCTGACTGTACTTTCTCAGAATCTGGAACCCTCGCTGCCTATAATGCAGAGTGCTCACCCACTGTAGTGTATTGTTCCTTTTCAGCTCCAGTACACCAAATGCAGCATCACCTAGAGATTTTCTGCACAGACAGTGGGAGGTCAAGTTTGCTTGGCTGATTCTCTTTTGGGGGATTTTATCCTGATAATTCACTGTGTGATGCTCTTGTCGGCCAATCTTTTAAATGGTCTGGCCTCTGAGACACCAGCTGCTAGGTTTGTGTGGCTGTTATATGTAGGTACCAGTGGTAAACAGTCATTGTAGGTTCCATGGCTACCTTTTTGTGTTTTTACCCTGTTCCTTTATTTCCTCTGTTCACCCTTTTCCACACACACAGAGAGAGATGAGGACATAGCTGCACTTCCAAAGCATGCTTTATGCTCATAGGAATGAGAACAGATATCCACTTCTGGCAACTTCTCAGGGGGTGAGAAAGCACAGCCTAGGATGTGGGAGGCTGAAGTTCCCAAGCTCCCGGGCATTCAGTCTCCATTGGGAAACCTCACAGAGGAGTCAGGAATGAAGGGTTGGGGTCCACCGGCCTGCAACGAGGCCCAGCCCGGGACTCCCAAACTCCTGAGCGGTGTATGGGTGATTCCCTTGAGCCCAGTACCAACAGTGGAGGTTCAGGCATGTCTGCTCCCAAAGCATGCCTTACCCCTACAGCGGGCAAAACTCGGACCCACAATCAGCTGTAGTAATTATTATATTTCTTTGCTTTGAATACTTGCATTATCATGGTGTGGTTTCAGTTGGACTGACTTTGTTCTTGGTGCATCCCTTGTCATTCTGAAGCGGGTTTGGATCTTTTATACCCCAGGTTGGATCATTGCCAGACTAAGTTTTCATGCCTTTAAGACACAAAGTCAAACACCTTCAAAGCTCCTGGTACCTCTGAGCATGATTTGAAACCATCATCTATAATTTATTGGTGCATGTAAACACAAGTGGGCACACTGTTGTTGCAGCCTGGGCAGGTGGAAGGCTTCAATGCAGGGCTGGAGAAGACTTTTTGTTTTGTTTGAGACAAGGCCTTACTATATAACTATTTGCAATCTCCTGCCTCAGCCTCCTGAGTGCTGAGATTACAGACACACAACACCACAATGGGGTGAAAGGTTTCTTAAAAAGTATGCTGCCTGGTTGGTGTCTCAGTGTCTGAGAGCTCCCAGGGGTCCAGGGTAGTTGATACTGTTGGTTTTCCTATGGAGTCACCCTCCCCTTCAGCTCCTTCAATCCTTCCTTTAATTCCTCCATAGGGGCCCCAGATCTCAGTCCAATGGTTGGGTGTAAGTACCTGCATCTGTCTCAGTCGGCTGCTGGTAGGGTCTCTCAGAGGACAGCCATGTTAGGCTCTTCTCTGTAAGCACATCATAGCATCAGTAATAGTGTCAGGCCTTGGTGCCCCCCAACCCCCACCCCATGAGATAGATCCCAAGTTGGGTTGGTCACTGGACAGCCTTTCCTTCAGTCTTTTCTCCATTTTTTGTCCCTGCAATTCTTTTTGTCCCTCAACTTGGGGACCGGTGTATCTACTGGAGGTGTACTCTTGGAGTTCCCTCTCCCCACCATTGGGCATTTTGGCTAAATTCATCTCCATTGAGTTCTGGGAGTCTCTGACATCCCAGGTTTCTGGGATTTTCTAGAGGGTCCCCAGACACTCACTCTTAAGAGTTTACTTATATGGGAAAATGGCAGACCATAATGTCGTCCTTGAACGGAAGGACTGTGGCCTGACTCCACAGTTCTATGAGGTTTCTCAAGTTGTGTCATCGTAAGATACAAAGGTATATTGTGTTATTTTCTTTGAGGTCTTGGGATGGTGACTTCTTTTCAGATGGCTTTAGGCCATAAAGAGTTTGATCTTGCTGAAGGCTTTACTTTATTGATCAGTAAAGGACTGTGTTTATTTCCTGTGTTCAGTAGTGACCTTAAATTTTGCTGAGATAACTGGCTAGATAAACAGTAAACAATCCTGGTGACTCTGAGGCCACAGTGTAGAAGGAGTGCCTTCTGTGTTCCTCTGCACACTCCTCTTCATTCAGATTTGGCCTTTCAAGTGGCTTCTGTTCCCTGGGTCTAAGGTGCCAGCAATGTACTAAATGCTTTGTAAAAGATGTCTTCTGTTTCCACCAAAGCTTTAAGTAGACTTTGTTACCATTTCTAGACAAGGATGTATGACCCAAAGCTCCATGATTTCTGAAGAGTCTTCTTCCCACATCTTCTGGTGACTTACTCAAATGACAGCTATTCCAGTTCCACACATTTATATAGAGATTTCATAATGGCTATGTGTCTCTAACAACTGCTCTTCGCTGAAAGCTCAGAACTGTCCCCAGCCCAGTGCGGATCCCACTAGCAGCATCTAGTTTACTTGAGTTTTGCTACTGCTGCTGGCAACTTCTGACCCCATCACTGTCTCCAAAACAGCTTTCTCTCCATTACTTATGATTTACATATACAATAAAAGGCACAAAGGTTGAGAATTACAGTTCCAAGACTTGGGTCACATATCTCTGACAACTTCAACTTAATTTTCTCCATTTCCACTTCGTTATTTGGTGACTTTGGGCTTACGGTTTTAGCTTTCATTCTAAAACATGAGTTGTGTTTGTTTGTTTGTTTGTTTTTAATTTTTATTTTTTCTTAGACTAGAACTCCTTCACATAGCCATGGCCAGCCTTCCCAGGGGTCAAAGTTAAATAATACAAATGGATGTAGTACTGATCCCTTCCAGAACTTGACTCAAACAGGGAGCTTGCTGTTTCTTTAGCTGGTGACTGTGCCTCTTCTCAGCAGAGGGCTCCACTGATCAGTAATCAGATCAAGGTGTGCTATGCCTGCCTAGCACCCATACCAACTGTTCTCAAACTCTCTTTGCTTTTTTTTTTTTTATCATATTCAATAGCCAATATCTTTACTTTAAAATTTTTAATTTTTGTGCATGTGTGTGAGTACATAAGTATGCATAGTGTGTGTGTGTGTGTGTGTGTGTGTGTGTGAGAGAGAGAGAGAGAGAGAGAGAGAGAGAGAGAGAGACAGAGAGACAGAGAGAGACAGAGAGAGACAGAGTCAGAGAGAGAGAGACAGAGAGAGAGAGACAGAGAGAGACAGAGACAGAGAGAGACAGAGTCAGAGAGAGAGAGAGAGAACCTTGGGTGTAGGTATTCACTCTCCACCTTATTTGAAAAGGGTCTTTTGTTGTTGTTCATTAATTTGTGTGTCAGCCTAGCTGACCTAAGAACTGCCAGGGTTTCTCTTGTCACTGCCTTCCAATTTCCCCAAAGGGGTGTAGGGATTAGAGATACACCCTACTGTGCCTTATTTTCATGGAGTCTCAGGATTTGAACTTAAGTCCACATGCATGCATAGCAAGCTGAGCCCTCTCTCTAGCCCCGAGATAGTTTTTGTAAGACAAGATGACAGTGCCCTTTGCTTTTCCCCCTTTTATTTTCTTTTGTCAACTGTCGTCTGATCTTGTTGAACATATTGTGTAAATGTGAGATCCATGGTGCCACTACCATCACTTAGCTCACTATGACCTCTTTGTCTCACTGAGAGCACTGCTGTATTTAAAGGAAGCTCCTTGTGTAGACTCAGCCCATCTAGATTCTTGGACTCCTGACTTTGCTTCTAAAGGGTGCAGGGCAGAGTGGAGCTGACTGCCCATGGACGACTATAGACCTGGCTGTAGAACATCTCTAAGGGAAGATGGAGATAGGTGATGGGAGGTTTAGTGCCAGGCTAAAGCTGTGATAGAACTCTTCCATATAAAATGCCCACGTGAGTGATTTATAGACTACTTCAAATATAAAGCAAAAAAAAAAAAGCTCTTTATTCAAACTTGTGACTGATAACAGGCTCCTGCCACAAAGAGCTCTCAGCCTGTAGACCACGATTGTGTTGTATCAGAGGTAGGCTTAGGGCAGGGGCCATGGAATACAGAAGTTTCAAAGGTTGTAAAACAATGGACCTCTGGAAGCCCCAGGTGTTGCTGTGTGAGACTGTTCTGCTCATCAGGAAGTGCTTAGGAGGTGCTGAGGAACAGTGAGGAGAAGATGGAGTTAGCCAAAAATAGGACAAGAATGTAGTCACTCGGGCATTTCAGATCTCACTAGTCTTTCACATAGACTTTGAACTCTGGACACTGCAGATAATATAGAGAATGTAGAGAATAGTTGAGGAATGACAGAGTCAGTTATGTGTGAGGAGGGACCAGCAAGACAAGGCTGAAAGCCAGGAATGGAAGCACACTTGTGTGATACCTAGCACCGGGGAGGCTGAGGCAAGACAATCAGGAGTTCAAGGTCAGTCTAGGCTATATAGCAAGTTCAAGGTCAACTTGAGCTATGAAAGCACACCCTCTTCTCACCCTGTGGTGGTTGATTTTTTTTTTTATCAACTTGACACAAACTACAGTCATCTAGGAGGAGGGAACATCAACTGAGGAAATGCTTCCGTCTGACTGGCCTCCAGGCGACTGTGTGATACATTTTCTTGATTGATGTGTGAGGGTCCAGTCCGCTGTAGGTGATACCATTGTTAGACTGGCTCATGAGTCACTTTTCCTGGATAAGTATGAATATCATACTTATAAAAAAAGGAAAGAAAGGAAGGAAGGAAGGAAGGAAGGAAGGAAGGAAGGAAGGAAGGAAGGATGGAAGGAAGGAAGGAAGGAAGAAAATCCTTTCTTTACAGCAAATGGAAACCACCATGAAAACAACGGCACACAAACCCAGAGAACTACAGATTGTGAGGAGCCCAACCCCAACAGATACATCCACATCACAGCTCCTGCATCTTAGGGAACATCACTGAAGAGGGGGCAGAATGGTTGTAAGATTCAGAAGTTGGAGAAGTCGCCCGTGAAACAGTCTCTTCTAGAAATGACGGCTCAAACAAGATGGGAGCAATGGTAATATCAGTGGCCATGTTAACATGTTCAAGGGGCCTTACCCTTAGACAAAGAACTGCTAGCAACTAATGACTGCTAGAAGAAGAATTAGTCTCTCCCAGGGATGGTCTCTTTACTGGTCATTCAAGGAAGAGTGGTAAGACTTGAAACCATGTACATGCCAATAGCAAAAGTGGCCTCAGCAGGTTGCATTTATAAATAATTGTGCATGCATACACACACACACACACACACACCAATAATAATAATAATAAAACAATAAGAGGAAATCAACCTGAGAGTAGAAGGCAAATGTGGGAGGGGGTGAAGGAAGGGATGAGGAAAATTATTTAATTCTATTTCAATTAAAACATATTTTAAAAATAAAAAAATGAACTGGTCAAGTCATGGGGAGCAAGCCAATCAACGGCGTTTCTCCACGGCCTCTGCTTCAGTGCCTACCTCCAGGTTACCGCCTTGCCTTCTTGCACTGGCTTTCCCGGATGATAGACTGTAATCTGAAAGCTAAATAAACTCATTCTTTCATCAGAGAAAATAACCATGACACCACCATAAAAAGTCAACACTTCATAAATAAACAAAAATTCAAACAAAAAAAATGAAAGGGAATAAAAATATTCCCTTGTAAATATGGAACAGTAAGCAACTAAGTAAGAGGGTTGTGCCCTCAACACGGTGTGCTCCCATAGGGCATCTTCACTGAGCTGTGTAAAGACTGTCTTCTTGTTCAGATGGTATTAGTGTCTTCCCGGATTAAGAGTTTAGAACTACAGATATTCAGGAGCCATGAGCTTGAAGTCTGACCATCAGTTCTACAAGTATAGTGATGCTCTTTGCTCATAACCTTTGTTAGTTATAGAATTGAAAGTGGCCAAAGTTGTACCACACAGGTCATCCCATTTTGGACTAAGGAAGTAACAAAGTTAGAAACAGCCACATCAGGTGATTTAAAAAAAAAAAAAAAAAAAAAAAAAGATCAAATAGAAGAAGAGCACTTAGTAAGAAAAGACCGTATCAACAGAGAAACTGAATGTACATGGAAATGCAGAGTGGCCGAGATCCACAGTAGGTGATGGCTTTGCAAAAGCACAGTGAGATTATGCTTACCCACAGCACCAGCTCCTGCTGTAATCAAGGGGAAGGCATTAACAGTGGCTTCCCTATCAAATAGCGCACTTAGTCTGGGAGAGAAACATTATGGGTCTCTCGGAGCCAGAGGAGACAGTGTTTCCTTGAAAACGTTCTCACTGCTCACTCACAAGATCCTGATTTCTAAATTGGTTTCAATTAAATACATTTTTTTCCCTTTGGAAGAAGCAACACTCTCCGGTAATCTCTCCTAACTATTGGCAGATCTGATGCTATAACACTCCACACCTTCCCAGTGGCTGCAATTACACACATCAGGTTTCAGAATGGACCACAAGGTAAGATTCTAGAGGTAAAAGGCTACCACTTATGGTCCCCATTTGGCTCTCATGTGTCCCAGTCTTTTATTGTTGGGAGTTATTTAGAGACACAGTCACTGGCTAACAAAACCATTTGTTAGTTAACAACGACAAAATATGAGGTTGTTTCAGACTGACACGGGGGCATTTCAAGTGAAGGGGTAGGGCTGCCAACCATTCTTTCTCCCCAGTCTTTCCTTGTTAATGAAGAATGCATTTGTTATCAAAGCCAGTTTGGCAAATGTGCTTTCACCTCTTACCTATCTAGAAATCAAAGCTGCCTGGGGAGTTATTTGAGGGTATGGTCTCCCTTTGGAGTCCATCTTGCTCCAGTCACGCTAACAGAATTGTATATGTGCATCAGGAAAACAATACAGTCTTTATACAGTTCCACCAACACAGCCTACTCACAACATGGTGGATGTTGGGAAAGCAAAAACAGTCTCACTGGGCAGATTCGGTGAAATTCTTCACCTTTGCGCTTTCTTGCCCCGTTCTATTCTTTTCCAGAGAGGAGGGGTGGGAGAGGAAAAATCTCTCTTCCCCTCCTTTTCCCTCAGCCAGATAGTTTCTCAAATCAGCTAAATATAACTCCATTTATTGTCATGCTAAAACGTTCTATTTAGCTGTGTTTAACTGGATATCATGATTCCATGAGCCGACCTTTCACTCCTGGGAAGTCGTTTTAAATTCAGTCCCCAGCAAAGGAGAATCCTTCCAATCCGTTGGCTGTGAAAGGGCACAAGTGGGGTGTGTTTTGATGTTATCTGCTTATGGTTCAGTTCTCAGTAAACCCGAGCACCAACGGGGCCTCAATGGTCCTTTGTTGTGGGAGTCTGAGTTTTAAGAAGCCTGGGAGAGCAGAGCAGGAGACCCGGGGCTGGGTTGCTGGCATCAGCCAAGGCTGCACAAAGGTACCACCTGAAAGGTGAGGCATATGGAACTAAGTGAGGTTGATGCCGCCTCCTTTCTGAGCTGATGGGGAGTTCAGACGAAAATATATGGTTTCTCTCCATTTCATTTGATCTCTTTAAAAGGGACATTTCCCACTTTCTGGGAGGCAAAGAGGGCGTAGGCGAGGTCAGGAAAGGAACTAGAAGTGTGTGAACCAGTCAAGAGGAAATTGGAGTATCCTGGACATTTATCCATCTCAAAGGTTCAGAGCTGAAACCCAACGTTTCAAGCTTGGATGTTCCCTTTTCAGGAAGCTTTTCCCTGCTCGGGTCAGTAGTACTACAGTCTGCCTGGAATTCTGCACCATTATCACACTGATTCTTTGAAAATAAAGTGTTTCCATTAAATCTTGCAAAAAGGCTCAATCTTTGTGAAAAAAAAAATCTCATTAAAAAAAAAAAAATAAGTCACGTTTTCCCCCAAAAAAAACAAGTTCAGGGTTTGATCAAATTTGTAAAGTCTAATGGCTCGGACACTAAAGGTTTGGGGTTGCGTGGGATTTTCCTTTGCTGGTGGTTTTTGTTTTTCAATTCTATTTCAACTTTCTAGTCACTCTATGGCATAATTGTTCAGCCCATTATTATTATGTTGTTGTTGTTATTGTTATTTTTACTTATTCACTTTATATTCCCCCTCCCACAATCCTCCTTCCCATTCCCCTCCCCCTTCCAAATCGCTTCTTTTTAACTTATAAGAGAG
This sequence comes from Uromys caudimaculatus, assembly GCA_028551405.1. Classification (NCBI taxonomy): domain Eukaryota; kingdom Metazoa; phylum Chordata; class Mammalia; order Rodentia; family Muridae; genus Uromys; species Uromys caudimaculatus. The sequence continues at coordinate 20,611,068 of CM052704.1, read as the reverse complement.
TAGCTGGTTCCATTGTTCATTTCCGACACCACACACACACACACACACACACACACACACACACACACATCACCATGAAAGCCACCCCTCTGCATGTATGAGGAAGGCAAGCATTCTTCCACATTCCCTTGCCTAGCCACTGGGGTACAGTTCTTACTCCACTGAGCTCCCTGAAGGCAGAAGCAGAACCCCTTTGATTTTCTATGGATTTTAGCTGCAGAAATCCTCCAAGGATGGGAGTGGTCATCTAACCCACAGCGGCACGAGCAGTACGCCTGCTTCCTCCATTAGATCGAGGTGGCCCTCATGTAAGGGTTGCAGTGTGTGAGTTACCATAGCTCTCATGTGAATCCCTTTGGGAACCTCCACTTGGATTATCTGAGTAGTCACAATCCACTCCTACTCATCTCTGTCCCCATAGCCTCTTGATGGATAATCATCACGTGAACTGGTATGAACTTGGTGGTAGAGTATAATTTTTGGTATCACGACAGTTTAGGTAAACTCTGCTTGACGAGCTGTGTTTCGTAGAATACCTCTCATCTTTCCAGGAGAAATAAATATGAGGCAGCAAGGACTCATTCATGGGCCTCCTTAGCAATCTCTCTCACATGACACAGGGGTTTCCCCTTATTCCATGGCTGCTGCTCCTAAAGGTCCTGATCTTTTAGGAGGAGGACCTCCACTTCATGATGGTGGTGCTCCTTTTGCTTAGAGAGTTCCCCTTGAAGAACTCAATAAAATTCATGGAATAGCCACTATCCTTCCTGTGTCCTCCACATGACAGGTGGGGGGTTGGGTGGGTGGGGTCACCTCTAATTCCTCCACTTCCTCTCTTCTTCTTCAAAGACCCCCAGAAGGGTGCCTGCTTCTTGGAGGTGGTCCACATCTATGACTTTAAATCAACGACATGGCAGTTTGCTCCACCTTGATGGCTTATCATTTAAAGTCTTTCCATTCATGTCCCTGGCAGCATCCTTTGCATCTGCTGCATTTTGGAAATGATTTTTTAAAAAAATCCTCTTGATCTATTGACTTCTCAGTCCTTCGTTGATAGTACTTGCACCGGTAACAGCTATCAGTCCCAGAACTTAACAGAAGTGCCTCTAGGATTACTGCAAAAAGTAAGGGCGGTGAACAAAAGAGACACCATGCCTTATACTACTGGAGGATGAGGCTGAAGAACCATCCTATCGTTGTTTTCAGTGTGGGTCTTCCGTGGCTGTACGATTGGAGGGCCTTTGTTTGGTGGGTCCTATATCTTTGCATGTCTTGTCAGCCAAAGATTTATAAAACTTCTTGTTTGTCTTCAAGATAAAAAAAAGTTTCCCAAACATTATAGGTATATTTTTGTTATTCTATCCTGACTATTATAGTGTTTGAAAGCAGGTTTTTAGAAGGATAAGCAACGCCGGGCAGTGGTGGCGCACGCCTTTAATCCCAGCACTTAGGAGGCAGAGACAGGCAGATTTCTGAATTCGAGGCCAGCCTGGTCTACAGAGTGAGTTCCAGGACAGCCAGGGCTACATAGAGAAACCCTGTCTCAAAAAAAAAAAAAAAAAAGAAAGAAAGAAAGAAAAGGATAAGCAAATAAGAACAAGCTGGACATATAATGCTTACACAATGATGCTGGAACGGTTTGGCAGGACAGCCGATTTGCATTAGTCCAACTCATGTAAAGTTCTTGAATGCTAGTTGAATAGTTAGTGTGTTGAGCTGGTAATATTCATGTAACCCACACTTCAGTACTGAGGACTCTGGGACATCCATACAGAGTTTATTCATTCTTTAACAATTCGTTATTCTCTTTTTGCCTTTAAATAGCCCAGTGGTAAATGATTTCTAACAGTTATTCTTTTTAGTGTAGAATCTAAACTAACTATTGTTTTGGCATCTTTATTTTTTTGAAAAAAAAATATTTGCTAACATCTGGCTTGTTTGTCTCAGAATGGACCTCGCGGGCTCCAGGCTGGTCTTCTTTATACAGAGATGATGTTAAACACTTCCTCCTCCTCCTTCCAGCCCTCAAGTGCTCAGGTTACAGAGAGGAGCCGAAGGTGCCCAGCTGTTCTTCTAACCCTGAGCCTGGGGCTTTGGTGCTCTGGGCATCGCAGTTAGCTTCATCTTCAGAGCAGCGTTTATGCTTCTAAAGTTGTTTATTCCCTCTCTGTTTTCTTGATCACCACGATGAGGATAATCTCAATTTCACCAGCCTTTTAAACGAACCCATTTGGGGTTTAATTCGTCCATGACTTAATATATGTGATTAAGTCATTAATCCTGAGCCTTTCTTTTTGCTGTCAGAATTTAAAGCTATAAATTTCTTCGTCCTGACACATTGATTTTCATACATAACCCGTTTAAAGTGTTGTGCAATAATTTAATTTTGATTATGATGTCTCTCTTTTGCCATTAATTATTTGAAATGTGTTTGAAAATTTCCAGGGAAGTGGCAGTTGATCTCATTCTTTCTGAGGGGTGTCTGTGAGGTTTACTAGGCTGGCTGGCTGGCTGTTTAATTTTTGTAAAACGACTTTGTTAATCTGAGAAGTCATTGGATGCAGTGTTTTATATGCTTCTTTTTTTTTTTTAATCAGGCTCCTTGTTAGTGCTGTAAATCTATGTCCTCAATTCTCTTTGTTTGTCTGGTCTATCAACTGTAAGTTGGAGTCCATAAACAAACACATGGGCCTCTCTTACGTGCCTCTGTTTTGTATTCATGCTCTCTGGAGCTGTAAACACCCATAAAAGTTTAACATGGTTGTGTGCTCCTTGGCACGTATGTCAGAGTAAGCCTCTGCTGATGGTGTAGGAACACCTTCCGATGCTAATTCTGCAACAACCCCGCAAGGGATGCATCCCTACTTCTGTGGGAAATAGCATGATGCCCTTGCTCTGCTCACTCCCAACCCCACCCGTGTGCCCTCTCAAGCTCAGAGATTCTACAACTTAGAAACACGTCTCCTATGGCCCTGTGGTGAGCTTCTGGGTGCAATTAGTCTTAGCACTTGTTCTTACAGGAGATTTAGATTGGTGTGAATTCAGTTATCATGAGTCAGAAATTCTGCATGAGGAACCTAGTAAAATGGGCACTGGATACACATGGCTTCCAAGCCTCATGGCCCGATGCCAGGATCCGCATGGTGGAAGGAGAGAACTAACTACTGTATGTTGTTCTCTGACCTCTATATGAATGCCACAGCATGCGCATGTCCCCAAACAAACAAACAACAACAATGATAAAAAGAATAAAAGTAATAAGTAATAATAATAAAGAAATCTGGCATTAATCGCCTATTTGTTAGCAAGAAAGATGCTTGAGATAAACGGTTCTGAGGCTAGAATTGTACCTGAAAACACAGCCTGGGGCTTAGCCTCTAATGATTTGAAGTTATTCATATATAGGTAAAAATGCCCATTTTAACTAGCCAGAATGGGTTTTATTGTCTGTAGCTGTGCTATGAAAAACATACCCATTATACAGAAGAGGAAAATTGAGATGTGCAAAGGAGTAGTGTCTTGCACAAGATGCACAACTAATAGATGGCAGTACTGGCTTGGGAACCTAAGCCCTTCAAAGCCAGGTTAGTCCTTCAACAGCAGGACTGGGCTCATACTCTAGAAACCCCCTGAGCCATGAAGACCCTTTAAAAGAACTTTACATGCAGATCCAAAGTCTTGGTTCATGATAACCCTGTGATAAGGTTATTGTACTGGCTAGTTTTGTGTCAACTTGACACAAGCTGGAGTTATCACAGAGAAAGGAGCTTCAGGTGAGGAAATGCCTCCATGAGATCCAGCTGTAGGGCATTTTCTCAGTTAGTGATCAAGGGCGGAGGGCCCCTTGTGGGTGGTACCATCTGTGGGCTGGTAGTCTTGGGCTCTATAAGAAAGCAGGCTGAGCAAGCCAGGAGAAGCAAGCCAGTAAGAAACATCCCTCCATGGCCTCTGCATCAGCTCCTGCTTCCTGACCTGCTTGAGCTCTAGTCCTGACTTCCTTTAGTGATGAACAGCAGCATGGAAGAGTAAGCTGAATAAACCCTTTCCTCCCCAACTTGCTTCATGGTCATGATGTTTGTGCAGGAATAGAAACCCTGACAAAGGCAGTTACTAAATAAAAGATGGTGCAGCTCCAACAAGAGTGGCTGAAAGTGTCAGTCCATTCATTCATCCTGTCGCTGCCTTGCCTTTGGGTAATCGCTATGTCCTTTCCTCTGTATTTCCTGTTCACATAAATGTCTGTGTTAGTTTTGGGGCTCTCGGGCATTTGCTCATCCAGCCAGGGTAGCGAGACAAAAGACATAAGTTCTTAGTGTGACAAGGATGCTTCTGTAATATCTCTCTCATGAGCAGATAATGAATAGTTTAAAATTTAACTTGTGTCATTGAAATCCACTATGGAACCATTCAGAGCTGATCCACTGAAGGCAGACAGGGAAGAGCAGGAGAGAAAGCAAGAAGATGATCTCTAAAACAAAATGGTAGGTGTGACGCAAAGACAGAGGAAGAGAAGGGGGCCGAGAAGACATTGGTGGTTTCACTACGCCTGCCAACGTGTGGCGGATCCTCTCTACCATGTCCCACACATGTGCGCTCTCTCAATCCCCTTGTTGCCATTGTCTAGCCAAGCAGAGGGGTTCAGAGAAGTTAATAAGTAACCTCCCCAGTCACACACTGTTAAGAAGGAAAGGCAGGACCGTTTGGCTTGATCAAAGCCACAGTATGTTCACCTGGCGAGGAGCGAGGCACATGGTGCCCTGCTAACCTCCCTCCGTGCGTCTGGATTATGCACTGCCAGCCTTCTACTCTATGTGGGACAGTGAGGTACATTATATACTTAGTGTATATTTATGTATCTGCTAATTCACACACAGAGGCTCATAAACACACATAACCCACAATTATTCCCCTCCCCAAAGCAAAGAAAATTGGTTAATTTCTGTGTATACTTTGACCAAAGTCTTCTGGAATAAATACTTACCAGAAGGAAGACATAATAGATGACAAATGGGGTAACATTCTCAAGTGCCATAATTTTAGGAGTAAGGCAAACCCCTCACTCCAGCCTCACCTCCCACATTTAGTGAGTAAACCACGCCGCATAGGCCCAAAAAAGCAACAGGAAAATATCACAAAAAAGTGGAGGGACCATGAAAATTCTTTCTGAAGGTCCATTCCCCTAAGGGTTGAAGTCAGGCATATGGTTCTATTCATCAAACTCTAGACAAAGGGCTTGGCTATTTTATGCCCCGATCATTATTGTTGGTTAAATTAAAGTGCGATCAAAAAACATGTAATGGAATATTAATTTCAGTTACTGGGGCTAATTGAAAACATAGCAAGAGTTGTGACTACGGAGACCGGAGTGAGAACACTCAGATGCACGCCCAAGACCAGCTTACTCTTTTCAAGTTGGGCAGTAGCGTATTTTCAAGGAATGGCTGTTATCCCTAGAGTCATACTTCAGTGCATCAGGAGCAACAGTTAGCCTGGGAAAAAGGAAGAAGAGCTAACTCAGCTATCAGCGGGTTTCAGAAATGCAAATTCGGTCTTAAAACCATCAGTTGCTAATTTGCTCACATGAAAGACAGTGCAGATTTATATAATCCCTGAAGCCAAGAGCCAACCATCTTTCATCTTGCTGTCCTCAGCTCGAAGCCCAGACCCTGGCACCGAGCTGATGCTCATCCGTAGTGGGTGACTGATGGAGGGATGATTGTTAGAGACTTATGCCTGCTGTCACAAACAAGAGTGCTTGCTCGCTCAGACAATTGCCCGTCAGCAGTGAAAGTATAGTCCGGCAAGAATTGGAGGAGAGAAGTCAATTGGTATAAAAGTCTAAAAGATGAATGTAACTAGGAAATTATCTTTAAGATTTATTTACCTTTATTTTATGTGTATGAATACTTTGCTTGTATGTATATATATGTACCACGTGCATGCCTGGTGTCATAGGATGTTAGAAAAAGTTACTGGATACCCTGAAAATGAAGTTATAGATGGTTGTGAACCACCATGTGGTTGCTGGAAATTGAATTCGGGTCCTCTGAAAGAGCAGTAAGGCCTCTTAGCTGCTGAGCCATCTCTCGAGTCCGGTACCTAGGAACTTCTGTCTGCTTTATCTATGGCTGCATTCTCAGTACTTAGAACAGTGCCTGGCAGCTGTTAGGTGCTCCATAAGTCTGTGTTGAATTGATGCAGCAATGCTTGGAATGGATTGGAAGAAGCGGATGGGGTTTGGAGCTCAGAACTTTACAATGCAGTTTTATATCTGCGCTGAGAATGGGCTGAGTTGTTGGTATTGTTATTTAAGGTAAATATAAGAATAAATCCCATGATTTGCCTTGTAGGATTAACAAAATGTAAAGGATCAGGGTGATGCTTTTCAAGGTATCAATACAGCCAATTGAATAAGAGTTGTTCTAGAAAGACTAAGACGTCTAGAACCTCTGAGAGGCTGCAGCCATGTTTGTGGTAGAAGAGGTTAGTGTGTCCTTGTGGAGAATTCATAGTAAGTTGGGACCCTGTCCTTCGGTAACTCCTGCTTGCTAACAGGGGTTGACTTTTTCTTGAAAAGCTTGATGTCCTTGCTTTTTACAAGAGCGCTTTACTGATTGTTATAGGCTAGCATGACGGGGGAGATGCGAGCCACTGTGTTTAAGCAGTGCTACTGAATATGTTCTTATAAAGAACGCCCTCCAGATGTACCCTGACTGGAGCTCTTGAAGGCATAAGGGAAGGAAATGCTGGCCAAGCAAGCTGTGTGCACCATAGCAGGAACCATTTGTGTGGGGTTAAAAACATGTCATCAATATTCAATGGTTCCCTATATGGCATGTGACAGCTCCTGAAGTGACTGTGTGTGGTACTCTATGCATGTGGGTGGTATTCTTTTCCTTCTTATACAAGTATGTATATGTCATTTGTTGTCTTCTCCTTTTGTTATGCTCTTAACCATCTCTCTAAATTTAAAGAGAAGGAACCAGACATGAAACAACATTTATTCTCCCTTGGTCAAGTACTGCATTTTCTGAATCCATTTTGAATTCAGCTCAAGTGATGCAGAATTAGCGAAGTCTTGCCTACAATCACAAATTCAAAATATTGTCACAAAATTTCCTGTTCCTATATTGTTTCATTATTGTACGTGGGAGGCAGAGTTATATATATATTTAATGTATCTCTTTTGAATGGTACCCCAAGATGCAGGCAGCAGTTTTCACATGGTAAAAAAAAACAAAAAAACAAAAACAAAAACAAAAACCACGGCCTTTTGCATTTTGTCCTGCCCTAAGTACTGTGTGGTTCTGAACCCCTTCTATCCCCAAGTGAAACTCTTGGTGCTGGGGCATACAATGGGACTCTCTTTAGCAACCAAGATGAGGGGGAAAGTCACAGGGCAAACTGTAGACCCAAGGGCACATATGGTGTACGGCTGAGAAACTTACAGTAGTTCTTCAGACAGGAAAAGACGTCGACTCTGCAAGCTGAAGCCGCTCCCAGCAATAACTCACTCAGTGGCGTTTACTTGGCCGAACACCAAAGGTCTTGCTGAACGGGTAATATACAGAGTCGATGCTGATGGAAGAATGAATTACACTAGCAGTTCCCAGGAACACTATGTGAGTTTTCCATTATTTAGAATGACCCCCCCCCGCCCCAAACTCTCTCAAAGCTCTATGTTTCAACTTTCTCCTGTGACTCTGAAACTGACATAGTGCTTTTGGTTGTTGTTTGTTTGTTTAACCTAACCCAAAAGACTTTTCTGCAGGTTGTAGTATGGCTTCCCTACTGCAGAGCAGGTGCTGAAAATGTTCTGCAAGAGTCTGTCTCATGATGGAACTGAGCTACAAGTAGACTCGGGAGAACCTTTGTGTGCTGAGAAGCAAGTGAGCTGCCTTATGCAGCATGCTGGTCCCTACTGTCTGAGAAGGAATCAGGCAGGTACTGATGGAGGAGCATAGACTGTAATGCTTTTAGTGATATGTGGTGCGAGGCAACTGGAAGGTGGACTTCTTTGTAAGTACTGGTTTACAGCTCTTTTTATTTTCCTTCTGAATTAGGAATATCCATTGGCCTTCAATCATTTTGTAGCTGAAGTTTAACCTTTATTTAGAGGCCATCTAGAATCTTCACAGTACAGATGAATGAATGAATGAATGAATGAATGAATGAATGAATGAATGAATGAATACATGGGGATTTTTATAGAGGGGAAAATTTGTCATGTCAGACTTAAGATGACAGAGAACATTTTTTTCTTCTTCTAAGACTCGTGTATTTTTCCTTATACACCTCTGGATTTCAAGCAGCTTTGTTGGGGACAATGTAGAGAAGTACCTAAGTCATTCTTCAAATCCAAGGATTTGGCACTGGCTAAAGACATAAAGATGACAGGGGGACACTCTTTCTTTCATGCTCCTCTCCCGTTTCCTGGGTATCCCTCTACCATTGCAGCGCCAGTGTACAAACCTTAAAGCCGAGCCAGACAGAAGTGAGCGAGCAGATGGCACAGCCTGTTGGGAAACCCCCTCAGCCATATACCTCCTCGGTAGAGGCCAACTCTCATCTTCCCTTCCGTTCTCCTCCGTTCCTGAACTTCCAGAGTGGGAAGTAACTTTCTCCCACTCCATTTGGCTTCCAATGTCTTCAACCTAGTGTGCCCCAATTTCTGCCTCTACAAAATGGCTTCCACTAGAGTTCAGTGACAACACAGTTGTCTCGTGAATATGTTAACGATCTTCCCATAGACAAATGTCTGCACTTTGATGTTAACCCCCCCCCTCATCGTTCTTAAACAGCCTTGGTTCCCACAACCTTCTGACCTCACTATCACCCCGTCTCACAAGATTTTCTTCCTTTGCATGTTGCTATTCCCCAGTGGTTTCTGGGTTCCTCCTCTCCTTTCTCTCTTGCAGTTTCAAGTGCTTCCTGCTGAGATCTGGACTCAGATTTTCAACTGCAGTTCAACCCATCATAGTCCTCCAAAATCAGTCCTTCCTCTGGTCTTTTGGACATGCTCAGAAACCCCATATACCAACTTGAATATGTAGGGTTCCATCATGGCTTACCTGTTGAAGGCTCGGCCCCCAGGTGGTGGTACTGTCCAGAAGTGTGTAGTTCCAATTTATGAATGAGCTCATACGGAACGGGTTATGGGGAGGTGGAGCTGGCTGTAGGATGCAGATCACGGGAGTCATGACTTTGGGCTGTTAGGAGGAGGGCCTAGCTGCAGAAAATAAGTCACTGGAGTATTGACTTTGAATGGTATATCTTGGGCCTGGCCCTTCCCTCTTTACTTCCTGACTTCCATGACGCTTCTCAGCCACCCTTCCTCCATAATGGCTGTGCCTTGCTACCACTCTCAAGCTACCACTCTGGAGCTAGCCAGCTGAAGATCAAGTCCTCTGGAACTGTGAACTGAATAAATCTTTCCTTCTTTAATTTGCTTTTCCTCAGATATTTGTCCAATCAATGAGAAGTTATATCCCACCATGTGCCTGAACTCCTGTGATAGAAGTCTCATGTGAATGCTGCCCACAGGACTGTTACCCAATTCTCTTGGTTTTGCTTCTTGAATGACCGTCAAGTACACACACCCATTTTCCACTGCAGTTTAACTACTTTTGTTTTTGCTTGTTTTTGTTGAGACTGCATCTTGATATGTAGCCCTGGCTGATCTTGAACTTGTGTCAGTTCTGACCCAGTCTCCTGTGTGTTCAAATCACAACATGTCTTAGCACATAGAACATAGCTGCTCATGATTCTTTAATCCTGTTTTTTAAACTTCCAGCATATTTCACCTTATAATTCATTTTATATACTGACACAATTATCAACCTAAGTGTAATGGCACAGGCCTATAATCCTGACACCCGGAAGAATGATAGCTGTGAGATTGGGGCTAGCCTGGGCTACACAATAAGATCTATAACCAAACAGCTCTTCCTAAATAATTACTTTAAAGAATATCACCTTGATTTTTCTGCTTATGGTTCTTCCATAGATCTTTGTGATCTACAAGATAAAGCTTGAAAATATTATGTCCATTGTCTACTGGGTCTTCTTCCATTTGCCTTACATGGGTTAGCTCTTTCACCATGCACGGGTGAGTTAGTGAGCAGAGGGTGGTTAGTATTGCAGGAGTGGGTTTCTGAAAGATAAATTTGGCTCTCTTCTCTCTCTCTCCACTATCCGTCTCTCCTCTGCCTTTCACCATGGGGGACCGAAGGTGAGCAGCTGACCGCTGCATGGTGAGGGCAGGGCTTGGAAACCCGCTGTGGTCCACGACCGCCGTACAGCCCAAGCTTGGGTTTGGTGAGTCAAACACTGCTACAACTGGTTCCTGCCATCGACCTTGTCCGGCGAAAGGCTGTAAGTCTTCTTCTGTGGATGAGGTTAAGCCGTGGGAATTCAAGAGATGGCCCTTGAGGATGAAAGATGTTCAACAGAGAGACCGTGGTGCCTATAAAGTTAGCCAATAAGGGACATGTAAAAATTCCTCTGGCGACCAGCAAGAACTCTGCTGAGGGTAAAAAGCACAGCATTTTGGTGGCCCAGTTTCCACGGTTTCTTTTATTTATTTATTTGTTTTAATGTGCTTGGGAGAGAGAGCAGAGAAAATCAATTACTGTCTACAATAAGTCTGTGGTAAAGAATAGTAGCGGTGTTAGTGGCTACTGAGGGTTTGCCTCCCAATGTCACTTTATTGTTTTGAATTTTATAGAGAAAAAACTTCATATTCTATGGCGATCAAATTAAGATTTTTTTCTTTCAAAATTATGTGTAATTCAGCCCAATTTTGAAACTGCAATAAGTAAAACCGAGGTTTTTATTTTCAAGGATAGAACAATGTATATTTAATTTTGATTTTTAAAAGAAATGTGCAAGTATAAAACTTGTTCCAGAGATTTGGCTCTTATCTAGGAGGCAGGTGCACCAAAGACCAGGAATGTACAAATAAATAGTAATAGTATAACACGGATTTCAGATTTTCTGAGTGTCACATTAACAATGTGAAGTTTTCCACTGACTGATATTTGAATGTCACACCCCCAGCAAACCTGTAATTAAAGTTATTTTGGCATTTTCAAATCAAATCCCTTCTTTTGGGGGGTGGGCGGGTTATAATTCCACTTTCAAAATGTGCTTCCAGATAAAATTTGACATGAAATACAAAGTCTTATCCAGGCGACAATTCCCCTCCACCTTCCACCATGAAGTTGAAGTGTTTTAAGTCACAGAGGCACGTTTAAGGTGGGCGTCGGGACCTCGCTTGTTTGCGGAACAATTGGCCATACAGCGGTCATTGTAATACCAACAAGGCAGTTGTAGGGGACAGGAGTAGCAACATTTACTGCTTCTCCTGTTAAGAAGAATATTAACTGATTGATACTCTTCTCTGAAAGAAGCAACACTTGCCTGGTGATAGTGGCACAATCAGAATAAAAGAGGGCATCAAAACCAGCAAGCAAAGCATCCAGCCTCCCCATGGACCGTCAGCCGCCTCTCTTTTTGCGTGCTGTCTCCTCCTTTGAATCTGCTGGGCACAAATGTTTTGTGTGGAATTCTACCAGTTTTCTTTGTCACTCACATATGTACCTATGCCTGCTTCTGTGTCTGGAATGGGAAGGGACAAAGCACTACCAGGATCATCTTCTGCCTCCCCTCCCCCTTCAGCTCAGTGTTGCTTCTGACTAGGAGGGGGCTGTTGGGGGGGGTGCTTTAGACCTTTCTTAAAGAGGTAGCTAAATTCTCCAGTGGCATTTAGAAAGTAAAAGGAGAATGCTTGGGGAGGGGGGATATCTTATGCAGGGGGAGGGGTCATGGAAAGGCCATTCAATTCTTGCTGGAAGGTCACAGGGGCAGTGGGAGGGGTCATGGAAGAATGACACCCTTTAGGTTTACTGCACACTCCGGTGGAGGAAAATGTCAGTATAATCTTTCTTGTGCTACACATTCTAGAACATGTCTGCCAAGATACCATACCAGTCTAGGGCGGTGTGGGCACTACAATCCTGTGTTAACTTCACAGTGATCTTTCCTAAAACTTCAGACCACTTTACACAACCAAAGACTTCCTTTCCTTCAAGGTCCACTCGTGTTACTAATCCCTTTCTCTCGTTCCTCCTCAAACTTATGTGCAACTTAATTTCAGAAATAACAGCAGTCAAACCTTAAATACACCTACGGGTTTGAAGGCTCTGGTGGCGTCACCACAACATGTACCTATGGAAGGAAAAGAGCTGTGCCAGGTACCACCACTGAGCTAAACACCATATTTCATGATATGCCTTTATAGCAAATTAGAGGGTTCCCATTTCCCAGTCAGCTGGCCATAAGATGTCAGGAAGTGGTTTTGTTTTGTTTTGTTTCTTCTTCTTTAACACAGGGCCCTTAAGAATTTGTAGCGATGTATTTTTAATACTGTCAGTAAACAGCTTCCTCAGGACACAGAGGGGCAATAATGGGAGCTGTTAACGTGTGAAAAGCAACCGGCTAGCAAAGGTTAATCACAAGCTGCCCACTAATGACCCCTACAGCCCTCCGTTTAAACCCAACAGCACTTGTAAAGACCAATCAGGTGAATAATTTCCTGTCTGAGGTAGCCTTTATGGTTCAGAATAAAAGCAGAGTTGATTTTGAATAGAAAGGCCCCTAGCAGGGGCGGAGGTTATTATTATTAAGCTGATCTAAACACCTGGGTTTCCCACTGGACCCAATTACAATTCCTCCATTATGTCTAAATATTTCAACCATTTCTGTGGCACTGTGGATTAGCACATTACTAAGGTAGGTGAGAACTGGGAGACAGGAAAGTTGAGGAGTGGCAAAGACCCCCCCCCCCCCCATCCTCAAGGTGATGATGTCAGTACAGAGGCTGCCTAGGATAGGAACAGGAAAGGTACCAAGGGTCAGAGCTATCTCTGTAACTCCCTGAGTTCATCCCACCTCATGAAAGACTTCATGTAAAGCCATTCAGACTAAGAACAATTTTACTATTTTAAAGAACCGTAGAGGAGAAGATACACTGTGAGTCAGCAGTCAGGTCCCCAGATTAAAGAACTAAAGTAACTTCTGCTGTGTGTTCTATCCACTTTCCCTGCCCTCTTTTGGGGTGGCTGTATTTTGCTGATCCTTCTGCATTTTATTATATGCTTGGTTAAACATTACTCCGGGTCCAATAAAATTGCTTAAGTCTTTGAAGATTTTATTTCCACCTCCAGTTTGCAGATCTGAACATATTGGGGTGAGGTGCATGGCTGAAGGCTCGTATCAGGAGACAATGATATATTTAGGCTCACTGAAGGGACAGGATTTAAAAGCAACAATAAGCTTTCCAGGTTCCAACTTGGAAGCTACGATTTGGGTGGTCCTTTGGAGAAGCGGCTCAGTTTGTACTCAGAGCTTCCATCTACCCTCTTAGCATGCTGACTTCCTATCTCATTGTACGATGTGTGTAATCATCCTTTTCTGATAATTGTATTATAAGACATAAGTCAAACAAAACAAAACAAAAATACAACTTTCACCTTAAGGGAAACGAAAGAATTTGTGCTAGAGCCAAATTTGAATGACTATGGCCTGGGAATAAAGATTTGGGGTTCCCCAAATTCTATGTGCCAACATAAAGAGTTTTGTGAAGTCTTTTAATTTTACAGAACAAAGAAAGTCCTAATCAGTGAAGGCAAGTTTAAAACACCCTGGTTGGTACATCAGATGGGTGGTCACAGTAAGAGAGGGGAAGCTTTCTTATAGGCTTCAGATGTTATCTGATGACATTCTTAGCTTTGGGGTTGATGGGATCTAGTTAGTGGTCTGCTAAATTAATCAATTCCCAAAGGGTTTTGTCTATTAGTCACCTGGGGTAAATTCTGACCCAGGTGGGCAAGGAATGCCTATTCAAGGGTCTAAAGCTAGCCCAGATAAGGTAGTTAGGATCTGGACCTTCAACAGGTCAGGCCCTTCACATCCCTGGAGTTCTAACCAATCAGTGCTTGCAAACAGGGTTTCTGAACTGGAGCCCTCATCCACAGCCCCATAAAGAGACTCGAGCACAGTGGAAGGCTCACAAAGGAAGCAGATGTAGTGGGGTCTGACAGTTACTTCCTGTGATAACTTGAGTTTCCCAAACTTGCTATCTAGCACAGGCTAGCCTTGAACTTCTGATTCTTCCTCCACTCCCCAAGTGCTGGCACTAAGTTCAATTTTCCAAGAGCAATGCTCCTTCCTGGATGGCTGTAGGGGTGTGTGGTCACTTCTATGCCTGACAGGCACTGTAACGTGTTAGTTTGGGCCCCTTTCTTCTTGTTGGAATCCTGAATTCAGCACAGGGACTTGATTAAGCAGCTTCAGGAATCATTCAGATTTAGTACTGGAGATCACCCGTTCCAAATAGCAGACAGAACACCTTAACTTTACACCAGCCTAAGCTGGAGAGGAAGGATGCTTGTGGAGCTTGGTCACGGTGTGTTTTCACTTTTCCTATCTTTACCACCATAGGAAAGGAGCCAATCACCCCTGAGCTCCAGCCGGACTCTGTTAGAGAATTCAGAACATGGCAAACCAGATCCTTATGCTTTGCCAAAGCTAGTAGCTGAGGTTGGAAGTTGGAAGAATGTTGACCGCCACTTTTTATTAAGGGCAATGGGGGTGCGCTGGTGGGTCTGTCCTCCAGGAGTAGAGGCATAGCCTTAACTTAGAAGTCAGTAATCCTTACTAGAAAATGACCACACTGATTTCCAGCCTTGTGCTTCTTCCAGAGGTGCCTAGGACACGGGCTTAGAGGAAACCACCTCTCCCTGGGCTATACCCAATTCCAGGCTGCATCCGGATTCAGTCCTGCCACACCCAGAGCCCTGTGACTCAAATATCTCTGTTCTTTCCAAGTTCTTTACCCTACAGGGCCAATTTGTCCTCTGTGGGACCAAATAGCCGATCTAATAATTATTCCATCTTAATTTCTCTATAAATTATAAGGCGCATTCCCTTGATTGATACTAATATGAGGTAATGAGAAGTGAGGGTGGGGGAGAGAGAGAGAGAGAGAGAGAGAGAGAGAGAGAGAGAGAGAGAGAAAGATGTGCTTTGCAACAGCTTCCTGAAGACATCATGTACATTCAGCCTGCCTCCACCTCCACCTCAGATGCACAGACCTACAAATTTACAGTGGGGGCAGTGGGAAATTACCTTAAGGGGTCAGGGTTGGGTGCTGATAGCTGGACCTGAGTCCGTCAGAAAGTTTCTACATTTCAGTGAACGCCCTGGCTTCACAATCCCTGGCATATAACAGCTTATATCTGTTGGTTAGACCCCAGACTATGTGACAAAAAGTTCACAAAATCAAGGAGAAAAATGGAATTATGTGAACTTCAAAATATCCTATGCTGTCTTGTTTCATTTTTATTAGCTTTATAGGAACAGAAAAAGAATCGAGTTGAATGTTTGTTTCAACTGTAGAGCAGAGCTTCATCACAGCCCCTGAGGATGCTGCTGGTCCCTGTGGCATGCTGCCTCTGTATGTGGGTCTCTATCACTTGTCAGAGGACTGACTTACAGCAGAATGTCATTCATGTGCCAGATTCCATAAGTGATTTTTAGGTACCCGCTATGTGGCGGGCACTGTCCTAGAAACCATTGGTTATGGCTGAATAGGACAGCTCTGCCATCAAGTTTTGTATAATCTAGCAAAGTACACAGATATGTAGATGAATAACAAAATAAGAAATTGCAGGGTAATACTGAGACAGGTGGTGTGTCAGAGAGACCGGCTATGGCAGGGATGCAGACGTGACACGGGGACTTTCTGTCTGGTGAGATTCTTGTACATACTCATTCTTTTGTACAGCCACAATAGATGATCAGATCTGTGAGGCAAGAGCTTTTCCCTAATGACAGGACCTCATGGTGGAAACCTCAGGCAGGGTCTTATGTATTCCTACCTCACCTGGAACTTGCTGTAGCTAAGGATGACCTTGAACTTCTCATTCCCTATCTCTGCTTCCCAAGTGCTGAGGTCACAGGCCTGAGTCACCCAAGGAGTCCACACTGATGATCTCACAGGATCCTCCTACCTTCTGAGTGGAAGTACTCTCCATTTCATAGAGGACTGGTCTACATTCGTGCACAAATAGAATGCACAGTTGGCTAGGGTCTTGTGTACTGCACTTGACCCTTGAGACGTCTCAGGGAGCTTGAACTTTCACCCTTTGAAACCTTCTAACAGCCTGGAAGGACCCCAGAGGGCTTTGACATTCAATTTGAAAACAAGGAAAATGAATCCATAGAGCTTTGATGTCACCACTACTAGTACAGGGGGAGCTGACTTGCACTTGGGGTGACTTGCTTATAATTCAGCCTTCTTCCCAGCAGAGGAAATGGACGATTTGTACCAGTGTAGACACTGGAACCCTGTCCCCCCATTGCCACCACCAATTCTGTACTGGATTTACAAATCTACAGAACATCTCATGTCATATAGTGAGGTAGGCTGGGGATATAAGAGATATAAGGTGCAACTTGTTCCTGGGTCTAGAAGCTATGTAAAGTGACGCCCTCATAACCTTGCTCAGAAGTTGTTTAATAGAAGAGTGGAGTTTGTCCTACAAGGCCAACACACCATGCAGAAAGCAGTGATCTGAAAAATGTATTTTTACGGAGAAATCGGAGGCAAGGACCTTGTAGCTAGTTCATGATGAGCCCTGAGAGTGATGGAAATGTCACAGTAGTGTGCCCACAGAGGCCAGCTTATTGCTGAGGGACAGAGGTGAAGCACTGTGAAACTGTGGTGGGAATGGAGACTCCTCCGTGCTGGGGGGTCAGCAGCAGAAGTCTGTAGGTGAGCCCTCATCTCATCTCAGTGGCGGTGTCCCGAGAAGCCTTTAACAGAAGCTGCCTCGGCCTTGTCATTTGCCTCCTTCCGGAGACAGAAGCCTGTCTTCGGCACTCTGCTGGGGAATTCTAAACCCATCATTCTCTGTGAACAAAAAGACCCTTCATACGAGCTGAACAGCACATGGGTTCTCAATGTCTAGGTCTCAGCATCTTGAGAAAACATGACCCTGCTCTTTTCTTGAGAAGGTGATAGATATTGTTTACTATTTCTCATTCTGAGGAATATATAAAGAGAAGCCACGTGCAAGTGCCAACTTAACTGGTCTCTCGCGGTGACACGAGGTTAGACAGAGGCTGGCGTGGAAGCATTTCACAGATAACGAAAACAATACGTCTATGGGAAAGCTCTTAAAGAACGAACCCTCTCAGAAAGGCAAATGAGAGGCAAATAAGTGAAAAATACGTAATCTATCACATGCCCTGCAAGGAATAAGAAACGGTAAATACGAGAAACAGGACACTCTGTGAACTGGATTGTTACCTAGGAGTGTGGCAGCACCCTTCCACTCCCCCTCCACACACACCCCTTCCACTCCCCCTTCGCACACACCCCTTCCACTTCCCCTTCACACACACCCCTTCCACTCCCCCTCCACACACCCCTTCCACTCACCCTCCACACACACCCCTTCCACTCCCCCTCCACACACACACCTTCCACTCCCCCTCCACACACCCCTTCCACTCACCCTCCACACACACCCCTTCCACTCCCCCTCCACATACACTCCATGGGGGGTGGGAGCACAAAAGTTTAAGTTCTGGCATCTTTCCTCAGACTCCATCCACCTTGCATTTGGAGACAAGGTCTTCAACTGGCCGGCCTGAGGGATCCACTGTCTCTGTCTCCCCAGACTGGGCATTCTAAGTGCACACAGCACAGCCTGGTTTTCCCTGTGGGTTCTGGGAACCATGCTCCAGTCCTCAGGGTTTCTGGATGAGAGCCTTCCTTCCCAGCTCTCCATTCTCTGATGGCATTGCCCTGAAGGAATGGCTGCCCAGGGCTCTGACCATTCTCTGACTGAGTGGGCACAGCTCTGCACTGCCCTACTATACTGCATTACTGTGATTAGGTCTTCTGCACTGCAGGGAATGAGCTCACTGAGAGAGCACCCCATATTGAGTTGCCCAGCGCAAAGCAGGTGCTCAGTAAACAGTGACATTGATGACCAAGTGGGTAAGGGAAGCTTTGTGTCCTAAACCCTGTTTGATAGATTAAACAATTGTCTTTGAAGAATGATTTTCGAAAGTTCTGGAAGACCTCGTAGCCTGTGCACTACTGAGTGTTGCAATGCGCATCATTCCATTAATTACTCCGGGATATTTTAAAGTTAAATTTATTCAACCTGGGGTAATCCAGATATATTTGCTTCTGATGCTGAAATCATGTCCAGTAGCACAGAGAAAACACACCTTAAAAGTTGAGTAAGAATATGAACTGGCTAGTCCTGGGTGTGTGCTAAGCTGTATACAAGATCAGTTTGAAAGGAGACGGATTAATGTAGAAAGATTTGAAAACTCTTGCAGTGACAGCTTAGAGGACACACTGGAGCTGACTGGAGGGTACAAGTGAGGGACCGTGGCTTTCCATCTCCAGGTACCAGAGAGAACTCCTACTGCCTAGCACTGACCCTGTGTGTGGTCATGGCTGGCTGAAGGAGCTCATACACACTCAGCATACAACTTTCCAGTTCTGAGGGATCTAGAGAGCTGCTGGGTGTGTCCTCCTGGGGTTGTGACAAGGACAAACACCCACACCCACACCTTTCCTCTTTGCACTGGGCCAAAGTATCTAGTCTGGTCTGTTTTGCCCACTTCTGGCCTCCTTGGGAATCTGAACACGAGCTGACATCTCTGCGGCTGTCTAATGGCTTGGTGAGCTCAAAGGTCCAGAGAGGACAAGTGATTTCCGGATGGACACTGGGAGTTGGCCCTAGGAGTTGGGACTCCTGTCTTCCAGCGTAAGGTCTTCCATATTTCCCCTAGTGAAGAATGCACTGGAATCTGGCCCCACTCTGCAGGGGGACCTACCCCACTCCCTTAACAGATCCACTCCAGTTCTCAGAGTGTCCATCTTCATTTCATAGTTTTCCTGGAAGCCTGCAAGCTTCTCAAGTGCATGCATTTCTCTGGTAGAGTAGGCCTTTCCAGTGTTCCTGGCCCAGATTCCCTTTGGAACTCTTATTTCTGACCCAAGTTCATGTGCTTTGGAGAAAGTGTAACTTCTCCCACGCTGCACACTCTCCAGTTGTCAAAAACCTCCTTGAAAACAGACAGGGAGCGAGGTGTGCCGACTTCACACACCCACTCCTGAACTCCTGCCCCCCTCTCTGAGCTTCATTTATAGCCCACTCCCTAAGCAGCACCAGGTTAGTTCATTTTCCTGTCTTACAAATCTGTAAATTTGGCTTTCTTGTTTTGCTAAATACATTAAAAAAAAAAAATCTCTCTCAGAGATCCAGGTTGAGAAAAATGCTTGTATTTCAAAAAGTACTTAACTCTTAATTTATCAGATAGATGTTTGGAACTTTGTTTGAGAGAGGGGGATAGAAGCCAAAGTCATTCAAACTCCACAGTTCTGTTGAGATTGCTAGGTAGAATGAATATGAGGAAACTGGGGAATGGGAGTGGGGAGACAGGAAGCTAGGAGGGGGAGGGGAGAGAGAGACAGACACAGAGAGCGTGTTTCTAGGAGTTCAAACACAGAGCCTTATAAACATCTACACTTTTCAAATGTGAATTGTTTTCTTTTCATTTTTCTTTTAAAGCAGAAACCAGGCCAAGCTTCTCCTGAGACCCCTCTGAAAATAGAGAATCTGAGTCTCCTAAACAGCTCCGGTCCATCCTTCCCAAGGGCACGTGCGTTTCTTCAGTATAGATGCAAATACATCTGACAGGTCCAACGCTGAAAGGCCAAAGGCCACCTAAGTGGTGAGATGACATCTGTTCACTGCAGCAGTAAAAACTCCGGTAGGTAAAACTTCTTGCTGTGTGTGACCTGATTTGAGGCACGGGTCTTTGTTTTCACTGCGTGTGCTTGCGTTTTGGTTTTGTAAACATACACGGGTCTTGATGCCATAACAGACAAGGTCTGTGGATATCGCTGCGTTTGTGCCCGTTGAAATAGAAAAACAAAACCAAACAAAAACCGAAAAAGCACTTCATTGAGAGCTCTCTTACCCTCTGCCTGGTTGAAACAATTTGTGTAGGTGCTTCGCTAAGGGAAGGACACTGGTTCAAAAACTGTTGGAGAGAAACTGGCCAGCTCCCTCCCTGCACAGGTTCACAGCTCACTTGGGAATTGAAGTTTAGGACAAACATCTAATTTTGACCAAAGGGACTTGGTTCATTAAGAAACCCCCCTGCCCTCTCTTCTGTTCAGATCTGCAAGGTTGTTTAATTGAAGTCCTGTTTTGTGGGCGCAGATGCACGAGGAGGTTGAATCGTCAGCCTCCTTTGGTGTTTTGATGCTGTGTGTTCCTCATTATTATTCCCAGAATGTCCAGTGGACCTTATGCTCCTCCTCAGAAAAACTCAGAAGCATTGAGCAGTCAAAGAGTCCTTTCTTCTCCCCCCGCCCCCTCGCCCCCATCTTCGTTGAAACTTTGCCAGTATCAGATCTCACTCTGTCTGTGGTGCATTAAAATGAAGGGCCTCTCTCTCTGCAGATCCCCCAGCCTCCGCTCCCCTCTCCAACCCCACAGTTTCTTCCTAAGTGGGTAGCCTCTTTTGCTTACTGTGGATGAACTTTTCCCCCCCTGGCCTTCCTTTCTTCCATTTCAGCCTGGCTCCTTAGGATGGGTTTTGGATTGGGGGTGTGGGGGGTGACTGTGAAGGGAAAGAAGGACCTGGCCTGAGAGCTGCAGGAGCAGCTGTGGCCACTTACAAGCTGAAGCGCTGGACTCCCTCCTCTCCCCTCCCCCCAGAGGGCGCTTCACAGAGTCCCCTCCTGCAGTCCACTGGGTCACTGCAGAAACCCTGACCGCTTATGATTGTTGTTACAATTATTGGGTTGTTGTTTCCATCTGATAACAAGGTCTTCGGAGCAGGGGCCCGAGAGGGAATTATGTTTTTGTAAGGTGAGCTGCCTTTCCAGAAGCCAGAAGCGGGACTTTCTGCCTAGCGCTCAGCCTGTCCTCCGCCCACCTCCTGTCCTTACCCCCTTGAAGGCCACTCAGGAGGTTGTACATGTGGAACTTTTGTATGGCTCGGCAGCCTTTTATTGTCCTGTGGGCCTCATCCTCTTCTTAAGAAAGAGGCGGGTGGATAGAGCACACCAGCTTGCTTTCTCAAGGTTTGCATACGCCTCTGGCAATCTCAGGACTGAAGGGTTCTTTTGTCTTTCTTTTCCTTTTGGGGCACCCGTGAGCGCTATAGTCCACAGAACAATTACTTCATGGTTTTTAGGAAGAATGGGACAGGGATGAAGAGAATGGGCAGATACTTGTTTTTTAAATGGCATCAAGAATGCCTAGATAATTAGGGAAAATACTTTTATTGCTGATTTAAAGCAAACCTTGTATTTTGAGGGTCGGAAACATCCACATAAGCGACATTGATGTCTAATTTGAAGTTTTGATATGCAAGTCTTAATTTTTACTTTTTTTTTTAACCAAAGTTCACCTCTTCCTGACTACTCTCGCGATTTTTATACTAATTGCACACTACCCATCCCTTTATATTTAAATAGTATGTTTGTTATACGGACTTAGCTTTGAATTATAATTTATTTGCTAGAAACTAAAGCTACAAGAATATCGCTATTATAAATGATAAAGTGATTGCTCAAAAAAGAACATGGTGGTAAGACTCAGGACTGCAGCGCTGTTGTGAAGAGCACAGAGGTGTTCTTCCTACTATGCGCAGGGAGACTGAAGGACAATTCTTAAACCAATAGTGCTTACTGTGTGGTGCTGGGTCCTCCCCACCTCCTGTACCATCCCACCGAAGTGTATGGTGCCAAGTCTACCATGGGCCAATACATGGCTCTAGAATGGCTATTTCAGGGTTTGGCGGGATATATGAACTATTTCTAGCAAATGAAAGAAACAGCTGTTTCTTGGTCTAGAGAACGTGAGTCTTACAGCAGAGTTCAAGTTCCAATGTGAGAAGAAATGTAAGAGAAAATGAGTTCCAAGGTCTATGCAGCAATGATGAAAACCCAAGATGATATGAGACAAGCATTCGGAGAAAGTGCGCTAATGTCATCAGTTCGGGAGGTGGGTATCCGCCAGGAAAGTGGCATCAGCGCTGAAATGCATAGGGATATCTGTGACTTGCGTGAGGGTCGGCAGCAGAGAGCAGTGGCTAAAATCGTAGTAGAGTTGAAAAGAAGAATCCTCCTTCGTAGCTCATTGGCATGAACCAGACCATATGCTTAGCTCACCTCCAGCCCTCCGCCCCCAGCACCCAGCCTCAACTCACCACCCTGCCCCCACCCCGACCCCACCCACCACCCCACCCCCACCCTACTTCCACCCACCACCCTGCCCCCACCCTACCTCCACCCACCACCCTGCCCCCACCCTACCTTCACCCGCCACCCTGCCCCCCACCACCACCCTGCCCCCACCCTACCTCCATCCACCACTCTGCCCCCACCCACCACCCTGCCCCCACCCACCACCCTGCCCCCACCCACCACCCTGCCCCCACCCACCACCCTGCCTCCACCCACATCCCCAAGCCACTGCACCATTTTAGCTCTGAGAATCTGCC
>CM052704.1:20464377-20588357 GCA_028551405.1 Uromys caudimaculatus | reverse complement strand
TAGGCTTCTGTTGGCGTATCGGTTAGATGGTTAATGGACGTTTCTAAAGTTGATGCAGTTTGTTACGAATAATTTCTTTTTCAAAATCAGTATGCTTCTTTACACTCCCTATTGAAGCTGATCTGACCATTTGCTCTAAGTACTCAGATCTTTGTTTAGCGAACATCTGCTGAGGGTTTCATATATGAAAGGCTCAGTGTGAGGGACGAGGAGAGCAGGGGAAGCTGGCTGTAATGGTGTCTGATAACATCCACAAGGGTAAGGATCGAAACATCACAGCTCAGATGCGGTTCCCTAAACAGCTCTGCGGTTGGGGGAGCTGGGAACCTGTGGCCCAGTAAAACTTAGTTAAGGGTGTGTGTGAAAAGCAGAGAGAGTAGTTCAGGAAAACAAGAAGACTCTCCAAAGAATTGGAACTGAGTGAATTTTGAGAATGTAAGTGGTTCAGAGTGACTGGAGGATGATGGGTGGGAGATAGCGTAGTAGGTAGAGGTAACATGGTGGGTAGAGGTAACATAGTAGGTAGAGGTAGCACGGTAGGTAGAGGTAGCATGGGAGGTAGAGGTAGCATGGTAGGTGGAGGTAGCATGGGAGGTGCAGGTAGCCCAGTAGGTGGAGGTAAGCACGGAGGTGAAGGTAGCATGGTAGGTGAAGGTAGCATGTTAGGTGGAGGTAGCATGGGAAGTGGAGGTAGCATGGTGGGTAGAGGCTGGCGGAGTTGGGGAGGTAAAGAAGGACCTTAAAGGAGGTTAACTTGTTGCATGCACAGGAAAGCTCATATAGGGTTTCATGAGCCAGGGAGGAGAGATGGCATTGGGAAGAATATGTGAGGCTAGACATGGGGTTGTGGATGGCCCAGAGGTGAGAGGAAGACTAAGCCTAAGAGTATGTGAAGTGGGAGATGTGTGGCTAGTCAGTACAGGCTTTAAGCTCACAATAGCCACTAGGGCCTCATTCTGAGTATCCCAGAGGGGTACAGGCCTGGGCACCATGGTAGTGGCTTGGGGGAGAGAGCTTGCAGAGGAGGGGCCAAGAAATAAGCAAACATTTGTTTTTCATCAAAATTGTGTGTGTGTGTGTGTGTGTATTAGTGGTGTGTATGTGTGTCTTCATGCATACATGCATGCATGCAGCTGTATGTGATTGCATGTCTTGCATATGAGTGTACAGGTATATATACTCTCTATGCAGGTCAGGCACCTGTGGAATCAGAGGCAGATATCAAATGTCTTTCTTTATCTGACATATTCCCAGGAGGTAAAGTCAGTTGTTGAAGTGGAAGCTCATCCTTTGGGCTAAGCTGGCTTGCCAGTGAGCTCTAGAGATCTGCCTGCACCCCACACCCAATGCTGGAATTATAGACATGTTCTCTTGCTGGGGTTCAAACTCAGGTCCTCATGCCTGTCTAGTGTTCTTACCCACTGAGCTTTCATCCCTGGCCCCAGAGACGGTAGTCTTGAAGTGTATCGAACAACATTAAGCTTAGTGGGCTTACTTATGGTGCTGTTGCAGTGTGTCCTGCCCTTCATGCCTCTATCTGACCTTGACAACGAGTTTTCTGTGTTAACGGAAACAGCCATTTCCACTGTCAGGTGTGGGGATGGCATTAATGGGAAATGACATCAACAGTGTAGAGCCCTTGACCTGAGTCTCCTCATTTAATGTCATACTCCAAACTCCATGAAGTCTGCATTTTACAGATGAGAGCACTGACTGAGACTTACAAAGAACAAACAAGTCCATAGTCAGATGCTAGACACAGAATTTCAACTCAGTGTTGACTGAAGTCAGGGAAGGGAACCAGACTGCTAAAGTTAAGGAGGAGTCTGGTGATGAACTGTAAAAAAAAAAAAAAAAAAATTAAGCATTTTAAATAGAAACAACAACAAATAAAACTTACTTTAAAAGGCATTTGGGGTATTTGTTTGTTTCTTTCTCCAACTTTCTCTTAGAATTTTAAGGTAAAGTCTTGCTTAATTAAGAGTTATGACTACATTATTTTAAGTTAAACTTAGTTTTACTAAACATGGAAAAACAAAAGGAAATATAAGCCAGGCAATTTTTTCCCATATATTTGATATCAGTAAACAGCTCCTATTGATACCCTACACATTTGGAGGCAGCTTGCCCAAGGTACTTATTTTTAAAAGTCAATATTCCCATCCGTTGGGAAGCAGAGTGCCTAGCCTAGCCTACTGGTCTAGTGGCCCCAGGAGTTCAAACACCTCAGGAAGCCAAGAACCCAAGCAGCTAAGCAACTTTCTTGTCCAAAGCTACAGTGTAGGTCTACATCAGGACTTCAGATGGTGTCCCCCATCACAGAAGGAAGCTTAGCTCAGACAAGGCAGGGTCTGCAAACCATGCTTTCCGTTCTCTATGCTCTACCAAAGTAGGGGATATGAAATGCAACGTTCTAGAAATCAACAATCCTCAATTTCACATCAATTTCACGATGGCATATTGTTCTGGGTCTTCTGTCTATTTTCTTCTTATTGTCATCTCTTTCTGAACCTAGCTTAAAAGAGGGGGGTATGTGGCTAGAGAGATGGCTCAGAGGTTAAGAGCACTGGCTGCTCTTCCAGAGGTTCTGAGTTCAATTCCCAGCAACCACGAGGTGGCTCAAAACCATGTATAGTGAGATCTGGTGCCCTCTTCTGGTGTTCAGGCATGTTTGCAGGCAAAACCTGGGAGGGCTGTATGTGGGAGATGGTAAATGACTGGTTTGGTACTATCTGGAGCCTCTAGGATCCCATAAGCAGGGCTAGTAGAATATATCCTGTGGCTAAGACAGATAGAACTTGGGTTATCGTCCAGAACTATTAGTTTCACTCTGAGGTTTAAAAGCAACTAGGTAATGTAATTGCGGCACTTAGTGACTGGAATTTCTGTTATACTACAATGAACATAGTCACATTGAAGAGAGGAATAGGAGTTATTAAATAAAACAGGAGAATCCAAAGAAATCTCCCTTTGAAGAAAGGAGAGTTCAAACTGAGGCTGCCTATGCCGCCCTGACATACGTCTGACGTTCACATATGTTCTCTCTTCTTTTTTGAGACACTCAAGGCTCTCTGATGGACAATAGTAAAAAAAATTAATAACACTGCTTATAATTGTTCCATTAAATGCCACTGTTTGATGTAGGAAGCATACTGTTTGATTTTCCATTGATAAATAACTCAAAATGTTCTAAATACTTGCTAATAGATGCTTTAATAGAACCAGTCTTAATGTTTATCTGCAACCTTCAAACTTTAAGCCAATTTCAATAAGTAATGTTCTTGATTAGAAGTGAGGCACTTGAATGAATGCCAAGGAGGTCTTTGAAATGACGTGAACAGTCTGTTTTATCCCCACAGGATGGTGACTGTTAACACTTCATTCTCAAATGTGGCGTTGTCATTAGGTACAGAAGCTGATCAGTCTTCTATTAGCCCTCTCCAAGTTCTGGGTGGTCTTGGCAACTGTACCACATGAACTGGAACACACAATAGAATAGGACTTTTCCCCCTAGTTTTAATTCTGAATCTTGCAACTCCTGTTGGTTGAAATTGAGTAAAACAATGAAAGGCTTCGCTCATGTGTGGAGACATAGTTCTTCACTAGTTAAAGAATATAAATAGTTCATAGTTTTGTTTTTTTACATGTGGGTGCTTTATTTACTCAGCCCAACGAGCTTAGGCTGCAGTGGGCGTGGGGCTTGGGGGTATAGCGCTGGTTGTCTGCCTGCTTGTAAAAGAAAAGCAGGTCTAGTATCAGTGATAGTGTTTATTAAAGTGCTGAGCGAACCAGCTTTAGTAAGTTTTCTTAAGCCAATCAGGAAGAACGGCACAGGTCCCATCAGTCCCAGATAAGGATTAGGAAGTAGCAGTTGTCAGCCATCCTGCTTTGTTAGAAACAGCACTTTTTCAAAGACTGGGACTCAAGTGTTCCATGTAGTTCAGGCTTATTTATAAAAATACCTTTAAGTGCCATAAATATAGTAAGCACTCAGAAGTAGCTATGGATTTGAATTTCGTAAGAAACACAATTCCTTAGAAGTATAGAATAGAGGGGATGGCCAGCTCTCTAACATTGGCTGCGGATACTGACTGGAAGGTGGTGATATGTGTGGTTTTGGTAACTCAGGAAGAAAAAATACCTCATAAAAATATTCTTTTTTTTTTCTTTCTAAAAAAAAACAAAACTAACTTTGTGTAAATAAATTTAAGCAATGATGATTGATATTTTCAGATATAAGACCAGACTGACAGGCAAGCTGTCTCTTGTTTCTGATGCATGAGTTACAAGTCTATACAGAGTTTGGACCTTTCCAAAGACAAAATCTGGGACGGCATAACAAAGTTCAGGCTGAAAACATGCTACTTTTCTTTCTGGTGTGGACGATGCCCCCACCCCGCCAGCCCAGCCATCATTCTACACTGTCTCTTTCAGATCTGAAATCTTAATGCTCCTCCGTTCATCTTGGCCTTCTGTCTCTACCTTCTCCGTGCTTTGGTTTCTTACTGGCTTAGCCTTAATAAGTAACATCAGCTTGCCCCTCCCCCTTGCTCCCCTTTCTTCTCACCTCCCGCCTTCCTTCCTTCCTTTCTCCTCCTCCTCCTCCTCCTCCTCCTCCTCCTCCTCCTCCTCCTCCTCCTCCTCCTCCTCCTCCTCCTCCTCCTCTTCCTCCGCCTTGCCTCCCCTGGTCCACACTCCCTGTTCCCTTTGGTAGCCCCTGGGATGACACTTCCTATTGATGTGTCTGCCTCATTAACACTGCTGCCTTGGCTCAGTGGTGGGGGCAATCTGTCATGAGAAACTGAAGAATGCCCCTGTGCCAGAATGCAACTTTTTCTCGGCTGTTCTTTCTGAAATTTCCCCTGGAGCAGTCGACTTTCCCATGAAGTCCTAGGAATCATATTATGGCTTTCCAGCCCCATGGAAAAGCTCCCTTCCCCAACAACTTCAGAGTTATTTGCAAACAGAACAAATTAGTACATAAAAAAACCAGGTTTTGTCTCTTATTGTTTTGAAATGTAGGGCACATAAAATGAGTAATAGCTCTTTGAAAGTGCAGGGGTACGCATCGTAAGTGCGAATGTGTATTTATTACACATGTCTCAAGAGGCCACCGCGCTAAGTACGAGGCAACCTCTGCTCCCCCCTCACTGCTACAGACAAGCACATTTTGTACCCACCACAGAAGACTGGCTAGATGTGGCACTGGGTGTTTCTGTTGCTTCAGGGGCAAGAGTTTCTCACAGAACTCCCCATCTGCTTTGTAGCTTTTGGAGGAATACAATTTAATAAATGAATTAATTAATTCAGAGCAAATAATCAGCTGCTGATTAAATAATGATTCTTTATATATGTGTGTGTGTGTGTGTGTGTGTGTGTGTGTGTGTGTGTGTGTGTGTGTATACACATACATATTTTATCTTGCATTAAAAAGTGACCATTACAACTCTGGGATGCACAACTGTTACCAAGACAAACGTCTCCTAGAAATTATAATGCATATAATGTGCTTTTTGCCCAAGTGACCCTTCACTTCCCCACAGAGAGTGCGTTCATTATATTGCATTTGAGTAACAATTTATTACACACAGAGATTGTCTTTAGTCTTTTTAAAAGTTATATTGCTGGTTTTAGTGTCATTATCTGTACATCAAGAGTCTTTAGTTCCACATATTTTTATCATTCTTATTCTAAAAACTGTAGGATTACAGTGTTTATTACATCACCTCTGGCCTGTCGGTCATATGTACTTTCTCGTTTTGGGTAAAATGATGATACTCTTTTAAAAGTGCTTTAGTGATAACCACTTAACATCTTAATTGATTTCATGATCATTTGGAAGAAAAAAAAAGATTTAGAACGTGAGAAACAGGAAAGAGCCAACTTAAAGCTCACTGAGCACCAAAGGAGTTAAAATAACTTAAAGAGAAGCCCCTGTATGGGAACCCCGAAGGGAAACAAAGTTCTTAAACTACAAACCTTTCCTTGTGAGCTGTTCTCTCACAGGGTTATTAGAGTTACATTGCAGATTTCTTTAGTTGTAATTGACTGATTTTTTTCTGAGGCAGACAGTCCGGATCTCCTGGCCCCACCACCCTCCTTCCAATGCGGGTTCATCTCAAACTGTTGTCTAACCTTTCCCTTAATCCATCTCATCTTGAGCTGATGGGAACTGCTTTCGTTCCTCTTGTGGAGGTAATGAAACAATCTTCTTATTCACTCGGTTCCTCGGGGCCAGCGCCGTGCGACAACAACAACAGAAAAAGCAAGCGCGCACCCTGATTAATGGCTGCTAATTAGCAATGTTAATGACCAGGTGTCCAGGAGCAAGCAGCTCCTCTCAGCAAGGAGCTGGCTCAATGAGGACCCTGCAAATCCTTTCCGTGACCCTTCCCCTCAGCTGGCAGTAAGGAAAGGCTCAGTGTTCCCAGGAGAGACCCAAGCGGGGACCCAGGCCCGGACCCAAGCCCCCGACCTTCAGTCTAGTGGGTCTTCCATGAATTAAAATTAACATTTCTGCCCCCCCCCAAACGCACAAAGGTAATGAAGTGGGGCGATACACTCAAACTCTCATTTGTCAGGAGACTTTTTTCCTCCCCTAAGTGGAAGCAGTAGTTACTATTCACAGTTCTGTGTACATCTGTGCGCTGATCAGATATTAACTCCTCCGTATCTTTTCAGTCTGGGCCTTTATTATTCCCGAATAACTCATGCGAGCGGCCCTCTTCGCTATTCAGCACAGGTGACTGAATGGCCACAGCTCACCGCAGCTGGAACCCTGCTCTGAAAAGTGAGGCCATCTTGAAAATCTTTCCCTAGTTAGAACTGCAAATGCTATTAGCTTTGATTTTGGAGTCAGAGAATTATTTTACCTTTGAAACAAATCAACTGAACAAAACCAAGAGCTTTATACAAAGACCCCAAAATTATTTTTACTAATTAGAGTAGGCTCCTTTTTAAACGCTGACTAGAAGGTTGAAAAGTGACAAGTCTTTGCAGATAATTAACCATTGACTGTGTTGCCAATTGGTGACAGACTGATTCTGTCTATGAGTTACACAATTATTCATTTTCTCTCACTGCAAAATAACCTGTACTTTCTCCAAGGAGTGTGTGTGTGTGTGTGTGTGTGTGTGTGTGTGTGTGTGTGTGTGTGTGTGTTGCTCACATTGGAAGAAATTCACTGAAATGAAAGAAAGCATATCAAGTCACTTTGTCCCTGTCCTTCTTTAAAGCATGCTTTCTTTGATATCTATTTAGTTCTGTATCTGTATCTCTCAGGTTAGGAGAGCATCTTGGTCTATTTACAAATCTTTTAAATGCATTGTTAAAGGAACTTACGTTAGATACTATTGTGACCTGTTTCTTTCATTATTTTTTTAAAGAATATATAATTTGCTGGGATAGAACACTGTTATAAAAATCACAAACTATTCACAGATGATGAAATACAACCATATGCAACAATCCAGAAGGAAGACTTTCAAAATGAGTGTGGATGTGGTATTGGGGATGCTGGGCGTGCCTGTAATGCTGCACTGAGAAAAAAGAGTGGAGACAAAGAGTGCAATTTTGAGGCTAGCCTGAGCTACACATAGTAAGATATTGAAAACAAACAAAAACCTTGGAGATGTAGTTTACTGGTAAAGTACTTGCCTAGCATGCTCAAGACCCTGGGCTCTATTTTTTGACATTCAACAACAGTGTGTGTGTGTGTGTGTGTGTGAGTTTATGTGTTTATGGGTGTGTATCTGTCTGTGTATGTGTGTGTGTATGTATGTGATGTGTGTTGTGTGATGGAATTATCCAGGAATGGGTGGATGGAAATGTCTACAGTGAACCATTTCTGATGAGAGTCCCTAACCCTGAAGGAAAGGCACAGGCGCCATCCTGGCTAGCCCTTCCTACACAGTGGACTGAGGTTTTGTCTAGGATTGGGTTATATCCCTCCCTCAGTACCTCACCCTGCTCTGCCTCCTCTACATAGGCCTCTGAACAGTCATAAGGAGCCAAAGAAAAGAGTTCACTAGAAGGCACAGCATCCAATGAATTCACTCTTGTTGAAGAAAGGGGTACCACACAGGCTAAGCTTCACACAGGGCAGATAGTCTTATCTTCCCACCTGGGTACAGACAGTCCCTAGAACCATGCCTGGCACATGACACCCAGGGACAGAAACCTGCCTTAGTATATTCAGTCAGGACTTGAGGAAGCCTTTCATGGACTTTCCCCTCTATTATTTAAACTAATAAGTCTGAAAAGGAATCCTCCCCCCCAAACATGTTGACTCTTAAGATTCTTACTTGGGACTTTCATTCTAATTGAAACCTGTCTGTCCATCTAAAGTGTTTTAAAATATTTTACTTACTTTTTTACTCTTTTCTTTTTATGGCTTGAAGTCCACTTGTAGATATAAACACACACTGGCTTAAGAACTGGATAAATACGCTTTTAGTGGCTGAGGAATTAATCACATTTACGGTTAGTCAAAGTTAAGTATAGAGTTTAAGGAAAAGTGTGGATGTTGCCGGTCTTAATTTTATTATTATTTATTTTAGCTTAGAAAGTACAAATTCTAAAAGGTGAATGATAATTAAGAGAAAATAATAATCTTCCATCCGAAGACGTTTTGTAGCAAAAGAAAAAACAAGATCCCTTATGGATGCCTCTTCCATTGTGTGTGCAAGGTCAGCTGCTCCGTGCTCCTTACCTCACCTACTTCTGTTGTTTCTTCTTTCAAGCGAGACCACTTGGGTAAATTCAGCTTGTTATAAGAGCCAATGAAGAAGGCTGTGTGGCCTTGGCCCTTTCCTTCATCTGTCCATCCGTTGTTATATTAGCCATCCAATTGAAAAGCCCATTTGAGCATTTCTTTGCAAGCCCATTGTCTGTTGAGTCAAACAACAAAGGCTTCCACACTTTACAGATTGGAGTTTAAGAGAAAGCAAGAAGGGAAGTAAAACAGGCAACCAGTAAAACACTGAGCAAGTACATATAGGAAAAGGGATGGCAAATATCAATGTGGTCAATCAGTTAACAGGTATGGATCCTTACGTGTTCATCCTGGGCTGGGGTGCTTCACAAGCAGAAAGACTACCGATACAAATATAATTTTTATTTATTTATTTTAGTAAATTACAGTTTTAAATTGAGAAATGTACATTGATTTTTTTTTTTTTTTATTCCGGATTTGGTTCGTGGAGGTAAGTGCATAGGACCTAATAGAGAGCATATTCCCACTGGGTCCTTGCTGAAGACACAGCAGCTACAAAGCCCCAGCATCAGAGTCATATTGGCTAGAAGCGTCACCTCTCCAGGCCCTCCTAGTCTGGGCTTTACTCCATCTGCAGCACTGAGGCTGACCAACAACGTTAGTGTTTGGAGAATTAGCCAAAAGGCAGTGATGTCTAAGTCAGGAGACACAGCAGAGGAAAACACAGGGAATGGAGCCCCACCTTCAAGGGTTCTGGTGACCTAGAGGAAGTCTCCAAAGCTAGCCACGTGGGTCTTGATTCTTATCTATAGATCAGAAGAAGACTGTAGAGGGCCAATTAAAAGGCCAGGGCTCAGTGAAGACGAAATGGCACAGAGGAGGCAAAGGCATCTACATCTAGCTGATGAGAGGGCTGTCCCTCTAGTGCACGCCTTGAGGATGCAAGGCATAAATTTTCTTACCCAAACCTTATTTGCTATTGGAAATATTATATCCATTTTTCTTTTGTCTAATCCAAGGGCTTTGCCTATGCTAGCAAATCCTCTTGCTGAGCTACAGTATCAGCTTTTTGCTTTCTTTTGGCAGTACTGGAGATTGAACCTAAGGCCTTTGCTAAGTAAGTGTTCTACCACTGAACCATATCCCCAGCCCTGTTAAGGCTCAGGGTTTTCTAGACTGGCCTTAAAGTTTTAAACTTCCTAGTTCAGCCTTCCCGTTAGCCGGAGTAATAGGCCCACGCCACCTTACCTGACTTACAGTCTAAGTTTTATTCAAAGTTTTCTGGCATTGATATCTTGGCCTAGTATATGAATTTTTGGAAAATTAGGTTTGTGGTTTTGAAATAGGAGTAAAACAATAGGTTTTGAAAGTCTGAGCCAAATAAATTAGGTGGCTATCAACTCTGTGCTGGTTATTATGTCAAGAATTCTACACACTGTAATTGATCCTCATAATTTCAAAATAAAATAGTGCTGCTTATGAATTATGAACACAGAGGTTCAAAAAGTCAAATAAATAGGCCCAAATCCCAAATCTTACCACCAAGCACTGCTGCGTGGGTCATGACACCAGACCACTGTGTCACGTTGTTGCAGTTCACTGCTGTCTCACACAGTTTAGAAAACTTACCGTTGATGCTCTTTTCCTTTTGGGGCTATACGAACCCTTAATAGGGGTGAAGTTGATTTTTGTCATCCATGTGCTCCCCATTGCCCTAGTTTATGCACATACGAGTTCTAGTGATTAGTGATATGTTTAGTCATCTGTGGTCTTGCATTATAATCATGATATATTGTTCTAATACAGGTATTGGTTGTCTAGAAAGGCAGGACCTGGTACTGAGGCACTTAACTAAACTCTCTGAGACATTAAAGAAGAGGTTTTGTATTAAGTAGAGATATTCACATCTAAGAAAAACCCGGGAAGGAATATGGCTGCTGATAGTATTGGACCAGGTCCTTGTAGGCTTAGATTTCTCAAAACCTACTTTAATAAGGGTTCTGAAACACTTCAACTCCACTCCTAGCCCATCACCCACCAGAGGCAGTGGAAAGGAAAGGTTAATAGAGCAATAGATGGTTTGGTCCTGTTTAGAAATAGTTCTTTGGGGTAATTCCAATCTCGGTTGGTCAGGGTACCAGCAGTCCAATTCAGTAGAATCAGGATACCAACAGTCCAGTGCAAAAGTGTCACCAAACACAAATAAATCAGCAACTGTGGCACACAATACAGAAGAAACCACCAGGCCTCTGCCAAATTGGCAGGAGTCAGCTGGAGTGACCAGGAGCAACCAGGATGCCAGGAGTTCTCTGCCACACCTCTCTCAACTAAGTGAAGATCCACGAAGACATGATACCAATGACAGCTAGCCATTCAAGTGTCCCATCACTGTCTGTTGAGTACTACTTACATTCTCTCCAAACATCACGTGTTCTCCCATGGGCCTTGCTTCAGCACAATGTCACATGAGTCTGCTTCAGCCGAATACCAGGTGAGTCTACATCACATAATACAACCAGGAACTTTCACTTCAGGTCCTAGTTAGAAGTCCTGAGACTTTTTCACATGTCTCTCACAGTAAGCCAGGCGTGTGGATGTGTGACCGCCTCAGAGGGGTTCCAAGGTGGTACCTCACAGGTTCTCAGGACAATGTAACTGAGGTTCCAAGAGGACAGTACACTTTTATATCCACAACACGTGATGATTTCTTCCACTGCTTTTTTGAAATATAATGCTGAAGGCTTTTCTATACAAAGAGACCCCTTAGAGGTCTCAGATGAGTACTCTGAAGACACCAAGGCAAGATCTCGAGGTGATGTGTACACTGGCTCCTGGTGGTTGCCTTTAGAAACAGGCAGCAGGAAGCTGCCTGGACCACGATGGACACAGAGGACTCCAATGACCAATGGCCGGGGACCATGTGTGGTTCCTTATGAGCATCTCAAGAATTTTCTTCCTTTTGAGCTTTTTGATAGATGCTTCATTTTCAAGATTCAAGTGTGGGTGCAATTGCAAGATCTTCCACAATGCTAATATTATAGCCATTAGTTACAACTCTGTTAATTAAGATTAAATACAGTTAACTATTCAATCTCTTAGTCAAAATGCAATATTTTGAGTACTCATTAACTACAGGCAGGTAGGTGATGATTAATTCACTGGACAGTGTAGATAGAAAAGGTTTCCATTATCCAAGAAGGTTACATTGAAGAGAGCCTGACAATACAGAAATAATGCATTAAAGTGATTCTACTTTACTGCAAAATCGTGAAGATATGTAAGACTTGACATTTGGACTAGGGGTATAGCTCAGTTGATGTAGCGATTGTTTTTATACATGAGGACCCGAGCTTGAGCCCCAGAACCCATAGAAAAAAAGTCAGGCATAATGAGACATGGTAAGTTATTTCTCTGCCAGTGAAATGAGCCAGTTCAAGCCAAATTAGATTATATTGAATACAGGTTTATTGGGAAGCTGCTCTTGGGTGGGTGAGTTCGCTGGCCCCAAAGAAGGAGGCCACAAAAGTCACCATGGGAAGGGAGAGAGAGATGGGGAAAAGAGACAAAGAAAGAATGTGAGTGTGCAGAGAAGAAGAAGAAGAAGAAGAAGAAGAAGAAGAAGAAGAAGAAGAAGAAGAAGAAGAAGAAGAAGAAGAAGGAGAAGAAGGAGAAGAAGAAGAAGAGACAAACAGAGACAGAGACAGAGAGACAGAGAGAGAGGAGAGACCAAAATGTCTGAATTATATAGAAAAGAGCAACCAAGCCCCTGGGCAGCAAAGTTCAGGGTTGGGGCAGTGTATGCCAGGGTATGGACTGAGGGATGCTGAGAGAACCTAGAGGTCAGGTCTGCTGTGGTATGTAAAATATGCACCTCAGCCCCTTGTACTGGAACTCCAAACCAAACAATGCATACTTGTGATCTCAGTGACAGTGAGAAGATAGGTCTCTACCTAGCCTGGTTAGGGAATCCCAGACAGATGAGAGACATGCTTCATGGTGGTGGTGGTGGTGGTGGTGGTGGTGGTGGTGGTGGTGGTGGTGGTGGTGGTGGTGGTGGTGGTGAAGATAACTGAATGGTGCCCAAGGACTAACACTGGAAGTTGCCCTGTTTTCTCAGCATGCATGTGTACCTGCACACACAGGATGACACATATATTCACACACACATACAGAAAGAAGATAATTTCACATTTTTAAAGACTTCATTGCCTTAGCAAAAGAAAATATAATGGTAAACACAGGTTGGAATACTCAGCAAATCAGTAATAATAATAGTATCTAGTTGAGAGGACTACAATGTGACAGGTAGGTACATCCTGTTAGAAGTCTGAAGTAGATGGCATAATATCACTGGTGGATGGGGAAATGGGATGAGGGAGGTTGAAAACTACAGGATTTATGTC
The DNA here is from genome assembly GCA_028551405.1 of Uromys caudimaculatus. Classification (NCBI taxonomy): domain Eukaryota; kingdom Metazoa; phylum Chordata; class Mammalia; order Rodentia; family Muridae; genus Uromys; species Uromys caudimaculatus. The sequence goes on along the minus strand of CM052704.1, from coordinate 20,575,241 downwards.
GATGGGGAGGGTAGCTCACAGTGGCAGCTGAATGTGCTTCGGTCTGGATATGTAACCAGTATTCCACACAAGACAATTTTACAGGGCTGCTTGGGAGAAAGTTTTGAGAGCATGGTACTGGTTGGAAATGGAGGTATGGAGATCTTTAAAGGCAGAACATCAGGTGACACGTCCCTTCACGTGCTGTCTCTGTGTGTTGACACAGATGTCTGTAAAATAGGGATCATAGATCCATAGCTGCCTATCTATGCAACATGCTGTCCACCAGCCACGTTTACGTGTTTCCATCCATATGCGTCCATGTACGACAGCAGCAGTCCGACTCATTCCAAGCCAGTGAGAAGGGAGAGGCTCCTGTCCAGGGACAAGGACAGGAACTGTATAATGCTGTCGGTAACACTTCCTGCTCTGACCACAACTCAAGGAGAAATACATTGGTGATGGGTAAAGCCAAATGGGAGAGATAGGATGTTTTTGGAATTTTTCCAGCTGGTAAAGCAGGTTTTAAACATTCTACAGATGTTATGAGAAGATTCTGGGGCCAGGACTTCGTGTTTGACTTAAAGACCAGAAATCAGATTCCTGTTACTTTACCTGTGTGTACGGGGTGCCCGTGGAAATAAAGATCCTCTCCAATATGCTTGCTCAATGCCTTCCCAAATGGCATTTCATTACCAATCCATCCCGGTTAACTCCACAAAGGATGATGACGGCCCACAGTGAAAACCACATCCTCCTTGGTGATATTACTATGTCATGCCCTGAGCACTGCTTTCTTGGTATCTTCCTGAGAGTGGCTTAGTCTTGTGTGTGGAAACTGAGTTTTAGTGAACACACAAGAACTTTGAAGGTGCTAACTCTCATGTTATAATTTTTTAAATAAAGAAAATTAGTATTAAAAACAATTAAATTTGCATTATTACTAAAGTTCTTTAGTTCTCAAGTAGTGCTAATTCTAAGGTTCAGTTCATTTTCTAATGCCTAATGGGTGATTTTTAAAAGATTAAGTATGATCTCATGATTTTTTAAAATGCAAATATGACTAATAGTTTAAGTTTAGTTTAAAATTCTTTCCAGATTAAGTTATTAGCTATAACATTAAAATTGTATTATTATTTTTAGATCTGTTGAAGCATTAACTTACTAAATTGGCTTGTACTATGTAGCTTATTACTATAATGACCATATCTGAAAATTCTGCCTTTGATTCTCAATAGCTATAATCTTGTATTTCCCACCTCTAGAGCCACCTTAAACCTTTGTGCCGTAATGGAAAGTTCTCGAACATGGGCTGACCCAGACCAGAGAACATTTCTCAATATTTAGACCAATATTCATTTGTATTGAGGGACTGCTACATTTGGAGTGTGGTTACTTGGTTGTGTCTGTGGCTTTCATATATATGCACACATATACTTTTTGAGACAGAGTTTCTCTATATAGCCCTGGCTGTCCTGGAACTTGCTGTATAGACCAGGCTGGCCTCGAACTCACAGAGATCTGTCTGGTCGTCAATGCCTGGCAAATCGCTTGTATCCCCCTACCCCTTCTTGAGTTGTCATTTTTATGTTGGAAGCAACTTTAGAAATCTCAGACACTTCAGATTATAACCCTACAGTTCACAGATCCTGCCAGAGTTGGGACTTGTAGTCCAGGACTTTCTTTTTAAGAGTTAGCAACGGTCCGAGCTGTTGGTTTATCTCTTAGCTGCATCTTAAGCACACCAAGTCTTGGTTTAATAAAAGTTTAAACCACTTAAGAAATGGATGGCTACCTGCATGCCTAGTGGCTGTGGAAGTTAACATCCTGCTCCTTCTGATGAGGTACAGGAATTGCTCAAAAATCACATGGGTACTGTGTTCAACAGAGTATTATCCATAGGTGAAACTAGAAGAAAGGACACCTTTGGGAAGATCAAGTTAGATATCCATGGCTGTGCGTGGAGAAACTGAGGGTTTAAAGGAGTGTCACAGGGCCACACAGCATAGGGAGCCTCTACTCCAGGAGACCTGACCCCCTAGAGGATCCTCTTATCTCTGTTAGTGCAGTACATACTTCCCAGGGGACAGTCAGGTGTTCAAACAACGATCCAAATATGGTCGAGCCTGTTGACTCTTGTTCTAATTGGTATATAGGTGGTTGGGACATTGACAAAGCATAAATATTTGCCAAAGAATCATGAGTAAACTCAGCTGGACATAAACTTTGATATGCAAATGATAGAAAAATATGAACTCCCCCCAAAAAGAGTTTCTTTCATTTTGATTCTTTTATACTTTTTCAAAATAAGCGATAAGCACGCGGGAAGGCAAGCTTTGTGAGAAAACGGCACTCTTCCCAGCGTCTCCTAGCTCTGGGATACTGCATAGGAAGTGGGGCCTTGATAATCCTTGTAAAGAATAATGAGAAGAAAAAAAACCTGCTTGCCGACAGCAACCTCCAGACAAATGAAAACCTGGACCGTGCCCTGAGAGTTTTAGGTAATCCAGGCTCATAATTTGATTTGAGAAGAGCTACTCCAGGCTACTGTGTAATTACGGCAGCATTCAGCAGGCTGGCTTCGGCTGGCCTCGGAGAGTTCTACTTCATCGCCCTTTATACCAAAGCTCCTGTTGATGAGAGGGCGGAAACAGTAAGTGCAAAAGAAGCAATTAGCAGGCGGGGGAACCGCTACCACTGTTTGAGGCTAACACGCGGTCTTTATTGGTACTTATTAAGTAGATGTCTAGGCTCTGAGACCGAGGGAAATATTGCAAGCCGCAAACATGAAGAAGAGTGTGGGAACACAAAGAATAAGGGGAACTTTTAAAAGTAACGGATCTATTTTATATTTTATAAACCTGATCCCAAGGCTAGTTTCCAAAATGATATTAAGCCTCCAGCTCACGTTTATCGCCGTGCATGGCTGGCTCACATCAATCACAGTGCATGACAGGCTCAAGTATGGGTTGAGCTCTTTCCGTGTTCTCTTTTCTCTTTCCCTTCTGATTTACTCTATTATCATGGGAGTTGACTTGAGAAATATTTTGGGCAGTTGCTGTTTTGAGTTTGGGTTGCAGTTAAACCCACCAGCAGGGGGAGTCGGGAAGACTAGCAAACCTTGGTAGAGTTTCCTCTCTCTAGGATCCAGCTACAGAGCTGGTCCTTGGGGACACTTAAGAAGAAGCAAGAAACAGTACAGGCAAGAGGAAGGAAACAGGAGAGCTCTGAATGGTTTGAAATCCTAGTTTATGGTGTTGAAGATGGGCAAAAAGTAGTCTACAGTTTGTGCCTTGCAGAGTGACTGTGTCCTTGCCTCTGCTGGCTTGATGAAAACATTCTATCCTCCTGCAGGCCACAGTCCTTGCCCTGGGTGGGTGCACAGCTTTGTTCTTCTCGTTCTTGCCCTGTTTGGGGTATGTGGGTACTGAAGCAAGGTGCACAAGACTGCCGAGCTTGAAGCTGTCACAAATAGATGCCCTGCACCTGATTCTGGCCTAGTCTTTGTCCTCAAATGGCTGTCCAATTAAAGCTCTGACGGCCACTTCCGCTCCCTTAGCAGCAAATGGAAGTATGGAAGGTTACAGAGAGAATTGTATATTTGGGCTTTGTTTTTAGAGAGTGGTGGAAGGGACTGTGGACAAAGGGCCACACACAGTTCTGTTAAGGTAAAGTTTGAGGTGGTGGGGGACAATGGGCAGTTGCGGTGCATACGAGTGGCACTCATGTTGCAGTAGACAGCCTTCATCCTTGGGAAAGTAGTCTCGCTGCCAGCTTACTTTTAGTGTTTACTGGAGGCATATGCACACCTATTTTCTTCTTGACTCTCCTCCTATCTCTTAGCAACCACTTACAGCAGACCGAGAGAATCACAAGTAAAATTTCATGGACACTGAAACTGAAGAAAGTGTTTGCTTTACCCTTTGGAACTAAGTACGTGCTTGGATAAGGTAAGGGACGGACAATGTCTCAGGCAGACTGAAGGTGGCACGTGTTGGTGATCAGACATTGGTAAGTATCAACTAGGGGACATAATTGGCCTTAGAAAGCAGGGCAAGGTGACACCCAAAGTGCTCTGTTACATTTTGGGAATGTCAGTAAATATGAGTATGATTATCGTGAAGCTTCTTTTCTTTAAAAAACAGACATTATATGTTCAAATGGTTTTATTTTAGGGTCAACTTCCCAGTCACAGACTTTAATCATCAGTTCAAAAGTTCATAATGCAGAGTCTCCACCTTTGCTCTCTACCCTGCTGCCATTTTTATATCAGCCACATTTCCTTGGTTAGTCATAGTGCTTCGTGTTCAGATCCCTGAACTCAGCTCTTCTCATCAGCCTTGGGAATCACGGGTGACACAGCACCATGATGTTTCAGACAGGGTGGCTGGAGAAGCCCTGAGATCTTCTGAGTAGCTCTTGATATCCCAGTGTCTTGTTAATCCTAGTCAGGAGTTGTCTCCACTTGTTACCAGTTTCAGGATACAAATGCAAGAAACTGAAATTTGTTTCACTAACTATTAGAATCCCATTAAAATTACACACACACACACACACACACACACACACACACACACACACACACACACACAGAGCTGAGACTGAGAATCCTGGCACTTCAGAAAAGTGGCAACTGGCAAAATGGGATCGGAAGAACACAATCCTCCCTGCCAGGTTCCTTTTTACATGCTTTCTTTGTGGCATCAGGCTGAGGAATAAAGTAATGAGCAATCCCAGATAGACAGACTGGAGATCCTGTCTACTTAAACCTGTAAGCAGGGTTCCCAAAAGCTAATGCCTCAGGATGCCTCTCTTCTATGAAACTCTCCTTTCTCTGGAGAATAAAATTTTGATGACATTTTAAAGAGCTGTTCAAGAATTTAATGCTTTGATGACCCCTAAAGAAAGGTCTAGAATGGTAGAGCAATTCTGTTCCCATTCCATTGCCCACCTCCACCCTCAAAAGTTCTTTTGCTTCTATGTGTAGACAGTAGCTCACAGCTCATCAGTGTGCTTTATAGTGACAGTATCCATTAGCAGTTAGGATGGCTGAACAAAAATAATTTTCTCTTAATCAAGCTCATCAAGTTATAATATTTATGCAGGGCCAAGCCAGCAAAAAACCAAAAGTAACTATCACAGGGTTTTCCTAATAAAGGAAGACATCCTCTTTACCTGATTGGGAATGTAACCAGAGATACCTACATAGTCCTATTCAAACATACGTCTAGTCCTTAGTGTTCCCCCTAGATGCTTTTGAGGCTTGCTCCCCTCTTGAGGGCAGCCTGCACCCTCTTTGGATGCTACCTGAAAGACGTGCAAGTGAATTATCTCCCGGGAGACTCAAGAGCAGAGCGTAAGGAGGACCAATGCTTTTATACTGCCTGCAGTCACGGCACTTGACACCATCTGACTTTCCTGCAAGAAATGCTTGGTGTTCTGCTTCCGGATGCCTTCAGAACCTCAAGCAACAACAAAACCTACTTCCTGCTCTCTGGGAGGAGACTAAAGAACATGTTTCAAATCCACGACCCCAATCTTTTTTTGGCTGATAGAGTCTAGTTGTGATAGGGCCCTACTGTCACAGTATGGCTCTGTCTAAGCAGCCCACTGCCTCATTGAGCCACTGGTCCATTCCATGGCCCTGTATTTACTATGAGCATTTGGTGACAAGCTGGCCTGGCAGGGGTAGAAAACACCTCCCTTCAGAGCAGCTAATCTCCACCAACTGTTCAGGTCTGTTTCTTACTAAGCAAGTCACCCTGGTTGATCTTGTAAAGGCAGCTTCTGACAGTGAATGGAGGTCACATTTTTGGACGTGTGTCTGTGCTGTCACTGGCCTCTCAGAGACTCTGGCTTGGAGGTCTATGTACATGAATCCCACCATCCTTTCTGAAACAGAGGCAAAGTACACACCCCAACCGCCTTGTGAAAGCAGCCCATCTAATCACATAAGGCCTGTATAATGTGGGTTTTTGAATTAAGTGACCCACAGGATATTAATTTGGTGGTAACAGCTCCCAAGGGATGTGGTCCTGGCAGACACTTCAAGAGCAGCGAGGACCACTATGAGATGTGATGTTCATTTCATCCGGACATATGGAAAGCAAAACAATCCATGAGAGCTCTGTACATGCTATGCTGTTCCTAAACCTGCCATAAATAAGGGCCTCTTAAAAAGCAGCCAATTAATAAATGTGCATTGAATTACAGTGTTTAAATATTCCATAATATGGGCCTCCCCCCTTGCCTACATTCCCACTCCTTCGGGGGCCTCTTAGTTATTCAAGTTGTTATAACATTTTCCATTGCATGGCACATCAGTTTTGTTGTTGTTGATTGAGTTATTTGGTTGGTCTGCTGCCTTAAGAGAGGGAGGGAAAAAAAAAAAGACAGAAAGAAAAAAATCTGTAAGCTATAAAATGCATCTTCTTTCTTCCTTTGTCTGGGCATTAGAGTCTGGCTTGGCACTAGAGCCCCACCCCAAACCTCCCAAGAGTCTGTCGTATTTCTATAGGCTCCTACATGCTCGGCTGTACCTCTTTTGAAATGGTGCCCAAAATCCAGCAGTGTTTACATAAGTAAAAGGGAGTTTTACTTTTATGCCATAACTTCGGCACGAAGCAGAGAGTTTCCACCGTCGCACCTTACACTTTGTTCGTAGCTGAGCTTCTATTTTTCTAACGTGATGGTTTTATCCAGATCTGACAACAAATTTCTTTAAGAGATTACACACCCAGAGTGAACTTTTTTTCCTGCCAAGAATTATGGCACACCTGGAAGACCTAAATCATTTTTATTTGTGTTTTAGAAGCTTTTCATATTGAAATCGCTTATCTTGAACTGGACCTGTGTCTTGAGGGGAGCTTAAGGGCAGCAGTCAGGGGTGTTAGTGTGTGTGTGTGTGTGTGTGTGTGTGTGTGTGTGTGTGTGTGCTGAAGTCATGAAATAATATATCCAAGGTGGATTTATTTCTCATCAGTCACTACAGAACACCATCTCCAGGACTGCCTCATCTCTTACGTGCCTGCTTCCTGAATAACATAGGTGAATGTGGCTGTGAGCTTTCCACATAGCTTACACCAGTTCTCACGCTGACCCCATCCGTGTTTGATACGGTCCCCAGCTGGTTTAAGAGATCTCAGGCACCGTATCTTTTGCATGCGTTTGGCACTATATACACTTTGGTGAGAGAAATGATAAAGTTGTTATGTGGGCCCCCCCCAAAGATGTGTTTGATAATTATGCGATATATTTTGAGATCGGGAAATACGACTCTGGGAATGCCGCTGCTGCATTGCATCAGTTGACTTAAAAGAACAATCACTCTGAGTTTGTTCTGGAGTTTGGAGACCAGTCTGTTTCCTGTCAGTTGTCAAGCTGTCAGTGCGGCTTGTCAGGCACAACTCAGGGATATAAAGAGTGGCATGATTAGTTGCAAAAGTTGTTATACATGTATGCTAACACATTAGATAATGTTCATGTTTGGAATTAGTTACATGAAATTAAGGGGAAAACTCTTCAAGTTTTCTGTGACGTTGGAGCTTCCGGTTTGGCCAGGAAACCCAAGCTTGTTTTCCTGATAGGAGGCTGGCCCAGCAGTAAGAGCATGCTCTCTGTCCCTCCCCCATTAGGCTAGGTTATACCAAGGGTTGCCAGCCAAACTGGTTTTGTTTATTCTTGTTAAACAAGGCGAATTTCTCCTCTTGGTTGTCTCTGCTACCAGAGTCAGCATTTTAAAGGCCCAAAGTTCCCATAGTGACAAATGCCATGTGTATAAACATTTATTTTGTTTGGACAAAATCCCTGTGAGATTAAGAAAAGGATTAGAAAAATCGTGGATAAGTCAGCACATTAATTTCGATGATGTTTTAGGCAACCCAAGGATGATAGCATGATATTACAAATAATATTTAATAAGAGAGTAGAGAAAAACAAAACGCAAATGCATTAAAATATATTGGCTGTTAAATTAACATATAAATAATTTAAATTACTATTACTACCAAATTACTATTTTCTGTTACAATGGTTTAATTTTACACAAATGTTACTAAATTCTGTCCCAGGTGTAGATAAAGTCATTCCGTTTCTTTAAGAAGTTCAAATTTCCTGATAAGCAGACGTCAAACCAAGAAACAAGCAGAATTAGTAGACAGTCTAATGAATGACGGGAAAGTTGTATCTGCCTCATCCTCTCGTTCCCACACACTCTGGTTACCTCATTACCTGCCCTGGGAATTTGGGGTCCAATTGGGCTGAAGAGCTTGGGTCAGGTGACCAAAACATCAAACTGTGTCTGAAACTCTACCTGACAGATGGGGTTTCAGCGGGGCCTCTGGATAGCTGACTCCTGCCGGGCTGCTGTGCAATTTTCGTATTTGATTTCACGTTTGCTTTCGGGCTTAGCGTTTGGTTCCCCAGCCTGACTGCCGAAGCAAACTCGTTGATGTGGGTTTTCTGTGCAGGTGCGTGGGCTAAATTATTTCCTGTACTGCACACTGCACCCCGTTACGCAATAACTAAGAAAACAAACCAAAACAAAAACTGGTCCGTTGCGATCGACTGGTTTTCAAGGGCAGAGGGGGGATTCTAACGTGTTCCTTTTCTTTTATCTTGCTTGATTGGTTGTGAATAACTTTAGGGGTTGATTTTTTTTTCTTTTTTTTTTTTTTTACTCTAAAAGATACAGATGACAATGTCTTAAATTTATGAAACTCCAAACCAAGGTTTGTGGACCACTGGACACACCTTCCCAGTGTGGGGTCGAGAGTCGGGGCTCTGCTTAGAGAAACGGAATTTGTAACTCTATCACCTGGCTAAGGTTTCACAGGACAAGAATGGTGATGACAACAACTGCTTGTTTTGTGCAGATGTAGAAAGGCTTTAAAAAAAAAATGTGCAGGAAGCCACAGAATGCCCGGTCTTTAAGGTACAGGTGAGTGAGTTGAGTTGCAAGAAATAAACCATTTCATCCTTAAAACTGCTGCAGTCCACACAGAATCCCTCAGGACACCTCTGTGCATGTATTTGCTTCACATACAGGTTGCCATTTCCCTTTATTGCTACCATAAGCATTGGGAGCATTCTGGCTCTCCTCTCTGGAGAGGAGAACCCATCAGAAAAGAAGCCCATTTGAAAACTGAGTTGTCATCAAATTCCATGGAGAGAGGAGAGTCGGGTGCAAATCGCTCCTGTTAAAAACCAGGCCAAGGAAAACAAAGTGGCCTGCTTTGTCAATGAAAGGATACATGTAAAATACATCCCGTGGTTTACACAACAGACCTTAGTATGAGCTAACGATTATACTACATGGCAGAAGCACAAAGAAGATGATGAGGGGGAGGGGTTGTGTAAGGATGGTGGCTCCATTCATACAGCACTGCGGGAGCTGCCTCACTAAATCTGAACTCATCCTTTTGGGCCAGAGAGGTGACTACCCCATGCTCCATTACAGGTGAACAGACTGGGGCTCAGAAGAGAGATATAAAGTGCTCTAGACCATACACGGTGAAAGAATCCTGCCCTATTTATGATAGAACCTGCAAACTCTGTTCTCAGTGGTTCTCCACTGCTAGCTACAGATGCTTCAAGGATATAAGTTTTTCATGTCTTTAAAGACTTAAAGGCCTGTGCTAGAATGAACCGGATGGAGAAGTAGTGGACACTATGCATACTAAAATATCTAAGCAAAGTATTTGTGAAGAGTCAAACCTTCAGAGGAGACACGGTTGGGGCTGGAGCATTCCCCAGGAGCCTGTATCTGTTCTGTGGTGGCTGAGCGTGAGTGGGAGACACATGCTCTGTGGTCTCTCTCCCTGCAGGAAATCCCATGGAAATAAAATGATCATAGAAAGTGCTGTGTAAGTCAGCGAACTCCCATCTCAACAGGTGCCTGCCAAATAGAGTAACTCAGTGCTCACATGTCTTCCAGTGCAACTGGTTCATTATTAATTCATGATCCAGGTCTTCGGCACATGCTGTTACTAATATTAGGTTTCAAAAGAGAATAATGAATGGGAACACTGGTCTAAATGTCTTAACATTTTTTTAAACAATGTTTGCAGTGCTAAACTCTATTTCTGGCCTAATTGTGGCCTTTACATAAACAAGAGGAGAGTTATGATGTGTTGGGGGGCATAATTGTCCTACAGCTTAGCCACAGGACAGGTGCGGGTGATTTCTGGCTGGAAGCAGTGCTGAGAATGTAAGTGGGAATTTCTTCCCTTTGGGTCTCAGTGTGTTAGTTTATATCAGACCAGGGAAAGAGAGGTCTCCTGGGTGAGATGTTGAACCAGAAAGCATGGGTCAGCCTGTGCTTTGCTATGGAGGAAGACAGAGGGAGGCCTTGTCCAGATCGGGAGACATCCTGTATCTGTGGCCCCAAAGCAAGGCCAGCTTCTCCAGTAGGCTCTGTAGGCAGCATATCTGGGAAACCCACAGCATTTTAAATGTTTTAGCTTTAATTCCTCTTAAAGTCATGCCACTGAATGCATTCACAGTGAATGTGTGATACTGAGTTTGGCCTAGTTTACATTCATTTTGATATCAGTGCAGCTGTAAAATAGAAGCTTTAAATAGTTCTAGAGGAGAGATGCTAAAACAGTGTCTGGGTCCCCAAACGTCATGTGGTCCTGATGCAGGAGGCTTCTTACCAAATGGTCAGGGAGGGCCGACTAACCTAGTTAAGTAATTCCACTAGATAGCCTGTCTCTCCTCACTACTGCCTTTTCTCTGTAGATCTTATTGGTAATGAGGTTTTTTTAGGAAAAACAAAATAAAACAAAAAAACAAGATAAGACAAGAAAAGAAAAATAAAGGGGCAAAAATTATATATATTGATAAGAACATTAAACTTATATTACCTGTAGTTCCCCATGGTGTTCTGCCCAGCATGGAGTTAGCATTCAGGAATTAGTCACATTTAGTTACAATTGAGTCAAAGAAAAAGCACTGGTTTTAAAGAATGATGTGTTTGTTATTTACTGTGGAGAGGCGTTGCAAGGTAGGCATGTAACAGTAACAGGACATGAGGTGGCCGTGCTCCTTCACCTCACAGGGATTGAGAGAAATGCCCAATAACAAGAAAACACAGAAATGGACATTTATAAGCAGTGGAGGGCAGGTAAATGTGAGGTTGGAAATACCAGATTCCTGCCTTTCATTTTAGCATGAGTCACTTGGGCTGAGCCTACACCTCAGTGTTAAAGTATGGCCCAACATACCAGAGAATCTGGGCTCAGCCCTTGGCACCATACACACACACACACACACACACACACACCATCTCAAGGAAAAAGATTTTCCTTCATGGCATTCAGACACAAGCTGAAGATTTCATAAATGATTGTATACGAAGCTAACTGAGCTATTTAAAGCTAAAGGCCGTTTAATGGTTTCCAGTGAAGTGTGGGCTGATTGGCTTTCCTTACCTTTCTGCTGCTGCCTGGCTTCCCAGGGCTCCTGTTCAATTCTGATATCCCACTGGCATAAGAGTGAACTTTGGTGAAGCCTCTGAGATATGAGATTTAATAAGCCGCAGGCTCTGCTCACTTAGCTTCTCACAACAGAGCTCCACAGCAACATGTGGGTCCTGCCTGGTCCATCCACACAGCAGCTATAGGACGAGAAGCTATGGTTGTGCTCCCTGCTGTCTTATTGGGAGGGGCTCACTTCTTGGAGGGACAAATGCTAAGCATTTCCAAATAAACATGGTAACAGGTTTCTGAAAAGTACCATCCCAGTGAATATCTCTGAGTTGTTTTTGTGACAGTAACCCAATCTTTCCGGTCGTTCTATCTTAGGCCAAGGCATCATGCCTTCCCTAGCCAGGATGCTTGGTGCTCAAGCTTGACCCAGCCAGAATCTCTGTTCCATAGGGTGCAACCAGATCTGAACAGAAGATAGCTTTCAGAGCCCATTAGGGCCGGAGCCCGCCACAGTGGACTAGGTGTTGTGTGAAGGATAAGTCCTGCTTTAATCTGCCGTTGAGAGACTTAAGTCATTAAATTATATTGACTCTAAATTTCCCTCACCTGTTACCTTCTATTTGGAAACCAGTAGGGAACATTAAGAATCATTTCAGCATAGACACTGGACAATTGGGTCAGTATGTCATACTGGAAAAAGCTGAGAAGTTCCTAAGACTGGAGCCAGGATACGACCCTGTCATCAGGCCTCGGCCTTCCACTCAAGTGCTCGTTTTATACCTGCAGCTAGCTACTGCAAGACTGAACTCTCTCAGGACACACGCCTCCAAACGCCAGCCCCTTTTCTTACCCAATCCTGCAGCCTTCCTCCCTGTCCGTTGTTGTCTGCATAGTCAGTCAGTTGCCAGATTGGCTAGAAATATTGAGACACTGTGCAGAAATGCTCACTAATGCCTGGGGCAAGGGAGCTCAGAGCTGGAAGGCCATTCTAGGACTCTGCACATCACGGAGACTTGGAGTGATATGCGGACCGGAAATACACCAGCTGCCTCAGCCCCTGGTTCCTGAACTCTACCCGGCAGGAGCAGTTCCCCTCAGCACACCTGTCAGGGCCACATGACCAACATTTGCAGAAGGAAGGATTACGTTTATTGTGCTTTCGGCTCAGCAGATCTGGTGACATAATATCACGCCACGATGGAGGATTACTCACCAGTTTCTGGAAGCTTCAATTTTAGAAATGAACTCCACTTAGCGCTAAGTGTTGGAGCTAACAACTTCCCCTCTCCCTGACTCCCACTCTCCAATCACCCAAGCAACACATATGCCTTAATGCAAAAGCCAGCTCTCCGGGGACCAGATGGATACAAATAATTTGCCTTTAGGATGAGACTTTGGCCATTCGTCCAAAGTAAAGGTTTTATTATACTTCTTTGATTATTAGAAACAGATGTGTCATGTTTATGATATGGCTTCAAGACTCCTCTTCCCATGGATTTATGGAAAGCAGTCTGTGTAGGGTAAAATAAAATAGCATTTGTGAGTCATTTTTGAAGCGGGGGGGGGAACCCCAAACAAATAGGAAAATGCCATCGTCTGCAAGACAATCAGGGAGCGAGGGGTTTGGAAGCATCTTTTCACCTTTGAAGATCTGCAGGAGGAAGGACAAAAATCAGGCTATTATTAAAGGGTAAGCATGCCTGACACGGTAAGACTCCAAACTGCCAGCAACTACTACTGCCTTTCCTTGTTCATCCAGCAGATCCCCGGATGTCCCTGCCTCGCCTCATCCTGCTGCTTAGCAGCATACCTTAAAACCACGCCTTCCTTAAAACCACGCCTTCCTTCCCGTAGAGCTCTGCTTTTGTCCCTGGTGGCAGTTCTATTGGCTGCTGGTGAAGCAACTGCTGGGCTCCTCTCACTTGGCGGGCTGGCAGTGTGCAGTGTGGGGTGAGGAGGGCACAGGGACAGGCAGGAGCATGCCCCCCGAGTGTATGCTGTTGGCTGGAGTCTGAGGCAATGCAGTATGTTGGTTTTGCAGTTTGTTGCCCTTAAATGCTGTAGATAGGGATTGGAGACACCTCTGAATTTAAACTCTGCTCTGGGGCTAAGGAAATGATTCAGTCAATAACGTGCTTCCCTTGTAGCATGAAGACCCCAGTTTAACCAAAAGTTCTCCCCTCAAAGGCTAGATTAGTGGCATACCCCTGTAGTTCCAGTGCTGGAGGGCTGGAGAGAAGCAGATCTGTGGGGCTTGGTGGCCAGCAAGGCTAGCATCGCTGGCAAGTTCCGGGCCTGTGAAAGACCAATTTCAAAAAAAGGTAGCTGACAACTGAGGAGTAGCACTCATGGCTGTCTCCTGGCCTCCACCCAGATGCACCCTAATACACAAAAACAATTAAAAAAACCCAAAACCTGTTTTGCCATTCATAGGAAGGATACAAACTTTATAATAGTCTATATCCATATTTTATGGCTTAGTCCCATATTATATAGTATATAATTCTAAAAACCCTGATCTTTATCACTTGCATATCTAAATAAAAAATTTAAACAATTATTTTAAGTAGTATCCTAGCAAGGCATGGTAGTGTGTGACTATAAACTCAAGATGCTGATGCAGGAGTGTTTAAAGTTCAAGGCCAGCCTGAGCCATACAGTGAGACCCTATCTCAAATTTTTAAAAAAAGGAAAAATAAACGTGTTCTATTCATATTCTTTGTATCTAGAGAATAGAGGTGTACCATAACCATTTTTTAATATTTCAGAGTAATGAGAAAGTGATCAAAATTATGTAAAATGCTCTGGTTTAGTCTATCTATGCAACAGAAAGTTGCATATAATGGTCTCCTTATTCTGCTGTGATTGACAGCCAAACTTAGGAGCAATTTGCATCTGATCAGATAGCAGGTTTTCTCCCACAACCTTGAGGGCCAAGCCTTTCTGCCCTTTATTGTGACATCATTTTCCCTTTGACCCTTTGGAAAAACTGAACCTCACGTCTTCTTAAAGTGTCTCTCTGGTTCTCCTTGGGTGTATACAATGAGTGATTGTCTCTACGATACGACCACAGCAGAACTCAGTTTTGCAAAACGTATCCTAATTGAAATTGTAACCAGACATTACTGGAATGTTCTAGAAACTAAGCTGGAGACCTGGACTTGTCTTTTGAAGCTTGGGTGAACTTGTGGTGCTTTCCATTTACTTGATTTCCTGTCTTTGCAAAGGGGGAGGGAGTGCAGGAGAGAGGAATGTTGAGAGCTGAGGTGCACTCTTACACAGCCCTCCCTCTTTCCTGTGGTAGAAAAGTGACACTGCCGCTTGGCTGGTTCATGGGGTTCCACTCAGAAAGTCCTTTTCACCTGCGCTATTTAAAGTGGAAAGAAAAGTGCAGTTGAAAACACACCCTGAGAGAAGCTGTCTCCCCCGGATCAGACCGGTCTCTTTTCATCTTTACCTGAAGGTGGCCTGTGCCCAATTTAATGTATCGTTTATTTCACCATTAGTGGGAAAAGCCTCCCCAGGCCTGCTCACAATGGCTGTAGGGCTCCACAGAAAAGATAGACAGGGACAGTTAGCAGTTCTCACTGCCCTGCTTGGAACCCCTTCTTAAGGTAAACCGCACACACAGATGTGGAGCCAAATGTCAAGGTTGAGGAGGACAAGCTTTAAATGACAGAGAGGTTCTTTCATGAAAGCCTTTGGATGCTGTCACCCAGGAGACAGAGGAGAGCCCTTCATACAGAGAGATGTGCAGGAAGGAATCAAGGCTTGTGGGAGGAAGGAAGATGCTCTGCTGTCTGCTGTACCGGGGCTTTTGGTATGGATCAGCTAATCTTCACAGGGCATAGGTATTTTGATTATTCTATCCCAGAGGCATAGAGTAACAATCAGACACACCCTGAGGGTGGGGATTTCTCCAAACACGCTCACTGGTGCTGAAGCCAGGCTATCTGCCCCAGTCTTTCTCTCCACCCTTTCAAGTAGATGTGGACCAGTGTTGACCCTAGTGTCACCAACTCAATCAGGTTCAAATTTAGCCTTTGGGATATCTCTGTGGCCTTCACCAATGAGGCCAATTAAAGTTCTTGGGGTTTCTTAGAGAGGTCATGTATGCCCTCCAGGGAGGAAGGACAGCTGTAGTGTGGCTGGCTATAGGCTGTTCTTCCTATAGCATATACTATGGGGATATCTGACAACCAGTATTGCATCTATTAATTCACAGCAAATAAAATGTAAGGCTTATGGTGGCCTGCTGGTCCTGTCTTCTACAAAGCAATGCTTAGAGATTTTTTTTTCCCAGTTCTGACATTGATGGGTCTGTGCACTGGGCATGTTCAGTCCCGATTAGTGTAAATCACTATGGAATTGCATTAAGTCATGTGATTGGCTTTCCATGGGCCTCTTTTCAACTGATAATCCTATCTAATATCTGCCTGATTCACCCCAAGAAGATTCAGGCTGGTGTTTTGCATGTGGTGAAACATGTTCTGTCCCAGGTTACACAGCCTCGAACACAACAGTAGAAAGCTCTTTTGTGATTTGTCATTGGAGCAAAATATTGACAGAGCTGAATGCAGTAGAGGAATGATAATATCAGAGTAGAGCTTCTGGGGTAACTGTAGTTCTAATTATCTTTGGTCTTCTGTCATACCTTCTTAAATGGTGGGTTGCAGCCCCATAGGAGCTCCCATAAGTGAATGTGGGGCTTTGTGTGAGAATGTTGGCCACAGTAACAGGTTTCTGAACATAGCAACCAAAATTATTAAAAATCAAATACATGATGAACCCCGGGAGTTTCTGCCAGTGCTTGCTGGTGTTTTGCCCTAGGATATGGCTACAACCTTGATTCTGTGCACACAGCATGAGCACTTTCCAGGGCTCAAACCACCCAACCATGAAAAGCCAAGCAATGATGTCTGAGACCTGAGGCTCAGGGATGAGGTTAGTGTGTGTGTTGTCAATGGCAGTGGTGTATGGCACACAGAAAGGTTTCTGCCCTTACATAGATGGAATAGTTCAATGCGTGTTCTTTTTGTGAGACAGATACCCACTGAGCAGCCCTGGGTGGTCAGGAACGCCTCTGTTGACCAGGCTGACCTCAAAGTCACAGAGATCTGCCTGCCTCTGCCTCCTATGTGCTGGAATCGAAGGTGTGTGCCACCATGTCTGTCCTACAAGACAGACTTTTTATGACATCATTCTCCAGCATATAAATATCAAATATAAATTATGTTAGAACGTTTGACTTTTCAAAAATGCTGTTTGAGTTGGGTTTTTTTTTTTTTTTTTTGCATTTCTTTCTTTGTTTCTCTCTTTCTCTCTTTCTCTCTTTCTCTCTCTCTCTCTCTCTCTCTCTCTCTCCCTTCCTTCCTTCCTTCCTTCCTTCCTTCCTTCCTTCCTTCCTTCCTTCCTTCCTTCCTTCCTTTCTTTTTTTTTTTTTTTTTTAAAAAAGGCTGAGCAAAGGGCTGGTGAGATGGCTCAGCCTGAACACCTGAGCTCTATGCCAGACACACATGATAGAAAGGGAGAACTGATTGCCATAAATTGTTCTCTGACTTCCACATGTGCACTGTGGCACAAACACATGACAATACTCAGGTGCACACTCTCTAAATGCATGCACGTGCACACACACACACATACACACACACACACACACACACACACACACACGAGGCACAAATTCAATAAATATACTAATTCTGTTCATTTGGCTGCTTGTTTTGTTGTTGCTGTTATTGTCGTCGTTCATCACAATATTTTTATTGATTGATGGGGGAGAGTTTCACAGTATATACCTGTTCACATTCACTTCACTACCCTTCCATGTCTTCCCCTTCCCCCCAACAACAATTTTTTTTTAAGTCCAATTTGTGTTGTCTATATACTCACAGGAGCACGGTCGAACCCTCAGTGGCCTGCCCCTCAAATAGAACTGAGTCTTTCTCCTCTTTACCTTGCCAGAAGCCATCAGCGGTGGAGAGCTACACTTCAGCATCCTTATCACACTTTGTAAGAGTTCCTTTCAACAGCTTTCTGTCTAAGCTGTTGCTTCTTTGGGGGTGGGGTAGGGGTTGTCACGGAAGCCTTCCATGTCTCTCTTTCTCAACTGCGCATCTGCTGTCATTTGCTGTGATACCACTGCCAAAGTAGCTTCCTTGTCCTTTATAGTCATCAGGAGGACGGATCTCGGCTTCTACGTGGTTTCTGCAACACCACAGACCACGAACACAGCTTCCAGCTGCAGTGGGATATTAAAAAAAAAAAAATCAAGCTGAAAATACAATGTGCAAATCATTTACAGGGCTAACAACAAACATCGGTGCTTGTGTAGGACTTGGATGAGCTGTGATGGTAAAATCTCTGCCCCGCAGGTTAAGAGTAAGGAAGAGCTTTCTGTCGCCAAGCAGATATGGCCTCCGTCAGAGATTGGCTTCCCCAGCTAGGGATCCTGGCTAGCTATGTGTTCTTGGTGAAGGTAAAAGTGACCTTTCTCTCTCCCTCACCCTTACCCTTTCATTCTATATTTTGTTCTTGTATAGCCTCTTCTGTTCACCTATAACTATACATGGATTCACTGGGCAGATGTAATCAAAGGTTATTTGTCAATATAAGTATGGCAAAGAGACTAAAGTTGAGCAAAATAAAATGAAATTTTGGGTCTAAAGTAAATTTGAGAACAAATTTAAAAGAAAATTCATAATTTTTCACTTTAATAATCTGGTTGACAGAATGATGTTCTCTGTCCCATTCCCCATGATGCCTGTCCTTAGGACCTATGAATGAGTGAAGTCACGTGGCAAGTGGAGCGAAGGTCGCAGCTAGAATCAAAGCTCATAGTAGGGAGGACTTACCCTTGATTATCTGACTGGACCCCTGTAGTGTATGTGTGTGTGTGCGTGTGTCTGTGTGCACAGGTAGACATGCATGTATAGAGACCCTGAGAATGTCTCTTTTCTCAGTCACCATTTGCCTTTTTGTTTGTTTGGTCACAGGGTAGTATCTGCATTAAGAAGTTAGGAGGAATTATGGGTACTCTGGGTGACAATAGGCAAGCCCTCAAACTCAGGAGAGAGAAATGGAGAAACAAGACTTAGAAGAATTGGTAGTCCAATGGAAACTGTCAGGAGACTCTAGGGGTGAGACCTTGGAGTAGTTTATGAGTTTGGGATTACACATTTACTCTTGGCAGGAAAACAACTTGTATTAGTTCTCCAATAGACAAATAAACATAGTGTTTATAAAATTCAAACCCACAGTGTTAAGACACAAAACCATTCATGCTTTAATTATTTGTAGTTTTCTTAGGAGGATTTGTTTTTTTAGAAGTAAATGTCATACTTCTGATTCAAATTTTCAATGTGGAATCAAGCAACTGGTTTAAAATGATATTTTTAAATTTAATTTTTAATTGATTAAATTGGAAAGTTTGGGTAACTACTGCATTTGCAGGGAGTTAAAGATAAGGAATTTATATACTACCATGAATGATATTTAAGGTATTTAATTAAGCATATCCATAAAATTGACCAAATATTAATTTTTGGCTTTTTAGAACTGATTGTTAAAATGTGTTAAGCTTATGTAGTGTATGTTACTAATTTAAAAAGTGTAAAGAAGTTATGTGTTTTTATTGAGACAAGTGTTGTATACATCATAGGCTCTTACTGCATCCCATGCTGCTCTTAAATTAGCTGCCTTCTTGCCTCAGCCTTCTGACTGCTGAAGATTAGAGATATGAGTCAGTACGCCTCACTGAAGCTTTTTTCCTTTAGAGACAGGTTTCTCTATGTAGCTTTGGCTCTCCTGAAACTTGATCTCGATCAGATTGGAGAAGAACTCGTGGAGATCCACCTGCCTCTGCCTTCTCAGTGCTGGGATTAAAGGCATGCACCCAGACACCCAGCTAGCTTTGGTTTTTTTCTTTTGACTATAATGGATTAAACCACCAATATTATTTATTACCTGTACACAAAAGCTACTTTCAACACTATGAAAATTGCACCCTTAATGCTATTGATCATTAGAGTAGGAGAGTCTAATAATGGACTTCTGCCTATCAGTGGGCTGGTCCCCAGACATTTTAAAAATTTCACACCGTCAGAATAGGTTCAGTCAGTAGGCCTATACTGTTTGGACCTTAGACATCTCCTGATTGTTCTCCAATATTATTTTGATTCTTTGAAAATTCCCTGTGTTCAGGATAGTTTTATGTCACTTAACATAAGCTAACATCATCTGAGAGGAAGGGATGCCTCTCAGATGAGTTGAGAGAATGCCTCCATAAGATCGGGCTGCAGGCCAGCCTATAGAGCATATTCTTAATCAGTGATTGATGGTGAGGGCCCTGACCATTATGGATGGCACCATCCCTGGCCTGGTGGTCCTGAGTTCTATAAAGCAAGCAGACTGCGCAAGCCATGAGGAGCAAGCCAGTAAGCAGCATCCCTGCATGGCCTCTGCATCAGCTCCTGCCTTCAGATTCTGCCCTGCTTGAGTTCCTGTCATAACTTCCATTGATGATGAACTACGGTGTGGAAGTGTCAGCCAAATAAACCCTTTCCTCCCCAGCCTGCTTTTGGTCGTGGTGTTTCATCACAGCAATGGTAACCCTAACTTAGACACCTTGGCTACAGTTCCCTCCCAAACTTTAAATCTCATGTATTCAGTTGCTTCTGAAGACAAGAGATATAAATTTAAAGTGTATCTGAACAAGAAACAAAGCCTGGAAGGTTTTTGCCTGAAGAACTGTGCGAAACAAAATGAAAAACAAAACACTTGGCACAAGGTGGGATAAATTACAGTAAAAGTCTATGTGTTAACTAAAGTGTTCACTAAGAAAACCATTACCGCAACACAGGTTGGTTTGCAGCCCCCCAGCCCCTGCCCACCACACAAAAGATTAAAAAAGAAAGGAGAAAGGGAAGTGGGCGAGACAGTCCTGTGATCACACGGACTAAAACAGTAGACTTCAAAGTCTTGTGAGAAGCCGTCCTTGTAATCCATAGCTTAATTTCTACTAAGCACCAACTTGCACGATGGGTTCAATGGCTTAAATCTTCATTAGGATGCTCACTGGGATACACGCAGAAGACCCCGTGAGCACTGGCACACGTGTGGTAAAGTGCTAATTTCCACCTTTGTCTCTTGGTTGGTTGTTTAAACCTGCTTGAGGTTGGTGATTACTTGATCCTTATTTCATGAATTTCACAAATGTCATCTTTTCACTTATTTACTGACGTTTTGTCAGGCAAAGATCCATAGTCTCTAGTGAGTGTAGGATTCTGCTTGGGGTTTTAGGGGCAGATTCAGTTCTGGTGCTGAAGTCTGAGACTGAAGCGTCCAGTTGGCTGGCTTCTTCCCCAGCAACCTTCAGCTACAGCCTTGGGCTAGTCTGCTTGTTTAGATCTCCTTACAAGGACAGGGAGGAACTCTGAGCTGTCACTATGCTGAAGGACATGATTCTGGCTCTACAGAAGTTTTTGCTCGCTGTTTGTGCGCCTTGAACTCTAGAAGCAGTTTGTGTTCCCCCTCCTGTTGGAGTCTCTGCCTGCCTGCTGTTCAAGTCCTTCTTCTGTGGTGAGCTGCTCCCGGCATCTCTCTTCAGGGCCCTTTCTGGTTTATTTTGTCTCTGTGTATGTGGTAAAATGTTAATGAGGTGGAGAAGTTATGCATACTGGAGGCTAGAGCCAGCTAACCCTGGCGTGATGACCTACCTAGTGCGGGTGCTCACCCAAGTCCTCCCCAGCACTCTGGATTCCATTGCAAGTCAGGTCACAGGCAGTACTGTCCTGTAGAAAGCTCTCTGTTCTATGTTATCCAGGTCCTGTTCCTTTCCTTAGTCTACATGACTAAGAATTTTTCCTGACTTGGATATTATGATAGATGTAGCACATGAGTTATGATACAAACCACTTAAATAATACTTTTAAAAAATTAAAGGCCAAAATGATTTTTATTGGAAATAAATATTTTTATCACACAATATATTCTGATCATGGGTTTCCCTTCCCCATCTCCTCCCAGATCCTCCCCATAACCCTACTCACCCAATTCCCTCTCCTTAGAAAAGAAACAAACCAGAATTTAAAAGAAGCACGTGTGTGCGCGCGCACACACACACATACATACACACACACACACACACACACAGAAACATCATTGAGTTCATTTTGTGCTGGCCATCTATGGCTGGGCATGGTGCCTTCCCTTAAGTATAGTTTATATTATCCAGTGATGCTCTATTGGAGAAAACGAATTTTTCCTTTTATAAGTGGTTGTCAACTGGAAATAACTTCTTTGTTAGGAGTGGAATCCCATATCTATTTCATCCTCTCTGGGCTGGGAACCCACCTGGCTTGGACCTGCACAAACCCTAAACATGCTGCCACAGTCTCTGACCTATTGTGTTGGAGGACACTGTTTCCTTGGTGTCATCCACCCCCTCTGGCTCACACAACCTTTTTGCCTCTCTTCTGCATAGCTTCGTGAATCCTGAGGGGAGGGGGTTGATCAAGACATCCCATTTAAGACTAGGTATTCTAGACTCTCGCTCTCTGAACATTGTCCAGTTGTGGGTCTCTGTATGATTCCCATCTGCTGCAAGAAACTTCTCTGATAATGGCTAAGCAAGAAACTGATCGATGGATATAGCAGAATGCCATTTTGAGTCACTCTATTGGTATGTTCTTTTAGAACAGTAGAGTTTGGTTTCCCCCTGTGCCCATGGCCTTTCTAGTGTTAGGATCTTAGCCACCCAAGCATGCTCAGTCATGGATTCCATCTCATGTAATGGGTTTTAAATCCAAAGAGTGATTGGCTACTCTCACAATGTTTGTGCCACTATTACACTAGTGTGTCTTGCAGGTAGGTCACCATTGTAGATTGCAGGGTTTGTAGCTGGGTTAATAATTAACTTTCTCCTCTGGTAGCTTGCAGAGTACATTCCAGCACCATGGACACTAGTCAGTAGGGGTGAAGTCTCTAGGTAAGCACCAGCTTGATTCTTCCATATTCAATGTGTTATGGAGGTGTTGTCTTCCACAATAGGGCCTTACCATCCATTTGTGGGAAGCAACCAATAGCTTTGGCAGTAGACTAAATGATTTGGGAGTTTCCATGGGGGCACTTGGCCAACAACTCAATGGGTGAGATGTAACCCATTCCAGGTAGTAGAAGTTTCACTTGGTGGTGAAAGGTGTCTAGCTGGGGCTTTGTCTCCCCGTTACTTGGTTGTAGTAAGAGTTTTGGCTTCTTTAAAAATCTAGTTATGTTATGTGAATATGTTTTTGTTTTAATTCCAGGTATGGGATAAGAGGATGCTTCACAGCAGGTGATTATGATTTGCATCATGCACTAGGAGGGGTGTTATGCCAGTGGCAGACAGTTTGATTGTGGGAGGAGGCTGCTGCTCCCCTTGCTGCTCCTGGCTGCTGCTGTTGTGGTTTGTCAACGTCATGAACAAAGAGATGGGAAGAAGTTGGAGATATCGTGATGATGGAGATTGGACTGGCCCCAAGAAACAGAACATCCCTAGTCAGCAGGAAGTAGTTTAAGAAGTCTACCCCACCTCTTTCTTCTAACATTCTTTCTCTCCTACCTAGTGTTAGGGGTTGGAAGGGATTAAGGCAGAATAAGGATTGGAAGGGAGGTAGAGGAATAAGAACCCAGTAAAATACACCTAAACAAATTAGTGTCAACACTTGGTGACCTCGTTTAAAGTTCTTTCATATACATATATATTTTAAGAAGCTTCTCTTACAGTAGGCTTCCATATGACCCCTCAAAGGCCCCTAGTATTAGTTATCTCTCCCTACATTTTCTCTCTTTCCTCCTTCTTCCCTCTCTCTCCCTGTATAATTCTCTCATTCTAGTCTCCTTCCTGTTTCTCAAAAATTATATATTCTATTTCATTTTCCTTGGGAAATGAAGTTGTTCCTTTCCCCCTACTCTCTTACTCTATACTTAACCTCTGTGGTTATGTGGATGGTAGCACGCCTATTGAAGGCTTAAAAGCTAACATCCTCATATAAGACAAACACATACTTTGTCTTTTGGGATCTGGGTTACTTCTCTCAGGATTTTTACTTTGTTTTCTTTTAATTTTGATTTGAATTTCACTGATAACTAAGGATGATGAACATTTCTTTAATTGTTTCTCAGACATTTGTGTTTTAATTTTGGAGAACTCTGTTTAGCTCTGTACCCCATTAATTGAGTTATTTGGTTTTTTGGCGCCCAGTTTTTAAGTTCTTTATATATTTTACATACTAACCCTCTATCAGATGTGTAATTTATAAATATCTTTTCCCATTTTGTAGGCAGCTGCTTTGTCTAAATGCTTTGCCATATAGAAGCTTGTAACTTTCATGGGGTACTGTTTGTTAATTGCAAGTCTTAGTGCCTGTGCCATCACTGTCTTGCCCATAACATCTTTTTCCTGTGCCAATGAAAGTAATTAATTTTACCTATGAATATAATTTTTAAATTGGAACCGTCTATTAACTTAGTCCTAATAATTAGATTCAGGTGATTGTGGATGAAGGCAGTTAAACATGCTAATACTCAAAGGAATGTAGATCATAAGGTACCATTTTAAATTTTAAAGCTTAGAATGAGGTGACATGATGCAAAGATACCCACTAAGTGTGAAAAGATGGTGCTGTTGCCACATTTATGAAAAGAAGTTGGGTAAGGGATATTAGGAACCCTGGAATTCTCATATCCTTGAGACAGCAGTTCTGCTTCTAGGGATTTATTCGAAGAACTTACTAATATATGTGAAAAGGATGTCAAGTATAATGTGGTCTAAATATAGAAACTAAGAGTATCTGTGAAACTCCTACAGGAGTTTGCTTAAAGGCAAGGCAGTGCAGCTGTTATAATGGACAGTGTCAGATCAGCCAAACACATTCATGGCTCTTATGATGTATTTTAAGTGAAAGGAAAATAAGTTCTAAAATAACATGTACCACAGCATCCAGCTTTAATTCTTTTTGCATCACAGGCTAAACAACAGAAGTCTGCGTGCCAGCAGACTAGCGATGGCCATCACTGAGTGGTTTGATTGTAGCACAGTTAGTTTTTACTTAATCAACGTTTACATTTCCATTATTCTAATTAAAGAAAAATATCTGAGTGATTAAATGCCTGACTTAAGTCACACATTCTGAAACTTTTGGGGCTCAGATCCTTTTTACTTTCCTAAAGCTACAAAGGAATCTAAAGATATATGCACAGACACACACACACACTAGAAATTGTGTGTGTGTGTGTGTGTGTGTCTGTGTATGAGATATAAGTTTTAAAAATTCTAAGTATAAAAGGAAAAGGATGAATACTCAATCAAGGTGGAAGACAGCTCCTTGGAAAATACCAGAACATTACAGAAAAACTTCTTCAACCTCCACAGCTTTGCGACTGACCCCACTGAGGTGACAAGGGGATGGAGAAGGGACGACCTTAATGCACAGAGAGCTGGGGTAGGTGGCTATGTTCTCTAATGAAGGCACATCAGCAGGACCTGAAACACTGTACTTTTATTCTGTGCATCTGAATTGAAGAGACGAGTCTACTATATACAACTGAGTGAGGAGGCAGGGTTAGCCAATTTTGGTTTTTATGGAACAGCCTTAAGCTGTAATCAAACAAGAGGAGGAAGCTGTAGTTGATATACACTGTGGATATGTACACACAGACTAAGGGAGGCTCCTCCCTTTCCATATGAATGATGCGTTTGGTGACTTGTCATGGCTGTAATCCTGTCAACAACACAACACTCAGGAATTCAACCACACCTCCCCCAAAATAAAGAACCTAGACTTTTACATATTAGTATTCGTCTATTTAATATTTACTTGGTTAAAAACAGTGAATACACTCATGCTATACATAGCACAAAACCTTAACTATGTATTGCTAATATAAAGTTAATTGCAGAAACTATACAGACCATGTTCTCGGATCACAAAACATTAAAATTAAAAAATAGGACGTTTTATTCCATCTGCCCACTTAGGAAATACACATTATTGTTGTGGGTAGCCCTGGGGCTTTTTGTATTCTACTAATTCTGCCCTCCTGTGAGGGGCTTCAGACAAGAAGTGAGTTACACCTGTGACTTCTTGTATACCAATCCCCTAATGAAGAAAGGAGCCAATCACTGGGCATGTAGGGGACTTCAAGGTCGGAGAGAAGAAGTGAGAAGCAGGAGAGAGAGGGTCCTTTTAGAATGGAGACAGCATGTAGGTAAGATGTAGCTACTGGAGTCCCCTGGTATGGTGGATCCACAAGGATTTGCCACCAGAGGAATCAGATTTAAATAAGGCTTACAAGATTAGGTTTCAGTTGTTGCACCCAGAGATTGAGTTACCATTGTTTCTGAGCTAAGTTTGTGTTACGTTTTCCTTCGTGCAGCTGCTCATCTGGGTTCCAGAGAGAAAGGTACAGCAGCATAGTGTAGGTTTGCCTGATGTGCATCACAGAGGCCATGGGGGCGTTGAAGCATGGGGCTGGCATGGTAGGGACCCACCAATGGGAACCTAGTGAGCTGGGTGGAGAGACTGTGGAACTCTGAGTCAGAGCCCCATGAGATGAAAGCAGGTTGGCTATTGCCTGCCAGTGCATGGCTGGCCAGCCCGCCGGAGCTGAGAGAACCAGGGTATAGTGTGGGAACATGCTGCTACCATACCTTCTATTTTAATATTTCCCACTTCCCATTATTCCTTAAAAATAATTAAAAGAAAATAAATAAGAAAGACCTAACATTTTATTGGGATTGGTCAGGGCTTTAAGAAAACCAGTCAACCCTATGGCTGCCTTCCTCCTGCCTCTGGCTGTATGCTTTCATTCCAGTACAGCCAGTGTCAGGTGCCATGTGGGAATCGTCAGAATACAGAGCACTGGGAATTCTTTCACATCTGGAGCAACTGAAGCCAAACATGTCAAAATTAAATAGAAAATATAATAAGAAGTTTTAAAAACATGAGATGGAGAATCTGGACAGAATGGTATACACTTTGTAATCTCAGTACATGGGAATAGAGGCAGGAGAATTAGGAGTTCAAAGTCATCTTCCATTACACATGGAGTTTGAGGCCAGCCTGGGCTACATGAGACCCTGTCTAAAATGAAACAAAGCAGATAACTAAAGCTACAGATATACCAATATATCTATTTTGTGTTTGGAGGGATTAAGCACCAAAAAGCCAAAGCTTATTCATATAGATCACAAAGCACGTGCCCATCCTACAAGTTAACCCAAATGAAAGGGAAGATTCTACATAGATGACCAAAATTCACTGTCTTTGCCTGATGGATAGCAATGCCAAAGCTGGTAAAAATGTATCTGTCTGTCTATCTATGTATCAATGTATCTATGTATCCATCTATCATCTATATAT
Organism: Uromys caudimaculatus; assembly: GCA_028551405.1. Lineage (NCBI taxonomy): Eukaryota > Metazoa > Chordata > Mammalia > Rodentia > Muridae > Uromys > Uromys caudimaculatus. The sequence continues at coordinate 20,548,429 of CM052704.1, read as the reverse complement.
CATCTATCATTATCTATCATTTATGTATCTATGCATCTGTGTGTCTATCTTTCATATATATAATTATCTATCAGCTATGTTTCTATGTATCTGTGTGTGTCTGTCTATCTATCTATCTATCTATCTATCTATCTATCTATCTATCTATCTTTCTATCTATCTAAACAGGGTTTATTGGGTGGCATGAAGACTGTGATTTGACTATTCCAACAATGGTTGTCTCTCAATGGACAGTCTGAGCATCTAATAGTTGTTGGGTCCACAAGGCTAGTCGTCGCAGGTAGTCTTCAGTATACATTGGAATCCTGAAGAAGTCAACTCTAATATTAGTGAAGAAATGAACTTGCCAGTGGAGTGAAGGCAAGTAGGCAAGGAGCTAGCACCTCCTCCTTTCATGTCCTTTATGTAGGCTGCTACTGGAAGGTGTGGTTCAGATTCAAGGTCTTCTCACCTCAGATGATTCAACCAAGAAAAATCCCTCACAGGTATACCCAGATTGGGTTTTTTTTTTTTTTTTTTTTTTTTGAGACAGGGTTTCTCTGTGTAGTCCTGGCTGTCCTGGAACTCACTCTGTAGACCAGGCTGGCCTCGAACTCAGAAATCCACCTGCCTCTGCCTCCCGAGTGCTGGGATTAAAGGCGTGCGCCACCACTGCCCGGCTGGTTTTACTTAATTCTAGATGTAGTAAGTTGACAACCAAGAACAGCCATCATACCATCTAACTGGAATGTTTCCTAGACTCATTGGAACAGAGATTGAGTCAAACAATTGAATGTGGTTCAGTGTCAAGGCTATGGGTGAAAGACACTCCTGGGTGCTGGGTAAGGTGTACATCCAAGTCTATATGATTTGAGGTCTCAGACCTGAAAATATCAAAAACACAAACCCAGCACCCACCCACAGTGAGTGAACAAAAATGAGTATTTCCTGTCTCAGCCAGAAATTCTTCCTGCTTAGTCTGTACCTTAATTGTTTTTTTTTTAATTCTGAACTCCAAACTGCAAATGTGCCAATGATCCTTTAATAAAAATAATCTAAGAAGTTTTATTGCTTAAAGGTATACATCTTTAAAAGTCAACCAGAAAACAGACTGTCTCTCTCATGTATCTCTAAGCCCTGAAAGCCAGAGTGGTTGTATACTTGGCACCATTCCCTGAGTTCGACAGTCAGGGCCAATTAGGGGGATTTGTCTGTGTTAATTTTTTCAGGAAGGCTGCCTTTCACTCAGCCTGAGATGGCCCCAGACTGGGGCTTGAAGCTGGGATCTTCTTCATTGGATTACAAAGTCTGATAAAGAAGGGGAGTGTTTTAACATGGGGGAAATTTCAGCCCTTCTGAGAGGGAGTTGGTCACATAACAGCTGTCAATAGTTTCACATACGGGGTTCTTTCAATTACAAGAAATTTAACTCATGATCTTCTCTGTGAGGTAGCAAGGCTGTATCACAGGGCATGAAGAAGATGTCTACCTGGAGACAGGTGGATTTTAACTTCATAGTGTATTTTAGTCTTGAATTGATGCTGAGTATAGGAGACCAACCTAATGGACCATCTCCATTATTAATCTCAATGCATCTATTTTCCTCCGAAGGCTTCTCACCACATCCTCTATGGGACAGCACCAGACAATAAAGGAGAATTATCGAGTGTTGTTTTTACATATAAACTTTTCATCAGTTTTGAAGCTAATTGAAAAATGAACTGCTGCTTTTTATTTAACTTTTAAAAATGGAATACCTTTGTATAAATTGTTCCACCGAAGAGAATTTCTTTGCACTAGGCGTTTTCAGCTTTTTGCCTTATTATACCGCAAATCCAAATGAAATTCTCTGTAACACACTGTAAGTACTTTTGAATGTAATTTGGAGACTTTTAAATTACAATATCAAACTGAAAACAACTGAGATCTCACAGGCAGGGAATATTCTACGTCTAGTTGTTGTTTTTCTGTAAAACAGTGAACTACTCTTAGGGAATAGCTCTATTTTACATGACTCTCAAGGTGGAGCTCCCTGAATCAGTGTCTACTAAGGTAGAGAGCACCATGAGGTGAATTTGTAGAGATGAAAGATGTAGGTGAGGTCGTGGCATTTTCTCAGAGGGTTTGGCTGACCTCTGCTCCCTCAGGCCAGCACAGGATCATGCTACTTCAGCTCTAAAGGCTGAAACCGTCTGCTGGGCAGTGAGTCTTCTGAAAATTGGTACCACATTGTATTTAACTGCCCCCATTGTGATTGTTAGTAGTCTAGACAACTCTTCTATATTTTGAGTGGATTGTCAGATGTAAAATATTTAGCTCACCTTTCCTCTCACACCTTCGAATCTCATCTGTAGCTGGTCTCCTCTCCTTTTCCACTATTTTAACCCCTTAACACTAGATAAGAGAGAAGAAAGGACAGAGAAGAAAGGAAAGAGATCCCTGTATAAAGTCAGAGGTCAGAAATATCGTTAGACTACTTCTTGCTGATTAGGAGCACTGAGTTCCTTGGGCAAGTTTGATCTTCCTTGTCAGGATACTTAAATTCAGATTTTTGTTGTTTCTTCTTCAGGAACAACTACTTAAGAAACGATAACCAACACCCAAAAAGATCAACAACCAACCAAAACCAACCTCATGTCACACAATCGCAGAAACTATCTGTAGCTGGCAAAACCATGCCTCTGCTAGAGCATTAGACAAATCATAGTCAACTGATTTAAAGCAGCCTCATATCACCACACCTGGGATTAAAACAAAAACAGATTCCTATATTATTTCTGTGTTTTTTAAAGAAGTCAAAATTCCAACATTGTCAAAAAACCACACATCGCTGGTTTTATCTTCCCACTGTTATACACACACACACACACACACACACACACACACACACACACATACACACACATACACACACACACTCATACAGGACTGAGGATTGGGGATTACAAAATCAGTCACTGGAATACCTGTATGAACAAGAAAAGCAAAACAACACATTCAACTGGATATTTTAATTCTTGAAAAATGCATTATAGATATAATGTACACTGCTTGATATATCTATGTCATGTAAAGCCTAGGATATATATATATATATATATATGTGTGTGTGTGTGTGTGTGTGTGTGTGCATGTGTGTGTGTGTGTATATATATATATGTGTGTGTGTGTGTGTGTGTATATATATATATATATATGGAGAGAGAGAGTTATAGATTTTATTATAGTTGTACAACTAAACCACACTGAACACCACAGTCCTTAATTTAGATCACAATCAAGGTGAACTATATCTGTTTCTTCTGTGTGATAAAATTGTGGCTTTAATAGGAGCAGAACTTAGGACTCAGCATGCCAGATAAACAAACACTGTCACTGAATCCCAATGTCTTTATAATATAATGGAAATGCAGATGTGAGAAGAAGTAGCAGGCAAAGGTGCGGGGTGCAGAAGATCCACAGCTGGCCGGCATTGTGTGCAGGGCTGCCTAAGTTGATACGGGATGAAAACGAAGCATTAAGGAACCTCTCCTGTGTTACTAGTTCATTTGTCCAGTCATTCCGTTGTTCATTGAACACATCTATTGAAGGTCAACTGCATGAGTACAGCTGGTTCTGGCTCACCAAGCTTCATTTTAGCAAAAGAAGAGAGATAATAACTAAAACAAAACAAATGAAAACAACAAAATAAATAAGTGGTGTTTCTCTCCCTGATCCCAATCTGGTGACAGCAGTGTAGAGAAAAAGACAATAGAAGAAGCATGACAGAGGACACAAGAGTGTCAGGAAGACCTCAAAACTTGTGCTTCAAGGAGAGGGCATTGTAGTGGACCATTGAAGATAGAGCAGTCCATACAATCAGCTCAAAGGCCCAGAGTCAGACCAGCAGGACCTGGTTGGCTGCAGCCAAGGGAGCAGAAAGCAAAGTGCTAGAATATGAGATAAGGAAACAGAACTAGCTGTGATTACTCTCCCTTACAAGTCCAGTACCTGGGATGCTGAGGCATGAACCTGGAGTCAAGGTGAGATCTTTTCTCAAGGAAGAAAAACTAATGAGAAGGGAAGAGAAAGGCAAAAGAAGCAGAGATCACCTCTCAGAAAGTCACTCATTAAATCTTAGTCCACATCATTGTATTACTCCAACACGCGCACACACACACACACACACACACACACACTGTGGTGTTCAGTGTGGTTTAGTTGTGCAACTATAATATAATCTATAACTCTCTCTCTCTCTCTCTCTCTCTCTATATATATATATATATATATATATATATATATATATATATATATATCCCAGGCTTTACATGACATAGATAATACATTTTTCAAGAGTTAAAATATCCAGTTGAACGTGTTGTTTTGCTTTTCTTGTTCATACAGGTATCCCAGTGACTGATTTTGTAATCCCCAATCCTCAGTCCTGGGTACTGGAACCTAGTAGAGAGATTCTGAATTTTGTCAGCAAAAGAACCTGGTGGTGTCTGGGTTTAGCGCTCTCTCTCGGGCAGCCCTGTGTGGGGAACCTAATTCTGGCTGGCCTTTGTTGGCTGCCCCTTTCTGTGGTGAGAGCCCTCGGAAGAGCTTCAGTGTTCCATTCATATATGCACATGCGTGCTCACACTAGTTTTTCATAGAATCAAAATTATTTTCCTGGGCTAAAGATTTAATTGAAAGTCATTCTTTTATTAATAGTGATGTATGGATTTCTGTCATGATGAGAATTTAAGGCCCCCATGTAGAAATTAGTGGGTGGATTTAAGAAGTCAGTACTGTGTACCGTATTCAAAGATTCTCTAGGTTCCTGCTTCAATGTCTTTAGCATTTAAGGATGTTTTCCAAGCAACACTATTGAAGCCACATGTGGGAGGTGGCAGCCTGGCTGTCCATACAGGTTCTGTTTGTCCTAGAGAGGAGATAAATGTTTGGACTTAGTTGCTAAAAGCTGGAAACATGTGTGGGAGCTGTTAGGAAAATAGCTCTCGCTTGTGTGGAACACATTAGGCACCAGTGTTTCAGAAACTTACCTCCAGTTCTGTTTCTTCCTGACAATACCTTTAATTGTTGTCTCTGGACCTCATTTTTTCAGAGAAAACATGTAAAAATGTCGATTTCTTAAACATTAAACAGCCTTAGTGTTTGTGATCTCAATTTTCCACTCCAGCCTTCTATAAGCCTGGCCCAGAGGATTAATTGATGGTTTGATAATGACCAGACTAATTGCCTTAGAAGTATGAATAGATGTATCTAGTTCACAGGCAAGTCTATTGAAAGTGACCATTGTTTTGTTTTGTTTTACTTTGCTTTGTTTTGTTTTCCATGCTGAAATGACCACATAGGACTAAGGATGAGAGAAAGAAAGGTGTCAGGGTGCTAACCCTATTCCTGGCTTGGATGATAGCACACAGTCTGGTTTCAGATTCCTAATTTATCTGGACCATTAGAGGTCATTATCTGTACCTTAGAGATTTGCTGAGATACTGTGGTATTCGTCTCACTGCTCACTCCAGAAGCGTGAATATACCAAAGTAATTATATCAACATCACTGGGTTACTGAGATAAACTCATCAGTTTGATTCTGTGAAAAACTAGTGTGCAATATACATTTGGAGAGGTGAATAGAACATTAAAGCACCTCCTAGCAATCTCACCCGAGAAAGGGGAAAATGGCGCTACCATCTGGCTTGGATTGTTTACCTTGTAAGAATGAGAACCTGAGTTCTAGCCTCAGAACCCACACTAGATTGGTGGCATTCTCTTTTAATCCCAGTGCCTGAGAGGTAGAGACAGGTGGATCCTTTGGGCTTGCTTGCTAGCCAACTTAGCCGACTTGGCAAATGTTGGACCACTGAGAGACATCGTCTCAAAAAAGAAAGGTTGTTAGTGCCTGAGTAACAACCCCTAGTCTGAGGAACAACCCTCAATTCAACAAAAGTTATCCCCTGGTCTCTTTCATGCATGTGCACACATGCACACAGACAGCAGCACACACGTGCTCATATACATATGCATTTACAAGAATGGCTAAATAAACTAGACACAAGAATAACTGAATAACCTAGTGGTCAGAGTGACTGCAACATGACATCTTTCTGCTGCCCAAGGCCAATGTGCCCATGTGTGCATTCATTGTGCTACCCAGCACCTCTCCATGGGTGATATGTGTTTTTAATCTTTTGCTATGACCAGTAGTATCTGTTGTTGACTGAAGCTGCAGGGGTGGGGTCATACCTAAAGGATTAGCATGTTCTTCAGGAATGCTATCTGCCCTGCTGACAATTTTGACATCTGTCCTGGATCATTTGTAAATTAAAAGAGAATGATGAGGTTAAGGACCACATTATTTTTCACTCTCAGGATTTGATTTCTTATGGTCAAGGAATCTTACCAATGAATCTGCTGCCAGCAGAGGCTACATGTATTCAAAGAATTCTAATAAATTTAATTTTCAGAGAGACAAGTCACTGTGTGAGGTCTCCATCCTGTCTTAAGGCAATTGGTTGGTTTATCTCACTAAGCCACCAATGTTGGTTTGATTCCTTTGGTGTATTAATCCTCCCTAGGGTGAATAGTGAGACCAACACCACAGGATCTCAGACAATGATCTCTAGTGGTCCAGGTAAATCAGGACTCTGAGACCAGACTGAGTACAAGTTATTCAAGGTGTTAGCACCTTGACCTTCCTCTCCCTCATGCCCATAGCTGCACAGTCCCTGCTCCCAATGACTTCACCTCTAAAAGGCATTAGACGGTGAGCTTTGTGATAACTATCACTGCATCTTTTAGGTCTTTATCTTGTCCGGACTTGTAGTGGCCACCTCACCTCTGATATCTTTGTCACCTGTCCTTTAAGCTACCCCAATCAGTAACCAAACTTTATAAAGTAGAAAAGCCCCTAAGAAGGTTATTGTCGCCATCGAAGAATAGTGCCTAGAAAATTGAGGCATTTACTCACACCGCTTAAATGAAAGAAAGAACAAATCCTTTAAGGCAGCCGTTCTCAACCTGTGGGTCACGACCTCTTTGGGGGTTGAATGACCTTTTCATAGGGTTGCCTAAGATCATCAGAAAACACAGATTACAGTTCATTACAGATTTATATTACAATTCGTAACAGGAGCAAAATCACAGTTATGAAGTAACAATGAAAACAATTTTACGGCTGGGAGTCACCACAATGTGAGGAACCGTATTCAAGGGCTGCAGCATTAGGAAGGCTGAGAAATGCTGCCTTAAGAGAAGCCCATGCAAATGAAATCGAGGGAGTATTTTGCTTAAAAAATTGTATTTTCTTCAGTGAAGAAAAAAATTTCAAGTGTGACTGAGGTCAAGTTCATTTTGGCCATATCTCAGAGAAGGTCCTGGGTAAACGCTAAGTGCTAGGATGGTATTTAGACAAAACTGCCATGCCAATAAGACAGCTTCTTCAACACCCAACCTCTGAAGACCATCAGTGAGCATTCAGACATGAAGTCCAAAAACCTGGTTCAAAAGTGGGGCTTAAAGCTATATTGTCATAATGTCGTAAGGTTTCAATGCAAAGCATAATAAATCAGTCCCTTATTTGTACAACCAATTTTTTTTTAATGAAATATAGGGATCAGGCAGACACTTTACTTAAAACACCATGTAGCCTTCATAAGCCTTATAAATCAAAAGCGTCCTCCTATGCTGTGTATTACTACTGGACACTAAGTAGGCACTGCATACTTGGGTGTTTTCAAGTAAAGATGTCTCCTGAAATAATTACGTTAAACGCTGCAAATTAGATCAAAAAATGAAAGCACTAAATTCTACAATTTAGAAAAAGAAAATACAAGACTCATTTAAAACACTTTTTTTGTGGATTAAATGCACTTTTTCATATTTGTATGGAACCTGTGCAGTTCAAAGCCCTTGGTGATGGCCAATCCTGTCTGTCAGTGACGGGGAATGGGGAGGGGAGCGAGGTTAGCACGTTGGTTTTAATGATTGGCTGGTGAGGCCTTAGAGTCTAAGCTACTTCCTGGGACTCAGCCACAAGGCCTTTCAGAGGTCTCCCTCTCTGTCCCTGAAGTTCCAGGACCTGAACTGTCCCTTCCTTTAGGGGACAGTGTAATTTGTTGGCAGGTTTACCTGAGATGACCAAAGGTAGACTGTTTAGAACTGTGACTACTATTTCCCCAAATGGATCATTCAGAAGAAGGCATTTACTGCCTGGCAGGTCCCAGCATTGCATGGAGAAAGGACCAATGGTGGGGGTCTGCCAGGTCCCTCAACTGAATTCACGGACCAGGGGAGTAGGAGAGACTTAGGTGTCACAGAAAGCCCTAACATGCAAATTCGTCAACTTGTGGGAGGTGCTAGGGGGAAACCAGATGTTATATAGAATAGTTGTTTTGGTTTTGTGTGTGTGTGTGTGTTTTTTTAAAGGCTTCAGGTGATTTGAGAGTACAGTTCACCCTTGGATCTGTTAGGGAAAATGCCCTTAGGGAGATTTCACAAGGCTCTGTGACGACATTTAAAATTAAGTTTCCATAAGGAATTTCAGATGATGGTCTCTAAACACTGTATCACTGAAGCCGGTGCCAGGTCCCCACAGGCGCTGTGGAGAGCAGTGGGTAGCCATGTTTAAATCGAGAAGTCCTGCTAAGGAGGTAACTTGCACGGCAGGTAGCAGCTGGTTGTTTTACTGAAACCTGTCAAGCAGCTGCCCATGGCTTTCTTGGTTTACACTGCTTTTCCATCTGTTTTACCTGTCTCTGCTTCTAAATAATTTATTTTTCCATCTGCATAAACAGAACACCTGCCCGAAGGCTAACTCTTTCACCTAAATAATTTAAAGAAAATAAACCCTTTCATCTTTATTGAAATAATGTAGTGGCTTTCCAGAACAAAGCTCTTAAATAAATAATCCTCGGGGACATTTCTAGTATTTAACATTATGCTAGCAGTTTGAAACATTAATACCAATCTATTTTTTAAAAAAAAATAAAATGCCATTCCTTAGTTTTTTTTCATTAAGATTGTATGTTTTGGAAACTGTTTTGGCTTTTAACTTTCTTGCTAGTGAACTTTCTGTCTCCCCACTTAGGAGAACTATTATCTGTGGGTGTTCTAACACTCTAGATCAGTGGCTCTCAACTGTCTTAATGCGACCCTTTAATACAGCTCCTCTTGTTGTGATGACTATAACCATATGTGTGTGTGTGTGTGTGTGTGTGTGTGTGTGTGTATAAACAATAACAAAATAAAGATGATTTTATTACTTAAGTGTAATTTTCTACTATTGTGAATTAAAATATAAATACCTGATATACAAGATATCTGATACGCTACCCCAGTTAAGAACCACTGCTCTAGATAGCTATGAAAAATAGACACACCCGTGGGCCTTCTGGTAACAGTTTATTCCAATAGACACTGCTTCTATCATTAGCTAAGGCACATGGCAGAAGCTAGGGGTGGATGAGATCTGTCTCTCCACAGAGGTTCATCTTGCTGAAGGAATGATTTCAGGTTCTTTTTGGTGTGGAGGAGATGCTGTGCTTTTGGTCCAGATTTATGAACTGAAGCTTAACATTTGATCTTGTACAGATCAACTCGTTTATTTATTGGAATGTGTTAGTAAGTTTGTATGTGCACTCACATGTGCTTGTGAGGAGTTCAGAAGTCTACCTCAGTGTTTGAGATGGGATCTGTCACTGAGCCTAGAACTCATTGGCTCAGCTAGACTGGCAGCCAGCAATCCCCAGGGACCCCCGTCTTCCCCTCTCCAGTGATGGGACTATGGACACTCACTGCCCTCCTTCCCTCTTACGTGGTCGCTGTGGATCTGAACTCAGTTCCTCATGCTTAAATGGCAAGCCCTTTATCCATCTCTTGAGCCTTACAGATCGAGTTATTGACAATCTTATAAACTCTTAGCCATTCAGATTTCAGGGATGAAAAGCGTCTCACAATAATCCTCTTCAGTGGCCGACTATCTGTGAGACCCTGGGCGATTTTGTTTCCTCTTTGTGAACACTACCTTCCTCATCTTGAGCAGAGTGAGAGCAGAACCTGTTCTGTGCAGTGGAGATGGTAATGGTAATTCTCCTGGGGCCTCTGGTGTGGCTGGAGTGCAGCACTGGGTTCAATATCCTTACTTGGTATCCATACCAAATGTTAATAAGCTGAAAACTCTGAAGGAACAGCTCAATGGTTAAGAGACATATTGCTCTTCAGGGGGCTCAAATTCAGCTCCCAGCACTCCTGTGTGAGAACTCACAACTGCCTATAAGTGTAGAGGCATCTGACACCCTTTTCTGGCCTCTGTGAACACCTGTACATATGTGGCATCCACTCATGCAGACACACAGACACACATAAATGAAAATAATAATATAAATCCTAAAAAATTGGCAGCTCTGATGAACAAGATTTAAACAGTTTTAGAATGAATAAATTTTAAGTAAATTCTGAAATGTTTTATATGATTTTTCTTTCTTTTATGCAGATTACAGGACATAATTCTATTTGAAGAGCGTGGTTGCTAATGTCAGAGTGAGAGACAGTATACCCGGTATATATAGGGAGCTACTGTGTAGAATAAACCAGCAAGGCTCACCACGAGTCAGTGTGATTCTCCTAGCTGTTCCTGGAGAGTTGCTTTTGTGGAATCTTAGCTCTGCTTTTCTTGGTTTTCTGTCTTTCCGTGGCTAGCGGCTGCCATTTCTTTCCATGGCTGCAGGCTCGCCAGCATCAGTTTCTCCATCATGTCTGTTTCTGCTTGCAGTCTATTGTCATTCTAGCAGACAAGTTTCCAAGGAATGTACTTTAGTGCAAGGATTCAAAAACATTTTGTTTTCATTGGCCAGTGGCTCAACTGTGTGAGACCACTGGTTTCTGCAGACTGAGATGCTAACTGTATTGGCTTGCAAATCAGACTCTGCACAGACTTATGTTTCAGTGTTCACCATGCCAACTAGAAGAGGACTGCAAGACACCCTTATACATTGAAAATTTCAGTACTTTCAACTGAACTACTGAATAAGACAAAATCACAAGCCAAGAAAGCAAACATGAGCTATGGCTAATAACCTTTTTAGTTTTGTCTGAATTAACTGTGTTCAAATTACTGAAACACAAAGAGACCTGAGACATGGTCATTATAACGGTTTACAGGTACCATGTCCCTTATAGGTTCCCTGTTTACCTGGTCCCCAGCAGCCAGTGACTTTTTGTAGGAGAGGAACCTTAAGAGATGGAGCCTTGTAGGATGCACTACATTCCTGGTAATGGGCCTGGGAATTCTGGATCGTCCGGCCATACTTGCTCCTGCAAGTTCTTGGGAAGCTAAACACATCATTTCAAGGTCCTGCTGCCAGGGCTTCTCCACTGGGAGAGACTGTAGCTCCTTTAACCATGAGCAAAACTAAGCGTGTCCCTTAACACGCTTCTTGAGATGCTGAGCTCTGAGTACAGAGCTGAACTTGACTGTGGCAGTAATAAAGAAGAGAAAAGAGGAAAATATACATGTTGCACACTAAGAATGTTGAGTGTGTTCATGTTGGCTGTGTGACAAGAGAGGTTGACATAGAGCACAGACTGATACTGACGCTGCAACTGTAACGTCATACACTTGTACACACGCCACATAGACTCATGTACACACACCTACACACCTGCACACATACTCACATACACATGCATGTACATACATGTAAAATGTACCTACACATATATATGTATGCATAGATACTACATGTGTGCATGCACATACATGCATATACATGTGTATATATGCATATGCAGTACATATATACACAAATACACATATACACACATACATATATACCTGTATACGTACATACATACACGTAATACACACCTACACCCATGCACACATATATACATACACAGACATCTAGGTACTGAACACACACATACACTCTTCTGCCATTCATTTGGATCACTTGATAAATGGGCTGGAATGATATGCTCAAATGAAGAATAAAAACTGTTTCTTGGTTATAGGAGGGAATTTTCAAAGGTCCATTTCAATGAGCCATATTCCACTAGACTATAGAAATTTCACTAAAGTAGAAGTCCCTGAATTTTAAACAGATCTGTACAGCACAGTATCATCTCAGTGAATCCTGAGTAGTTGCTATGTCTGCTCTTTGGGCCCAGTGTAGTATCTTCAGTTTAGACAGGTGTGTTATTTTACAAGGAAGAAAGGCAATCAAGATGCCTGCACACTGACTTATAACCTGGGGTTAGCTGGAAAATTGTTCAATTCTTCAGGTAGAATAAGGGAGGAGTTTCTGGCCAACTGACTTTGACAGTGGTAATAATGAAGAGAAAAATCTAATGAGACAAAGTAGCAAATTAAAAGGATCTTCTCTGTTGACTGCATAGCAAAATGAAACCATGGAGAATACAGAGAATGCCTCATTCTGCAGCCAAGAGGGTGCTTTAATTGTGGGTAGAAGGAGATAGGAGAGGGATAGGCATCAAAGCATCTTCTATGTCATGCAAGACAAGGAGGTGGCTGCCACATGGATATGTCTCTACATGTCTGAGTGTGTTGTGCACATATTCCAACCGTGCTGCCTTCTCCTAACTAAGGACAACATTTTCATCCTCAGAGGACTCCAAGGAAGATCCTTCTCTGAAATAAAGGAAATATATTTTGTGGTGGTTTGAATAGGGATGGCCCCCCCTAGACTCATGTGCTTGAATGCTTGGCCCATAGGGAGTGTCACTATTAGTAGGTGTGGTTTTGTTGGAGTAGGTATAGTCTAGGAAATGCGTTACTAGGGGATGGGCTTCAAGATCTCAGAAGTTCAAGCCAGTGCACTTCCTGATGCCTTGGATCAAGATGTAGATCTTTCAGCTGCTTCAGCACCATGTCTGCCTGCATGCTGCTATACTTCCCACCATGATGATAATGGACTGAACCTCTGAAACTGTAAGCCAGCCCCAATTAAGTGTTTTTCTTTTTAGAGTTGCTGTGTCTCTTCACAGCAATAAAACCCTAACTAAAACAGAAGTTGGTACCAGGAGCTGGAATATTGTTGTGATAGGTCTGGTCATGATTTTATTTGTAGGAATCTGGACTTTGGGACTTTGGATTTAGAAAATCAATTGAATTCTTTAAGTGGGGCTTAATCAACCATACAAGTAGAAGCATAGAAGACATTGGTGCTGAGGATGATTTGAACTGTAGGGACCTTGGTCAAGAAGTTTCAGAGAAGAATGTTAGTATGTGGTCTAGAGTCTGCTCTTGTGATATTTTGGTGAAGAATGTGCCTGCTTTCTGCACCTTCTCAAAAAAAAAATCTGCCTGAAATTAAATCGAAGAGTTTTGTATTAATTGCCTTGGCAGAGGAAATCTCAAAATAGCCTAGTATAGACTCTATGTGGTGATTACTAGTTTCCCCTTGTGATGATCTATAATGAAAAGGAGCAAGCTGAGCAGGAAAAAGTACAAAGTGTACAATTTAAGGAGAAAGGGGAAACCAGGAAATGTAATGAAGATAAGTCTTGTGTTCAGGAGATAAACAAATTAAAGAAAAGTTTGATATTAAGTGGAATAAAGGAACTGGTGATTTCAGGATAAGGTCTCACTTGTAAGAAAAGAAAAGCTTAGAGCTGAGAGTGGTGATACATACCTTTAATCTCAGTAAGGCAGAGGCAAAGGCAGAGGCAGAGGCAGAGAGGCAGAGGCAGAGGCAGAGGCAGAGGCAGAGGCAGAGGCAGAGGCAGAGGCAGAGAGGCAGAGGCAGAGGCAGAGGCAGAGGCAGAGGCAGAGGCAGAGGCAGAGGCAGAGGCAGAGAGACAGAGGCAGAGGCAGAGGCAGAGAGGCAGAGAGGCAGAAGCAGAGAGGCAGAGGCAGAGAGGCAGAGGCAGAGGCAGAGGCAGAGAGGCAGAGAGGCGGAGGCAGAGAGGCGGAGGCAGAGAGGCGGAGGCAGAGGCAGAGGCAGAGGCAGAGAGACAGAGAGGCAGAGGCAGAGAGGCAGAGGCAGAGGCAGAGGCAGAGGCAGAGGCAGAGGCAGAGGCAGAGGCAGAGGCAGAGGCAGAGGCAGAGGCAGAGGCAGAGGCAGAGGCAGAGGCAGGCAAATCTCTAGGTTCAAAGTCAGCCTGGTCTACAGAGTGAGTTCCCAGGATAGCCAACCTTAGACAGTGAAGGAAACCATGAAACACAGAGAGTTGGTGAAGATATGATTAGCAGAACTTGGCAGCTTTGGCCATGTGGTTCTGGCTCTAAAGTTAAGGATAGAAAAAAGGGGTTATGGAATCTCTTTTCATAACTAAGGAAAGCCTCTGACGCTAGGCACGTGGCAGGGGTGTCCCTGCATGGAGGCCCAGAGAGGCCATTGTGTGAAGCTGTGAAGATGAAGCCTGGATTGCCTTGGAAACCCGAAGATGTTGAAGATGCCAGAGCTTTGGAATATCTGCTGAAGAAAACTGGTCACAGGGCATGGAAGCAGCCTACGAGAATGTGCTGCAGTCAACACAGTTGAAAAGAGCTGGAGATCTGAAGAGCTCTTTGACATCATAGTTGGAGACAGAGTTTGGAGTTTGCTCAGCTGGTTTTCAGTCTTGCTTTGGTCTAGTATCTCCTCTCTATGCTCCCTCCCCTCCCTTTTGGAAAGGGGAGGTCTATCCTGTGCCATTGCATGTTGGAAGTACGTGATCTGGTGTTTTGTTTTGTTTTGTTTTGACAGAGGATTACAGTTAAGAGATTACATGAATCTCAAAAGAGACTTTGAACTTTGGACTTTTAAAATGTACTGAGACTATTATAGACTACAGAACTTTTGAAGTTGGACTGATGCATTTCTACAATATGGTGTGGTTACAAGCCTGTGGGGGCCAGGGAGTGGAATATACTGGGTTGAATAGGAATTACCCCCATAGACTCATGTGTTTGAATGTTTGTGGCCTTCTTAGAGTAGGTGTGGCCTTGTTGGAGGAAGAATGTCACTGGAGGTGGGCTTTGGGGTTTCAAATGTTCAAGGAAGGCCAATGTTTTTCTCTCTTTTTGCTGCTTGTGAATCCAGATGTAGGGCTTTCACTCCTTCTCTAGCACCATGTATGTCTGTGTGCTGCAATGCTTTCTGCCATGCCAATAATGGACTAAACCTCTGAACTGTAAGCCAGTCCCAATTAAACGCTTTCTTTTATAAGGGTTGCCATAATCATGGTGTCTCTTCACAGCAATAAAAATATAGCTCTTCTTCCTGCCTTGTCAATGCTCTGGCTCAATGCTAAGGGACGCAAAGATCCCCTGGGTACTGCACTCTTCCCTTCTAATGACACTCCATCTTCCTAGGTAAGCCAGCAAGCGTTATCCAAGAATGCAGAATAGCAGAAGATGGGAGAGTTTCTTGTTTGTTTGTTTGTTCTTGCTTGTCTAGGCTCTGTTACTGTGGCAATGTAGTGTTTTATGGCTAAGAATGGGGTTTGGAAGTGAGCAGGAACATCAATTCCCTTCATAATTTTCCAATGATTGTGAGATCCCACAGTGGGTGATGGCCATTTTCTTCCTTGTGATATAGGAAGAGATTGTCTAGATGGCTAAATTCTCCAAATTCCATTGTAACTAAATCAATACTTGGAACTAAAACTTGTGATGATATTGATAGTCACTACAAGGTTTGAATCATCTGGTGGATGACACTTCTCTGATATTTGTTACTTCTATACAATACCCTCATAATTTCTTCATTAGATACATGGACTGCATATATTAATGGTCATCTACAAAGGTATCTGAATTTCTTTATTTCCTATAAAATTGAAAATAATGCCATGGGTCTGAAAGTGTAACTGAGTGATAGAGTGTATGCCTAGCAAGTGTAAGGCCCTGGGGCTGAGCCTCAGCATTATGAGAAATAAGGTAAAACAACGCCTTCCCACAATAACTATTTACAAACAAATATTTATTATATGAATAGATGAAGGAAGGATGAATAAAGGTTTATCAGATTAGGAATGGCAGATAATCCTGTGGGCGCTGGTGATCTGTTTGATATTTCCAATTATATTAAATTAATTTTTTTGTCTTTGTAACTTAGGTGATTCTCTTATGGACCACGTCAGAGACACAGCAAAGCTGTAGCATAACCACTCGCTGTTACTGTGTAGCTGAGTTGCTTAAGTTCTCCAGGAGCTATTTCAGTTCTTTCACAAATCAACGTAATTCTCAACGAAAAATGGTTTCCTTCCAGATCTATTTCCTCAACCGTGCAACCTGTTTCTTTCCTCCTGGGACTGTCAGGCATATTCTCCTTTGCTTCTGTGTTTAAGAACTTGGGGTCAAAGACTTCCAATGTGACACTGTTGAAAATGCAAAATAGTGCAAAAGCACAGCAGAGAGACTAAAGCCTAAGGCAGTTCCTGGCTCCCTGCCTTCCTCTGCATTTACAATGGGGAAGAATCCAGGGGAGACATGACTCCTTTCTGGAGTCTGTTTCCTGTGGCTGTCTCCACCAGGAGAGAGACTGACAGAGCGATAACACCTGATGCCAGCCTCTCTTGCCCACTCAAAGACCCTTCCTCAGGTGTCAGTTGCTTGGCTGAGCTTCGAGGTCAACTAGACACCTCCCTTGAGGCTTACCTGGCCTGAGGGACACAGCTAGCAGAAAACCCTCTGAGGCTGGGCAGCTGTTATCTGAGCTAGGATCAAAGGCCCCCTCTGTACTCCAGAAAAATATCTTCCAAACTGGGTCTCTTTCTCCATGATTTGAATGAATGTTGAATGAGTCCCCAGGGACACCAGTTGCTCTGCTTAGGGACAGACTTAGAAATGAAAAGTCACCTCCCTTTAAGGCCTGTCTGTTTGAGCATTTCAATTCATTGGAAGGCCATCAGAAATGATCCAGGAAACCGAGGCAACAAAGACATGGGAGGATTAATATTTTTGACTGTCTTTATTTGTGTATTAGCTTTTGTCTCCACCCCCGCCCCCCTGACATATGACATTGTTTCTGGTAACTTTCACAGTGTCCATGAAAAACACAGATAGCATAAAAAGCCATTATTCACCCTTTTGGGTTTGAACATGAGAACAGTAAAAATAAGCAGTAACTTTTCTGAATTGGGGTTGTGAAGTGATACTATCTCTCTCACCTTGGAACAAGTTTTTTTTTTGTTTTTTTTGAAGCTGTGCAAAGTGGGAACCTTAAGCTAGGCGATCTGATTGTTCCTCGTGTAAAGATGAGAGTCCAAAGGCTTGGGACATAATCTTCCATCATGGAGATCACCCGGCTATCCATCCAGTGGTTTAGAACTACAGAACCGATGACATGAGTTAAAGGTGAATACATGATAGGCACAGAATGCGTACTTGAGAGAATGCAGCGCTTGAAAGTATACTTTTTTGATGAGGCCTTTAGAATATGCCCATTCTTGTCCGTCTGAATGTATTTTGCTGACATTGTAGTACAGCCGGTTTTATTCCACACAGTTCAGGTTTTCTAGTTAAGATTTCTGTGATTGGTAGCACTGCCAGTGGTAGGTGAGGGGTCAGATATTTTAGTCATGGCTCATACTATTGTACAGACATCTGTTATATTGAATGGATTATTTTGTTTATCAAGTTTCTTTGAATAGCAATTTCAATTTTGTATCTTATTTCCTTCTTTGATGAGGGTATTGCTGGCAGATGCAAGCTACATATTGGCTTGTTTCTTACAATTCTCTGGCTTTTAAAAAAGTTTTCTTTTTCCTCATCTTAGTATTTTTCTTCTCAACAACTTTTTTTTTTTTTTTTTTTTTTTTTTTTTTTTTTTTTAAGAAATTAAGTAAATGAACACAATATCCTGAAATGAAGCATCTGTAATTCTCTTCTTAAGAAACATCTCTTATCTCCCCAAGGTCATTACTAATGCCTCAGCTTCCTTTTCTTTCCTATTTTTCTGTCTGCTTTTGCCTAATTGGTTTATCCCTGGCACCTAGCTCTTTTTAACAATGAATGCTAGCTGAGAAAAGAGTTTGGGCCTTTTCACTTCCTCTTGAAAAGTTGTTCTACCTGATAAAGTCAGATCAACCCTCTGATTAACATTTGCACCCCAGTTTGGAATTGGAAGGGTCAGTGTCAGATCTGTAATCTGAATGAACAATCTGAAAGCCAGGTGATGGAGGTGTGTGCTGCGGCAAATTTGAGGACAGTATCCTAGGGAACCAAGAGCTACTTTCAGGATAGCCAGTTAGATGGTGGTGGTGGTGATGATTCAGGTAGTTAGTACTCACCCAAAATTTAATGTCAGTTATCATTTGAATCATCTTTCTGTTATCTATCTATCATCTATCTGTCATTATCATCTATATATATATAATCTGTCTATAACCAATCACCTATCATCTATTAATTAATTTATCTATTACCTATGTCTCTATCATCTCAACTGTCGGTCATCTATTATCTATTCTCCCTCTCTCTGTCTGTCTTTCTCATGTCTCTTTATTCAAATCCCACAGCAAACCAGTTTGGTGTTCCCATCTTCACGTCATACCTGAGAAGACTCAGAAACCATAACACTAAGTCCAGTCCCTAAGTTCAGAGTAAGTGACGACTAGTGAACATAGATAGGTGCTTGGTAGGTGACAGATAGATGATAGAGAGGAAGGTGACTGGCAGATATAGGGGTTAGGATCCAAACCTATGCAGCTAGGGTGCAAGGCTGTTGGCCTAGCCCAGTGCCCTGTCACTCATAGTGATATAACAGAAAAGCGACAGCTGGATATTTCTAGCTACTGTGCTGGATATGAGGGACGAGGAGCCAACATGTCTTGCCTTTAAGTGCTTTAGTTGGAGATAGGAAGGAAGACATGAGGAGAGGATGGGTGAATGGAAATGAAGAAGGCTGAGGAGAGGTCTGTGTAGACATGAGTCAGCCTGAGCAACGACTGGGAAGGAATTAAGGCAGCTGCGGGAGAGGGTGCGTGGGTTGTAGACGGGGAGGGAATCAGGGTGGAGGCAGGTCTGTGAGCACAGCCCCTTCTGACAGCATTACTGGAATGCAAAGAGCAATCTTAGGGCAGGAGAAGACAAAGAGAAGAATGGCTTCCTGTGAAGCCTTTTGTAATAGATTGTCTTGAAGGTCTGTTTCCTGCAACACGGAAAACAGAAAAGCTGTTAGTGCCCAATTGTCCCTCCCTTCAGTACCTCCAATGGAGGGCAGAGGGGTCTGGCATGGGGGTCTGTAACTAAAAGCTCACTCACGATTCCCTAGTTCTCCTGTAGCATGTGCTCTCAGTCTGAGGTACATGGTGAGAAAGGGCAGCTGGCTCCTTCACCTGGACTTGGTAACTCCATAGCATCTTTTGATTTGGGGCTGCATCGCCATCCCGGAGCAGGACTGTCAGGTCACATACTGGTAAGCCTCCCTGTTTGATGTCACTGTCGGCCTTCTTCCCTTCTCTGGCCTCCTTGCTCTTGAAGGGTCACAGTGATTTTGCTGATGGCATAATAGTTTGAGAAAACTGGAAAGTCATCTAATTAGCATTCTTAAAGAA
Organism: Uromys caudimaculatus; assembly: GCA_028551405.1. NCBI lineage: Eukaryota > Metazoa > Chordata > Mammalia > Rodentia > Muridae > Uromys > Uromys caudimaculatus. The sequence goes on along the minus strand of CM052704.1, from coordinate 20,528,958 downwards.
ATAAATCAAAAGGCCTCCAGATATGTAGGAGAAGGGGTCTTCAAAGGACTTTCAAACATGAAGCAGAGGCAAAGGGCAAGGCAGAGCACCCTGAACCCATGCCTTTAGGACTAGACTGTGAGGTCTAGTGTTATTTCTCTTAGTATTTCCAATGCTTATCAGAGTGCTTGGCACAAAGTCATTTTTAAAAGTGACCGTAAAAGTAATATGTGCTAAATTACAAACAAAAACCATTGAGAGATATGGGCTGTGCTGTTAGGTGGGGCATTGTGTTGAAGAAACCAGAGGGTTTAGGATGGAGCCTTGAGGGGAAAATGTGTTGACAGAAGTGGTCACATGGCAGCAGCAAGCTCAAGGGTTTTGGCCTCAGAGAAACGCGTTGCATCATCGCCTCCCCAGCCCTTGTGGCACGTCGGCTGCAGACTGGCCCAGACCCATGTGGATAACAAGGACTTGCAGAGGTGTCTCAGCAGCAGACCCTCAAAGGGACCACACCTGCTCTGTTGAGAATAGTTTCTGTCCATCTCAGGCCGCGTTTTCCAGCAAGATATCCTCCAGTGGCCTCCTCAGGAAATCCCAGACAGCTCAGCTCCCCGCCTTCCGTTTTCTCTCTGACTCAGCTAGGTTGCTACGGCCTGGCTGTCTCTTTGGCAACTTCCTGAGTGCATTTCATGTTAACTATGTGTGAACCATATCTCCTATCTAGTATCATCAAAGTTATGGAAAAGCAATCGAACAATGAACTTCATAGGTTACTTTTGCCAAGCTATCTTGTCTGGAGTTAACCGGAAGAGGGAGAGACTCCCTGTGGCTGAACACAAGCCGCTCCATCTCAGCCAGCATTGATGCAGCCACTGTCTGGGAGCTGCCTGTTGTCCTGGGCATGTGGTGCTGCCTCTTTAATTCACAGATTGTAGATGTTCCTTTTCATGTTTTTATTTACTATCTACATATCTTCATTGAAACATTTGTCCAGATCTTCAGCCTACCTTTTAATGAGTTGTCTTCTTCTTTGCAAATACCTTCTCCCATTCTGTGGTTTTCGCTATTCCTTACTTACATGTCAGGCAGAGCACGAGTCTTTAATGTTATCAGAATTGTCAGGTTTGGTTTCCCTCACTGCATATTCTGTGTTGTTCTTCAAGGTTCCTTGCTTGAGCCAGGGCCACCTGGATTTTGCTCTTTGGCAATTTTTCTAGAGAATTTGCCGTTTCGTTATTCTACATTTTGTTCTGTGACCCACTTTGTGAAAAGCAGAAATGTAGTTGTGTGGTTGAATGTGAACTGTTCCCTGCAGGCTTGTGGATTGAACTCTTGGTCCCAGCTGGTGATGCTATTTTTGGAGGCTAAGGAACTGTAGGAGTTGGGGCACTGCTGGAAGTTGGTCTCCGGGGTAGCCTTTGAAGGTTGGAACCTGGTGTTGGTTCTATGATGTTTGTTACCGCCTCATCCACTGTGATGTGAGGAGTACCCTCAGAAGTTCCCGATGAGATCCCTTTCCTGTTCATGGAAGGAAATATGAACTCCAAGCCAGAAATTTCCCACCCTTAAGTTGTTAGGCGGGTATTTTGGTCACAGCAACTCAACAGTAACTAATGAATTCAAGTGTCTAGACTCATTTGTAACTCTCCTGTTGGTTGATTTTACTGCCCTGTACCAGTGGCTGCTTTTTTTTTTTTTTTTTTTTTGGTTTTCCGAGACAGGGTTTCTCTGTGTAGCCCTGGCTGTCCTGGAATTCACTGTAGACCAGGCTGGCCTCAAACTCAGAAATCCACCTGCCTCTGCCTCCCAAGTGCTGGGATTAAAGGCGTGCACCACCACTGCCGGCCAGTGGCTGCTTTGATTCTGGTCTGTGTCTGCCTTGCCTGAGAAAGTCTGTTTATACACACAGAATTATATGATTTTCAACACCCTAATGTGTTTTCTTTGGTTTATCATTTCACCCTTCACAGGCTCTGTGATGAAATGGGTGGGTTTGAATATTTCCCATCTGTCCTTGTAGTTTCTAATATGTAATCTCTACAGTGGAGAGATAAAATATTAAACTTTTCAACAAAAGGAAAGAGGAGTTACGCTTACTGTGAGCAATGTTTCTACAGCCGCACTAGGAATGGTTGCATCTTTTTAGCCCTTAAAATAAACTCCTCAGAAAGTGTTATTCCATTTCATTATCAAATAAACAGAAAACATAGGGAGGTCCTAGAAGTGGATCTAGGATTTGAAGCAAAATGGCAGCTGTTCCCTTTGAAGATACTGCCTTCCTCTCGAGGCTCCAGCAAGGCTAGCTCGTTTGTGCTTGGATTGAGGCAAAAGGATTGGGGGCTCATGTTAGTGTTTGTCTCGAGAAGGCAGAACAGGTAGAGGAAGGGTTATTAAGTGGACCTCAGGGACATTTGTTCACTTGTCACCCTGGTACTAGCAAGACAGTGAGGATTTAGTAAAGAAAGGGCTTTGGTTAAACCTTCCTAGGGACACATGTAGGTGTCAGGGGGGTCATCTTGGGACATTGCCTTTCTCACCAGGGGTGGAACTCCACCCTGCAGGATTAGGTCTATGCCTGTGGGAGGTCTTGGATGCAGAACACAGACATCTAGTATGTCATGAAGATGAGCCCAGAACCCTGTGCTCAGCACCGATGGCCCCAGGAAACATGTATCTGGAAAACAAAATGAGCTTAAAAATGGAGGTAAGATCTCTCCGTGAGCAGAAAACTGTAGTGATGTTTCCCATATTGGAATGGTTCTTGCTTGTGACGCCAGAACTCTGCCACAGCCTTTGGTGTGCACTGACTCCAGTCCTCATAGAAACACTGGACCATGTCACTGTGTGTATGGTGACCCTCAGTCATAAAACAGGCTGGTTAAACTATCCTGTGTGGGGTTGCGTACCTGGAAATGAATGGTGATGGTTGTTGGGGAGAGGAGATCGGGGGGGGGGGGGAGGTAGGGTGGGGAGGGGGGGCGTGGAGAGGTAGACTAAATGTGACTGACAACCAGGAAAGGAAATGAAGTCAAGAAACTGGAAACAAATGGAGCTGGCTTCTGCTTCTCCTCCTTCTTCCCTTTTTCTTCTTCTTCTCCTCTTCCTCTTCCTCCTTTAAAAAATATAACAGATCTCTCTCTCTCTCTCTCTCTCTCTCTCTCTCTCTCTCTCTCTCTCTCTCTCTCTCCAATGATCTATAACTAGTAACAAAAGAAAATGGAATGAAAAAAGGCTTCCAGGGGTTGGGCTTTGGTTATTTGTCGTCTGCAGTTGGGGGACCGGTACATACGGGCTAGGATCTGTCTGGGATCAGGGTTTTTGGGGAGGAGTACCAAGTCAGTTCCTTTCCCTTGCTTACATTTCCATGGCAAACGTAAACATCGACTGTGTAACTTTGCCACTGTCTTGCTGGCATGGGGACCCTGTGGCCTTGGAAACATGATGAAGCCCTACAGTCCAAAGCCATATGTGGAGGTGTTTAAGGTCTGTGCCACTGAACCAGTCTCTTTCTTCCAAGTCTGACATTACCTTTCCCACCTCTACTGAAGAAGTTCTTTACTTCATTCAGTCCCTCACATTATAATGTAAAGGCCTGTGTTTGCTGTGCTCAATCCTCATCCCGTTCTGCTGCTTCCTTTGGCCTAGGCCTTAGGAAGGCAGGGGCCACCGTCTTTCCTCTTTCTTCTTTCCAGCTCTCCAACTGGACCACCTCGCTGATGATAGCCCGCTTTCGTTTTTAAATTTATAACTCATCCCCGCTTTCTTGACCCCTGTCTCCCATCAGAAGACTTCTTTGAAACTCTGCATTTGAACTTGGCATTAAGACTGTCAGCCCTGGACCAATGTTGTGCTGCGAAAGACACCTCTGGGAAGGGGGTAGAAGGGGCTTTGAGACAACATAAAAGGCAGCACAAACAACAATTTCCGTCCAATCTGATTCCTGCGGTGCTGCCCTGGGAAGCTCCAAATGAGTCCTTTCACTTCTGTTGCAGCAGAATAGCCACCATGACACTGCTTGCCTCCGCAGAGTCTATCACTGTTTCTCTCTTACAAAGTACATACCCCCACCATCTTTAAACAGGCCATTTTACTGTGTATTCAAGCCTGCCTACTAACATGTCTGGGTGCCGCTGTGGATATGAAGCATGGTCTTTATCATTTCCCAGGAAAGGCCCAGCTAACCAGAGTTCAGTTTTGGGTTTGAAGGACCCAGCGTCTGGGGTGATGGGCATACATTTGACAGAGAGTACTGACTCAGTAAGCAGTTAAACAGAGGAGTTGGAACTCACACACAGGAAAATAGCCGAGCACTGGTCTGTTTCCATTTTGGGTGTATTTGTTTGCTAAGTGGCAAGAACTGAGTGGTTGAGCAAAACCTGATTCCCTCTCAGTTTTACCAAGCCCAGAGTCAACCCCCATAGCATGGGATCTTCTCGGGGCCCAAAGGAAGGATATACTCCCTGTGGCCCCCTCCCTGGGCTGTGGGAGACATCCTCCCCGTGTCTACCCTTGATCTGTCTGTCCAAATGACTCCTTTTTTTACAAAGGCACTAATTAATCGGATTAGGATCCATGCTAAAGGTTTTCCTCTTATCCAATCACACTCGCAGGCACCCTGTTTCCCAGTAAGATGGCAATTGTGGGACCTGGGCTTAGAGCTTCAGTATGAACTTTGAGGGAATACAATTCAACCCGTTTCTTTAGGTATCCACTTCTCTGTCTCCAGCACCCTGCATTCACAGAAGGATGACAGGCCATAGCTGGAAGTGTTGTACATCCAAGACCACTTTTACTACATTGAAAATTAAGTTTGGGTAAATTGATACATGAAGCCACTGACTTCATGAGTATGTATTTTTTTTAAAGAAAAAATTTTAGTTAAATGTTTAATCTTTAATTTAACAAGAAAGAGAGAGGATATCAGGGCTGGCAGACATGGTATCATCCATGAGAAACTGCGTGTTTACGTGTTTTATCTAAGAGGTGATGTGCTTCTCATGGTTCTGTGGAACAATGTGGTAGTTTGGGTAATAAGTTTTGAAATAATTTACTCTTTTTTTGAGAATTTCTCTCTCTCTCTCTCGTTCGCTCTTGCTCTCGCTCTCTCCCTTCCTCTCTTCCTTCCTCCCTCCTCCCTCTCCCTCTCTCCCTCCCCCCCCCCCCCGTGTGTGTTTGTGTATTTGATCACATCAACCCACCAATTCCCCTCCAACTCTTTCCAGATCGGATACCACAACCCCCTCTTTTTTTACCCCACCAAGTCCAGTTAGTGCTGGCCATGTGTGGATGGGTATAGGGTCATCTACTGAAGCATGAACATTTCTCTGAAGAAGAAAGATTCTTCCTGCCCCAGCAGTCTTTAGCTGTCAAGGGTCCTCAGGCAGGAAAGGTTGGCTGCGTTATGAACACCCCTGTCCTATCTTTGCTGGAGTGTTGACTGGTCTTGTGCAAATATCCACAGCTGCCGTGAGTCCATGAGCATAAAGGCTCTGTCATATTCAAGAGTCAACACTCTGCAACGTTCTCCACAGTTCATGGTCTTACAATCTTTCTACTCCTTCTGCAGTGTTCTCTGAACCTTGTAGGGATGATGTATGAAAAAATATGTCCCATTTATGCCAGAGTGTCCACAGTTGTTCTCAATACTCTGCATTCTGGACAGCTGTGGATCTCTAAATTAACTGCTGTCTACTACAAAAAGAAGCCTCTCTGTTGAAGGCTGAGAGTTACACTAATCTGTGGGTCCGCAGACTGGAATTTAGAAGGTATTTTTATGCTGTCCATTTAGCAAAATAATGGTAGTAGATTCTCTCTTAGGACCAATGACCTCCCAGGATGTTTACAGAATCAGACATAAACTCTTTCTTGTGAGGTAGAACCTTAAATCCAATTAGGAAACAAATAATCTTTTAATGTTAATTAATTTATTAATAAATTAATGTAATGTAATGTTTATTGTTTACTGCTCTAGTTGGTGGTATGAGCTTAGGAGAGTAGAGCCTAAAAATGAAACAGTCTCATGCAATAGCCAACTTTATTTAGAACATCAGACAATTTATACTCTGAGGATTGAGAGTCACATGAGTAAAGTGTCCAGTCACAAGCGCAAGCTGTGGCAAAAACATTTTTTTCTTAGATGCATATAAACAAATAGCAATAGCCAGTCTTAATGGAGGAGGAGGAAAGCAAATTCCAACAGTAATTCTGAGTTTGTTTTTGAAGAAACTGATTTCACAAGACTCTTGACTTGTCCTTTGGTTTGTTTGTTTATGTCATCGTTGTTGTTTGTTTTTGTTTTTTGGAACTTTCTCACAGCCCATGTCAATACTGCACCCGTGGGAATACCTTTCCAGGTGGGCTGTTACTGAGGTCACGGGATTTCTCTCGAGGTAGGACTATTGATAACTTGTCTCCCCCAGCAGCCTGCACAGTACCTTCTAACACTATGAATGAAACTTCTGTGTCAGTGTGAGTTTGACTGTTCTATGATCTTTGACCCAAGTGTGTTGTATCTTCAGCAATAGGGTCTTACCTTCAGGTTCTGATGAATACCCAAGCAAAATGGCAATAATCTCTATTGTCCACAGGACATTCCTGACCAACAACTCCCAGGAAAGCTTCCCACACCTGGTATAAGACTTTTTGTTTGATAGCCTATGAAACCAAGATGGAGTTGGATAATGATTTTTTTTAAATGTGTGGACTTGGACCACCTGTCTTAGAATCATGGGTTAAGGTAAAAATTCTCTGTCCCCCAGTAGACCCAATAAATCCATGTTTCTATGGGTGATGTCGAGGACTTTGATAATAAACACCAGTGAAATCTGAAGGCTGTTGACAGGACAGGGTAGGCAGATTGTGTAGAAAGTCTAGTTAACTTACAGGCACATTACCATGCCCGTATGTCAGTGTGGGGATCAATTTCGTCAGACTTTTCAGAGTGCGAGGGTTAGCACTGGGGTTCATGATCAGTAACCTCTGTAATGTCAGGGAGGTAGGAGAGATGACAAATGGTGCTTTGAAGACGTTGTTTCCCCCCCATAGCCATTCCCACCTCTTAGTGAAGAATAAATGAAGCTGGTCTTTGAACAAAGGAAAGAGAACCTTGGACCTGAAGGGCAAATGTCTGTGTGCTGTACCATGTGGGAATGAAGATGGTCTATTCCTTAATACACAGCGTGAGGAGGAGAGGGCCATCTTAGCACTGTGGTAGATTGCTCTCCAGGTGAAGCATACACCAACTACAGCGACTGTGTTTAATTTTTTTTTTTTAACACACATAGACAATACATATTTGTTTTCTCTCTAGATAACATTCCTTTATTTTTGCTCTAAGGTGAAAAAAAAATCTCTCAAACGCCAAGTATTAAAAGAGAGAGAGAGAGAGAGAGAGAGAGAGAGAGAGAGAGAGAGAGAGAGAGAGAAGCAATTTAGGAAAGATTAAAAGCAATTGTTCTGTTACCATTGGCAACAGAATCTAGCTGCAGCCAATCAGCAAAGTTGATACATTGTTTTGACACACGTGCACATATTTCTAACATAAATAGCAACAGAGACCTAATAACAGTAGGTTTTAAAGCTGGCAACCGATGTCATTTCAAATGTGTCAATCAAAGAGAACCTAGGAAAGTGTTTTTCTCAGTCAAGCTGACATTAAGTATACACAGCAATGGCTCCCTAAGTGATGATAGGCGTCTGTCAGGTCATCCAGGAGATGCTAAATCTATAATTACACTCCTGCTTCTTGGAATATGTCCTTTGGAACATCTCAAAAAACAACCAACTCTAATAAGAAAATAAAATTTCAATCTTATAGTAAAATTCATCTATTTGCATTATCACAAAAAGTGTGTTCATGAGAGTGAATAAAAGGAGACTCGAATTAGCTTGTTTATTCCTAAGAAAGATGCATTTCTTTGCTTCCTATGTCAGCTGAATTTATGATCAACTTGTGCCAGCAAATTCTGCTAGTTAGAAATGTTTTTAAGTCTCTCAGAAATTAGGATTTGGAGAGAACAATAGGAGAGAACAATAGTACTAGGCTGTGCTGGGTAAAATGAATGGGCCGTTAGGAATCGGCTCTAGGGACACAGACTACCAGGGTGAGAGTGGACAGCTCTTGAGTCAAAGTCCGTCATGCCTGGGAAAGAAAGAATGATGGTCTTGGGAAAAAGTAAGAATAAAAGGTACCATTCCTCAGGTGCTTACATGGGGCACCCACTATGCCAGCCAGGGCTTTACAGATAGGAGCCCATGGAATCTGCAAACCTATTAGAGGTAGGAGCTGTCCCACCGTACAGAGACTGTTTTCCCCGAGGCTTCTGCACCCACCCTGTACATGTGGACTTGTCTGACCCCCTCACTTTGACAGGATTCTCTTTAGGTCCAGGTTCTTAGAATTCTAGTTCACATGTGGGTCTGAACATGATTGATTGATCCCCACTTTGTCTTTTCACAGATACTGGATCCCATAAAATCATAGGACTTCCTCCATCTCTCTCTCCTGGTTCTATGAAGGGTATGTATCTATGTCCTGGAGCTACTAGGGCGCTGAGTGTCTGGTAAAGCCCGGTGATGACCCAGGGCTCCTGACCCCAGTGGCTTTTCCTCCTGTACAAATACCTCTTATAGCACCAGGTGTTACATTAAGAGCTGTGATAGGGTTTCAACCAATGTGATTTTAAAAATTCAAGTCATATTTTGAACAAAAATACAGCATTTATCTGAAATATTATATTTTGAATATTTAACTTGGACATCTTCATAAAGATACAGGTATGTGTCCATTTTGACCCTACTGCACAATAAGATCATCAGAACACCAGTAGTGTCATCATCGGAGCCCTATGCTGTTCCTCTTACCCCAGACCCTCCACCATACACAGTCTCTCTCTATGCATTTGCCTATTTTGGGTATCTTTGTGACTGGAGTCATGTGTATAGTGGTTTTGTATCTTGCTTCTTTCACTTCACAGCAGTGTTTCTCAACCTGTGGGTCATGACCCCTTTGGGCGGGTCACATGACCCTTTCACAGGAGACACATATCATATATCCTGCACATTGTATATTTACGTTACAATTCATAACAGTAGCAAAATTACAATTACTGAAGTAGCAATCACCACACCATGAAGAACTGTATTAAAGGGTTTCAGCATTAGGAAGACTTGAGATCATTGCTTTACAGTATTCTTTTTTTTTTTTTTTTTCAGCTTTATTCTTTCTGGATGGCGGGCTGTGGGCGCTGGCGGAAGTGGGGATGGAGCAGGCTGGCGGGCAGGGGCGGGCAGAGAGCAGCGTAAAGAGACGCAGAGAACAGGTGGGCAGAGAGCGGGTGAGCAGAGCTGTGCAGAGAGAGAGAGCAGGCGGGCAGAGCTGCTGCGCAGAGAGAGAGAGAGAGAGAGAGAGAGAGAGAGAGAGCGCTTTACAGTATTCTTGAGATTCGTTGCAATTCATCATGGGTTGTTACTTTATTCCTTTTTCTGGCTGGATAATACACAGTTTACAGATCACACTAATTTGCTAATCCACACATCTGTTGATGGCATTTGGCTCTTCCACTTCTTGGCTACCACTAATATAATGCTGCTTGCACACACACATACTTGTATCTGTTCCATTAAATCTTTTTAACTCCTTTGAGTATATACCTAGCAGTGAAATTAAGATCAGCTGTGTTTAACTTTTTAAGCCACTGCCAGATGTTCCTCCCAGCACAGAACCAGGTCGTTCCCAACCAGTGCCACGCCGGAGAGTCATCCATGTCCTGAAGGAGCTGTTCTTTTTGAAATCATTGGCATTCTGTTGAGTGTGCCCTGGAGGTTGACTGTGGCCTGGATCACGGTAACTGACATTGGTGCTGTCTGTCTCTCCTCCTGCTTCTTGGTTGTCTATCTGTGCTCCAGAATGTTTACTCAAGACCCTTCCAAGCACCTGCAGCTTATGTGTCTTGTTCGGTTTGGAGAGGAGTCAGTGGTAACAGAGAAGGTGCAGAGCAGCAAGAACAGGGCATGGTGCTGATGGCCTCTGCTGTTTGCACATTTGGGAATGAGCGCTGCATTCAGTGTTGTCAAAGAACCTTTACGGACAGGAGAATGTGATCCAGTTATGTGTCATAAACTCAAGGGGGGATTAAAAGATAACTAGAAAGACTGACTTTGTATTTAGTATTAAAATACAATGGCCTTATGCATGAAATACCTGGCCTAGGGAGGCTAGCCCAAAAGGTTAACTTTTGATGAATTTTTTAATTAGGGTACTTTTTTTGAGAAACTACGATCATCAAAGGGTGGTAATGGAGTTGAAGGCTGTTGAATTCTGAAGAAAAGTCTAAGCTACTTGTGTCCCCTGTCATCTGTGGGCTCTCTCTCTCTCTCCTCTCCCCTTTCCTCCCTTTTCCCTCCCCCTCTCTCTTCCTTCTTCCCTCCCTCTCATTCATTTCTTTTACCCCCTTATTGCCTCTCTCTTTCATAAACAATGTTTACAGGTAGCCTCTGTGTGTGTGTGTGTGTGTGTGTGTGTGTGTGTGTGTGTGTGTGTTTCTCCCCCTCTATTACAAAGCTCCTGTGATCCCTGTCAGTTTCCTGCAGTGTTGAGTTTTTGGAAACTCAAAGCTCCTGAAATGGCTATGCCATAGAAACCTGAAAGATGCCTGCAATTCTTATTACTTGCTTTCAACACAAAAAGTAGTACTTACACTTTTCAAGGTGATATCAGTGGAGTTTTTTTTGCCAGTTTAGCTGGGTGTGTCGGTACCCTGGCTATTAGAAGGGTTTTCCATTGGGTTCTATAGGCACCTGGATCTCAGAAGGGACAGTGAGAAGTACTGTGGCTGGGAGCCACCAGATTGTGCCGCAGGACTAATAGCAGATCACCCAACCTCACAGGCACTCTGGAGAAGAAAAAGGGGAGCCACACATTAGCCCTGGCTCAATCTTGTGTCACAGCCTAGCTTGGTCAGTGGTCAGCAGAGCCCAGCATAAGGAATCACTTTGCTCCAACTCTGAGGCTATTCTTGAAGAAACCTGTCGTTCACCACAGTCCTTGCAGCTGAACACTGAGCATTTCTGAAATGGGGTTCTGAGAGGTATATCTTCATGGTATTCACATGTAGAACTCACATGGGCAACTATAGTTTGTAATCAAGAAAGAACATAGGCTAGGTGTTGTGTTTGTAATGTAAACTATACAAAGGAAGAACAAGCCGATCACAAGCAGCCTAGAGCTTTAGGTCAGTGAGAGACCCTGCCTCAAAACACAAGGTGCATGGCTCCTAAGGAACATGGGCAGCATCGTCCTTTGGCTTCCGTATGCACATACATATATACCTGCCTGTATATTCATGGATACATGTCTACACATGCATGCAAATGCATAACACACACACAATCTTATTTTTAATATGCCCTAAGTAGCCCAATGGCTGGGCCACTCCCTAACTCCATGCAGCTAACACACTGTACAGGCTGGTTTTGTGTGTCAACTTGACACAAGCTGGAGTTATCACAGAGAAAGGAGTTTCAGTTGAGAAAATGCCTCCATGAGATCCAGCGGTAAGGCATTTTCTCAGTTAGTGATCAAGGGGGGAGGGCCCCTTGTGGGTGGTACCATCTGTGGGCTGGTAGTCTTGGGTTCTATAAGAGAGCAGGCTGAGCAAGCCAGGAGAAGCAAGCCAGTAAGCAGCATTCCTCCATGGCCTCTGCATCAGCTCCTGCTTCCTGCTCTGCTTGAGTTCCAGTCCTGACTTCCTTTGGTGATGAACAGCAGCATGGAAGTGTAAGCTCAAGAAACCCTTTCCTCCCCAACTTGCATCTTGGTCATGATGTTTGTGCAGGAATAGAAACCCTGACTAAGACACTCCCCTTCAATATTACTGAGTTAATATGTACTAAATCTGTATTTCATCTTTGCTACCCTGGACCCTTCTGGGCAGCCCTCCTGGGGCCACTCTCCTTCCTGCACCTTTCCAGCATGGTCTGTCTCATATGCCCTCCTCATGGCCCTCTTCCTCCTTTCTTGGTCTCTTTCTGGGAATCCTAAAAGTCCCTCTGTCTCCCTGCCCAGCCATTGGCTGCCGGTAACTTTATCGACCAGTCAAAAAACAACTGGGGACAGGCTTCCTTTAGACCTACGTGAGGTACACTGCAAACAAGTTGTTGGATAACATAATTAGCATGAGAACACAAGCTGATACACTTCAATTGGCTGACTCATCCCAATACCAAAGTATTGTTAGAAGGTAATGTTACCTCTCTGATCCAGATAGAAAAAAAAGTCTAGAACAGCACCTGCTCATGGTAGTGATGAGAAAGGCTTGTGAAACGAATACACAAAAATGTTAGATTGCATGTCAAATTAGCGCAAGGCTCTTCTGGATGTGGCTTCTGTTCCACAGGTTTACAATCTAGTAGCAGAAGGCTGGACTCAAGTGCTGTTCTGAGTTTCTTGAAAATCTTGAGCTACATTTTTGAGATCTTTGCTGTGCTTCAAGCATTTGGATTATGGCAAAAGCTCAAACTAAGAATGCATTTTACGGAAGAATTTTCTACTTAATTGTAAAAAATCCCTGTGTGTTTTAAGGAAAATCCAACCCATATGCTCCATTATTTAATTTACACATAACCATAAAATAGTTGTTTTGTAAAAGTCTGAAGCATCCAGCAGACCTTTGGTTATGTTTCTTCAGTTTTGCCTTAAGAAGTAGGAAGCCCTGCTTAAAACAAACTCACTACAGAAACTCACTGGTGGGAAAGAGCTAACAACTCCTGGTGTCCTGGCTGGATTCCCAGGAGGAACCCTTCCTCTGACCTCCTCTCCCTGCCCCCAGGAAAGTGGGTCTCCATTAAGTGGTATGGAAACTCCTTGTGAGCCTAAGTGATCAGCTTTTCCCTCAGTTTCTTGAAGGGTTGGACTCTGTAGCTATAGCAGTAGCTATTGTGGCCTTGATTTCTGCTGATGGTGAGAGAAGACTCCCTTCTAAACATGAAAAGCAAAGCTGAGGTCCCTTGTGTACCTTGGAGAGAGCCCTGCTCCTGAGGCTGCTTCATCAAGGAGCCTTCTCCTGAGACAGGGCAACCTCGCTATAAATTAAGACTTAATTAAATATGTGGGTAAGAAAGGGAACATGATTAATATGCTTTCCAGATCTTTCTATACAAATATCTAAACAACACTCCAGACTCTCACTTGGTAACAGCAAGTTGTTTTCGTCACAACTATTAGAGGGTTTGGGCCAAACAGTATTATCTTTAAGTGTCCACAGTTGGGCTTCGCAGCTGGATAGGCACTGCGTTAACACCATCCGTTCTCTGAAAACTCACCCAGGGAGAAACTCTGTGTGTAGAAAATATAGCTATAGCTCCACTCAGCACACTGCCCAGCTTTTTGAGAGGTTGGAAAGACAGGGAGTCTGGGGGTGGGGGATAGGTACAAAATTAAAGTTAAGTTCTTCATTCATAAACACTCCACAGCTCATTTGTCCTAGGACATAATCTGGAATTCCAGCTGACAGTTCAGGTCTGTGGATTTCTGAAGATTCTGTATAGATCTGAGTATTTCTACAACTCAGAGAACACCCTTGTAACACTTAGCAGAAGTACAGGAGGGAAGAATGACATTACATGTATTTTTAGAATAAATATGCCTCCAGGCCAGGTTCTGGTTTAACAGTCTTGTTATAGAAGAGATCTACACCAGGAATGTGTTTTGCTCCTTGTGTTCTGTTCCACAGATATTAATATAATTGGAGGAGAAGAAGGCCAGTGTAACAAGCAACTGACTCTTGACTTTGAATCCTCCAGCCCTGCTAGTTGACAGAAGACGCTACGTAAGCGGATCTTTCCAGCCTTTTTGTGCTGGGAAGTGTGATGGGGGAAGCTCCATCATATCTCTGCCTCAGCACCTAGGGGTTCTGGGATACACAGAAACACCAAGTATGGTCTGCATAGGGATTGGTAGAAAAACTGGATACTTGTCAGGGAGAGGTTGTTCGCATCTGAACAGGTTCCCCTCTTAGTCATTTGCTGCTGCTTTCTCGGTTATCTGCTTGCTATCCTAGGGTTAGTTCCAGACTCTTGGTTGCACTCCACAAAAACACCACTTATGAAGTGAATCCCAGTGAGCTGGCTGGTGACATCGCCTGAAATAAGTCGTACCGTTTTATAAAACATCTTTTTAAGTGATCTTATGACTCATTTATTGTATTCCTAAACAATTGAATTGCACATTAAACCTTTTCAATTTAACCGGTGGAGAGAATTGACCAAGGGATGGATTCTTGCTGCCTGAGAAGACAGCAGAGCAGGGGAGACGGCAGAGCTGTGTTAACCCTTTTTGAGGTGATTATTCATATTTGTTTTGATTTTTTTTTTTTTTTAGATATTGTCCAGGCTGGCCTCAAACTTAGAATTACCTTGCCTCTGTCTCTTCAAACTATTACAAAAACTTTTGGCTTGTTGAGATCAGATCTTACTCCATGGCTTTACTTGAGGCTATTCTTTAGAAACTCTACTGTTTGTTGTTGTTCGTTCATTTGTTTGTTTGTTGGACACACCAGCCTAAAATGTCTTCATATGAAAGTCATCCTGTATCTGCTGTCAATAGTGTTTCACTACTCTATCCAAGTCCCTGCTTCTTCTGTAAAGATAGAGTTTGTGTCAATACAGACAGAGTTGTTCTCACATGCTGGCCTCAACCACACACAGTGTTCACCTCTGAGGTGAATTCTCACACACACAGTCTGTGTGGGTTTCCTCTGCCATCCCCCTCCCCCACACAGGTTTTTCTTTCCTTCCCATCTTGACGGGGCATCTCTTTCTTAAAGCAAAGGCAGAAGGCTGCCCACATCAGTGCCTTTTCCCAAAACCCTGTAGGGGCTTGCTAATTGTAGTTTTATTTTGATTCCTGTGAACAAGCTCAGGTCTCCATCTGTGCATTGTGACTGCTTTCTTTCCATTGCAGGTGAGTTGGTTTTATCTTTCAGAGCACTGAAACTAAGCAGATCAGAGCATGTACTAGGGGCACAGCAAACCAAATGCATAGACATTTTTCCTGAAAAAACACAAAATGCAGCTTTCTCATGGATGCTGCAGTATTCCTGAACACAATGGGTTGTGCTATAAATGTTACCTGGGTAATCCAACTCCTGGAGTCCAGCGATGCTCTCAACTGCGGATTGTTCTCAAGGCTAATCCTCCAGGCCAACTTCTTTGAGATTGTAAAAAACCCATGTGTGACCTTTTGACCCTTAGTTTCCCTGTTAATTTTGTGAAACAGGGTCTGTGATCAGGTGAGCAAGTGCTGGAGAGATGATCTCCTCTTTGTTAAAAATCTTAATGATAAAACCCTCCAAACTCATGTGAAATATGCAGAAGGCTACAACATTGCAGAGCGATGAGAGACACTCTCTTATTTCTGACCAGTCTAGGGGGCTGCAGCTGGTGTCCAATGAGGTCATGGTCATCACCAGCTCTTTTTGGCTGACAAACTGTGTCGACTACTTGACTTCTCTTCTAATGTGGTAACTACTGAAGGGAGGCCTTGTGAGAGTGCCATCCACAGTGCTGCACTGTGGAAACATCCTGGTCTCCAGCAACAAAAGCTAATGTGAGCCATGTTCATGTGGAATTTCCTTCAGCAATAAAGAAAACATGAAGTTATGGGTTGGTTTTTTTTTTTTTTTTGTAGAAAAATAGGTATAACTGGAGATAATCATATTAAGTGAATGAAGCCAGCCCTATAAAAACAAATATGTGGGGTTTTTTTTTTGTTTGTTTGTTTTTTGTTTTTTTGTGGTTCCAGGATTTTTACAATCACATAAAATCATGTGTGCAGATATAAAATGAAGGTCAATTGTCTTGGAAAACAAAGAGGACAAATGAGGAGGGGAAATGACAGCAAAGGGGGTTGGGAGGGGCTCACGGGGGCACCCACAATGTACAGTGTCACCCATACAGAAACTACCAATAAAGTCATTGCAAAAAGATGGTTGTAGAATTACCTCTTTTTTCATGCTAAGATGCAGGGGCCTGGAGAGGTGGGAGATAGTACTTACGGGGCATGTGATCTTTTTGATTTGGACCACAAATGACTAAGAATGCACACCTGTAAAATTTTCCCTCCCCTCAATCCCCATAACTAATTTCTCAACTTCTTATTGTGTTTGAGTTAACTGAAGTCAACTAGGAGGCATCCACTGGTCATAAGCACTGTATCCATCTGTGGGGTGGGGGGAGGGGAGTATTAAGTTAGTCAGGTGACGGGCAAGAATGGGAGCCATGCACCGTATGCCCAGTGGCCTGAAATCTAAAAAAAGAAGAAAAGAAAAAACCTACATATCAGTTCTTTTGGAGATCCTCAGCAAAGACAAGAGAAGGGCAGAGGGGGAAGTGTTCAGGTTGCAGTCCTGGGCAGAGTCTTTTCTACCCTAAACCCAACACTCTGAGAACTGAAATTTGGCCCCTTTGCGAGATTAGGCTTCCCAAATTAGCTGTCTTTGGTGACAGCAAAAATACCTGCCTGTCCCCTTAAGCAAGACTCTCCCACCTGAGGAGAAACCAGAGGCATGGCCCAAGCCCAGAACAGGTGTTTAACAGGATGCAAAAAAGCAGCAGGTTTGCACAAGCAGCACCTCTGAGCACACTGCTGGGGGGATTTGGCTACGCGAGGGGCCTTGATTACTGCGGGGCTAATTTAAAGGCAGCTTCTGGAATACTGGCACAGGAACCCACAGGGGCATGTTTGTTGGCTCACGTGAAAATCCCAAGTCTTGTTACATCCTGAGAAAGTGGGCATCTTTTAGTGCAGTCAAAACTTGTAGTGAGAAGTGAATTTTAAGTTCCCGGCTGTCAGGATGTTTCTGCATGGAGGAGGGCTATTCTTGTTACTGTTAAGGAAAACTGCATTGAAATGGAAATTCTATTAGAGTTGTTCTAAATAATATGTAGAATGTAGGCTATGCTTTCCCAAGGGGCTTATTTCACACACTAAGTACCTACATGGTGTAAGGCATCCTGGATACAGAGGAGAGAGGCAAAGCAGGACACAGAAATGAGTTTATGTCTATTTTGCTGAAAACTTTATTCTGGGAAATTACATACTGACTCTTTAGAGATGCGGTTTTTGTCAAGAAATCACAGGAAAGAAGCTATGATTCTCTTGTGTTCCAGTGTGAATCAGAGCACTCCCTCTTTGCGTCCTGACTATTTTCCCTTTCCTACTTAGAACCACAGAAATACATGTTTGATGGTTTATTCGTGGAGTCCTGGGATTCGTGAGGCACAGTTTTGCCACATATCCAGGAGCCCCAACCCCTGCCTTGCACATAGAGCTTCTCCATACAGTTGTTTCTCTTTCAGGCTAGGAGAAAAAAAGGCATAAGTAATATGTTTATATTTTAAAACATTAAGAAAAAGAAACAATATAAAAATTTTGAACTGGGCACAGTATTGCATGTTGATAACCCCAGTACTCAGGAGGCTGATGTAAGCCGACTGTGAGTCTGAAGCCAGCTTCTGCGTTACATAGTGAGACCCTGCCTCAAACAAACAGTGAGACTCTCTCAAACACACAACAACAAAGTCAACCTTACATTGCAGGGATGTTACAGGATACAGAAGGCAGTTTTCTCCGGGCAAAGCTCATGCACTGCTGCAGAGGCATGCCAAGCCAAGACATTTGTCCCAGTTCTGGAAACTTGATGGCATACTATGTGGTCCTGGGGAGGACTGCATTCAAGTTCTTCCCCAGGAAGGAAAAAGGAATATGAAATTTTTATTGGTGAATATTAATCTAGATGAAAAATAGAAAACATTCCTTTTCATTGACAATTATAATTGTATGAATAAGTATCATACAATGTATCTTTTTACTTACATTTTAAAAAAGATTTTATTTTACTTTTAATTATGTGTATCTCTGCACATCTATGTTGGAAAGTGTGCACATGAGTGCAGTTTACCTATAGAGGTCAAACAGGGCGTCACATGCCTTGGATCTGGGGTTACAGAAGGTTGTGAGCCTCCTGACAGGTGCTAGGAAACTTGCATAGGACCTCTTTAGAGCACCAATTATTCTTTAGTGATAAGCCATCATCCTAGCCCCATTTATTTAATATGTTTACTCTGTAGCACTATAATAAGATAACACATAATAAGGGGTGTGTGGGCATCGGTGGTGTTTCATGGAGACACATAGGGTGCTAGACCTGGGTCCTAGTTAACATCTAGGGCCGAGACACATGGCTGTTGAGCACCCTCACCAGTTCACAGAATGTGCTCACATGGAGTGAGGACTTTTATTTATTTTGGGGGGGGTGCTTCAAGACAGGGTTTCTCTGTGTAGCCCTGACTGTCCTGGAATTCACTCTGTAGACCAGGCTGGCCTCGAACTCAGAAATCCCCCTGCCTCTGCCTCCCAAGTGCTGGGATTAAAGGCCTACGCCACTACTGCCCGGCGAGTTAGGATTAGTGTCAGTAACAGGAGTTTCGAGAAGCACCTAGTAAGCAGACACTCTAATGTCTGTGAATAGGGAGCCCACTTGCGGCCCCTCTCTGCCTCCACAGAGCAGTCCTTTAGCCACTTCGCACCATAACGAAAAATGCAGTTCTGCTTGTGTTGGGGCAGAGGTTCCCACATTTCTTTGTGAGTTATACCTCCGGGAAACCTAGCTGTTGGGGCCACAGCCATAATAACAAAGGCTCAGGAGTCCACCTGGTAACTTCTTACCACACACATAAAACAAATGGATGGGAGAAAGGTTCTGGCACAACTTGGTAGAGTCAAGGTGTAAATTCGAAGCAGAGGTGGCTAATCTAGCCCGGACTCATCACGTGCTGGCCGGCTGATCCGTCTCACAGTCCCACAGCCTTGTGCTCTCTCATGGGGCCAGGGAAGTACTTCATGTGCTTTTTTAAACTGTTTACTTGTTGCTAAGCACAGGTTTCTTTTGGACCTAATCTGGCAAAGAGATTTTGGGCACTTTGACACGGTGGGCATTAGTAGCCAGGATTGGATAAATCTGGAGAACTGGCCAGAACCAGATCAGATGAGTATAAATGAAGTACAATCAAGAAATGGAGAGCACGGTCCTGTGTGCTGGCCAGGTGAAGAATGACGGTCTGCTCCTTCAATAAACTCATATTTCCCATACATTAATATTCCTGGTCAGAACAGACTCGGTGCCCACCCCCACGACTGTTTCAGGGTTATTTATAGCCTGGTCTTTCTTTCCTCCACCAACTGACTGCTTTCTTTGTGAGTTATACCTCCGGGAAACCTAGCTCTTCCCCTGGCCAGGCAGAGGCCAGGGGACTGCCTGGATCATCACTCAGGGTTATTACTGTGTAGTAACACAAGCCATGACTCTGTGCTTAACATCTGTAGGGGGAAAAAATTCAATTCATTGGCAAGTCAGGAATTTTAAATGACTTCCAAATAACCATGCAAGAGAAAATACTGTAATGTTATCCTGTCTTACAAAAAAACAAAAACAAACCTTACTTTTACTAAACAGGACTCTTGTCTTCTGACTCCTATGAATGCATTGGCAGCAGATTCTCCCGTCTGAGACAGTATCTGGGAGCTGCAGGAACACTGGCGAAGACGTATGCAGAGACCGACTTAAGTCAGTCTGTAAACATAAGGTCTTTACCAGGCACGTCTTTGAAATCCAAGATGGAAGCATATTCTGGAGCTCCACATGGATAAAGCCAAGGGCCTTGCTGTCTGACTACAGTCGCCCTGCTCTTGTGGTTTATAATTTTATTATACAGATCAAAACCATTTTCCAGCACGATGCTTATATTCTCAGTCTTGAGCAGCAAGCTGTATGTCCTTCTCTTGGGAGTAGATTACATTCTTAATGTAAGAATTGTGTGGACCTAAGGATGGACCAGGGAAGTGCTCTAAGAATCTCTATCTGTGAGGTCATTTAGACACATACATCCCTGCCAAACCCTTCACCTGTGCCTTTGGTTTTGTCACCCCTCCCTCCCTAGAGATCCTGTCCGTAATGATGCAATTTTGGCCTTTGTGGTGCCGAACAGCAGAGATGCTCCTTCCCCAGGCCTTTTCACAGTTTGTCTAATCCTCTGTCGCCCTTACGATTGCAGGCTAGTTGCTGTCCGTGTCCACAAGAGATGAGTGGCAACACCATTATAGGATTCACTAACAAAAGCCTTCCACGACCATTTTCTAGCATCTTGGAGATTGACAAGGTCCCCTCCTGTTTCCCAAGCCCATTTCCCCCTGTATTCCTGGTGATTTCTTTTCTTATACACCAGAAAGAAAGCACCTCGCTGAGTGGTGACCTCTCACCACACGGATACCTGCTAGAAACAACAAGCGTCACGTGTTAAAACTGCCCCTTGATGTGTTGGGATTGGTGTGATGGGCCCTGTTTGATATACTGAGCTGCTTAGAGCCGCCTTTAAAAAAAAAAAAATCAATCCATATTAAAAATAAAAGTTCCTTTTGAAAATTACTGTTCCGATTTCTTTGGGGTGGGGGTGTGTGTGCCACAAGCCAGCTGAAAGTGCTGGAGAGTCATAATGAAGCCACCAGGACCCTGGCAGGCTGGGGAAAGAGGAAAGGCCCTGAGTGATTACAACACTTGGCAGCTTTCAGCTGATGGCTCACTTTACCAGTGATGCCTGGTTCGTTCTGTGGTTGAGAAGCCTGCAAAGTTTCCAAAGATTTTCACGGTGTCAGTTTTTAATCTTTTATACAGAGTCCTTCAAATTGGAAATACACACACACACACACACACACACACACACACACACACACAGCACACACAGTGGGGAATAATAGCCTATGTGTTTATTAAGGGCTACTCATTTATGTTATCCACAATCCACTGAAATTTTACCCTCTCTTTTCTAATAACAGATTCCCTGCTCCCTTACTCATTTGATAAAATAATATTTGCCAAAATAAAGAATTTGAAGGAAAGAATACACTTTAAAAAAAAAATAGGGTTGCTTTTACTGTAAATAATATTTTCAATTTCTATTCCTACTTCCATATGTCTCTTAAACACCAATATTTTCACCATATGTATGTAGGTAATGCACACGAATACACATTCTCTACCTTGTGCACATGTACTTTGTTCGGTTTTCTTGAAAAGGATATTTGATAAAGTCCTTGACATGACTGGGCTCAAACACTGGAGGCCAGGTGTGGTGGCTCATACTTTGTTGATGAGTGACTCGGGCACGCAGCCAAGTGAGGAAGGCGAGCGGATGGTGAACAGCTGTGTTGGTTTAGTGGCCTGTGAAGGAGTCGGACTTGAGTAACGCTGGAGCAATGTTCCTACAACAGATAAGACGAGGCTTGGTTTTTCTTTCACAGCTCAGGTAATATATGGGCATGTGAACAGCTCTCCTCAAGCGGACTCAATGGATTAAGATGAACTTGGGCAAGGATGTGAAGAATGGAGTCTTTGCCTGAATGAAGGAATGCTCCTATCAGTCTAAAGAATTCGGTTTTAAAAAATAAACAGCCTCATTATCGCCCAGGGGTTGGCTAACTGCCGCTCAGATTTATGTCAGGACTTAGGGGTGATCAAGCCTCCACTCTTAAAACAGGCTCAAGGCCTCCCTGACACTAAAGCCCAGTGCTGACGCTAGTTCAGCTCCTCCTGGTTCAGTCATGAGCTGTCTGTTTTCCTATATCCTCTGCTGTGTGGAAGCCCTTGTCACATCTTTCCTGGATGCAAACCCTGCTGTGAGCCCTTCCAGGGGCATGGTGCAGTGAAAAGCTTCCACCGTGGGCTAAGTGGCTCTTCTCTGTATTAGCTGCATGACATGAGGGTCTTAAGTTCCTTCAAACCCTGTAGACCCAAGAAGGATAATACCAAGTACTTCCATTTTAACTGAGACTTCGTGTTACTATTAGCTGCCATTCATAAGGAGTTTTTAATCTGTCAGTCAATAGACTCCTCAAAATATTCAAAGGTGGACATTTTAATACCTGTTTTTCTCAAATAAGAAACCCAAGGCTCAGAAAGATTAACATTAACTTAGGTCACCGATCTGGAAATGGACAGAGACAGAAACCAGAGAACATTTGTTTCTAATAATTCTACAGCCAACCCTTTTCTGCCCTCTGCCTCATTATCCCCACCCCTTGTAGATTTTAGTGAGAATTCCAGACGATGGAGGTAAGTTACTCAGGACATAAGAGACATCTGCTAAAGCTTCACTATTTTTTTCCTCAGGCTGGCTCGCCCATATCATGCATCTACCATCAGTGGTGGCCGCCCATGCACCGTGGTTGATGCGCACGAGTGTCTTTTATTCCTAGTTGGGTGGTTCTACTCCTGGACTAAGGGTGAGGCAGTTGGGAAGACTCGTCCCCCAATTCTCCTGCTCTTTCTTAAGGAACGATCCATCCATACTTAATCAATGGAACGCTTAGACCTGGAAGGCTTTCCTACATACTGATAATTTATACTCATTCAAAACCATCTTAAAATACCCAGAATGGGGGTTGGGAACTACTTTAGACAATAGGTATATAAAGTAAATGGGAAAAAGATCTCCCTTCCATCTGATGTCCCACGGCAGACTCTGAGACAGCAGTTGTCAATCATATGTGACTTCTGAGCTCTTGGAAGGTCTGTAAGGTCTGTATAAGGATGTGTTGAAATGTAAGATGTGCACTAGATTTTCAAGACTTGATATGTAGAAATAGTGTGACATGCCTCGTTAATAATCTTTTCATGGCTGCATATAGAAACATGAATATTTTGTTTATATCAAATTGTATGAAATATACCAATAAAATGAATTTCACTCATTTCTTTGAATGTGACTGATAGGGTATGCACCATGCCACATATGGCTGATACCATGGCATCTCTCCTGTTTAGGAGGGTGGGTAAAAGTCACTGCTTGTATGGATTTCACTTTACACAAATTGAATCATATTGCTAATAACTGGGTTGTAACCTCGTGTTCTCCACTCAGTAATCCTGAAGCTAGTCAGTGGCTTATTATTTAATTGGGACCTATGACTGGTATAGATTGAAGACCTGAGTGGTG
This sequence comes from Uromys caudimaculatus, assembly GCA_028551405.1. Taxonomy (NCBI): domain Eukaryota; kingdom Metazoa; phylum Chordata; class Mammalia; order Rodentia; family Muridae; genus Uromys; species Uromys caudimaculatus. Next base: position 20,505,930 of record CM052704.1, on the reverse strand, counting down.
ACAGCACCAAACCTTGGTCACTTTCTGACACTGTGATGCAAGAGCAGATTGCCACCTGTATGCAAACATTTCTTTGGGTTCTGCAGGCCAGGAGGCACAGTTGAGTGTTGGGATGGCGAAGACTGTCTGTGTTCACCTGTGCTGGGGAGAATCATGCAGCCACAGAACAGGGAGCATGGTTTCTACCACAAAGATGTTCTTACCACTCCTGTATGGAGCCCTGACTTTGACACCTCTTAAACGTCCCATCTCCCGTGGTAGCCACATGTTGGGGAAGCAGCCATCATGTCAAGCCACAGAGTAGAACAAGGTGCTACTGTTCTCTTTTTCTGTTTTCTTTTTTTCCCCTCTGAATTTAGCACCTGCACATGGTCACACACGGAGGACATCAGTTGTTTCTTGGCAGTGTTCACGACACATACTTATGGCCATTTTTTCTTGGTACTACTGTCACTTCTGAACAAGCTACAAAACAGGGTGCAGGAATCATACTATTCGCCATGACAGAACTAGGATTTAAACCAGTTTCCATGCTTTCAGACAGATCTGATTTTTCTTTGAGATGGATTGTGCTTGGTTGTCAGTCTAGTCTCACATTTTTGGGTTTAAGAACTCTTCCAGTCTCAGACTCGGGGTGTGGGAACTACAGAAACTTGCTGTCGTGCCTGACTTCAGCCGCCTGTTAATTACTGTTCCAGAAGTCCTCACGTGTCCATTCATATTTAATTGGTTTGTTGGGGATTGAATCCAGGATGTCGTGTGTGCTAAGCATGTACTGTACCGCCGAGCTATGCACCCGGTGTAACTAGACATTTGGATTCACCATACTGATACATTTCTTAATGGCTAAAACATGGGCTCACTCATGTTGTTTTTATCAACAATGCGCTGATTATAGCTACTTGTACCATCCTCCTATAGCCACGATCTTTGTCAAAATAAGAGCATTTGAAAATGTCAACACTTTGAATAAATGTAGCTTATTTTAAAGAAATCCTATCTTCACGGCCTGCATTCTTCAACTTTTGCCAGGCAGGCATGAAAGCTGGGACAGAGAAGGGCACTGGGCTGGGCCTGGTGTTAGGAATCTGTGTAAGTGTGACTGCAAAAGGAAACCAGTAAGTGCCAAGTTGGTAGCCCAGGTCTGACCAGGCTTGGATTACTGGATTCTTTTAGAGGTGCTCACTGAACTGGAAACAACAAACAAACATGTGCTCCTTGTGCCATCTTTGCCCTGCACAGTGCAACATCCCCCGTGAACATCCTTCGGTATGCTTGTGCTGGCTTACTACTATCTTGATTGCTGTACCTGGAATGTAAAGCGGCCAGTGTGCTCTTATTTATCAGCTAGAAGTCCTTGGCCTCCAGCGAGCTGGCTCTAATGAGCGCCCTTCATATACTAGAGCAAACTGACAGGTAGGACATGCTGCTGTGACCATCATCACCAAAGAAGACCGTAAACACACTATGTGTAAGGTTGGCATCTTCTTGCTCTGGTCTTCTCCAACAGGCAAATAATGCCAAGCTTCTTTTGCAAATGCAGTATCCCTGATGGATGGGTGCTTGGTGGATTAGAGGGTTTACTAGACAGAGCAGGATAGCTCAGGATGGCACACACTCTGCCACATGCCACTGCTTTTCATGACCATTAAATGACAAGGGTCTTTTATTTTTCTCCTGAAAAACAAACAAACAAACAAACAAACAACAACAACAACAACAACAAAAGAAGTTACAAATGTTATCAGCCAGCTTAGTACTACTGTTGTTTTTGTAATGATTTTGGATCTGCACCTATTGACTTTGAACTTGGTTAAACAGCAAGAGTAATACAGGTTAAATATCACACAATCCCCAGAGCATTTCAAAGATGACTCACAAGAAAAATCAAGGATTCTGATGAAAAGGGGCCCAGGGTTAACCGGAGATGCTGTCTGTGCTGGTGAATGCTCCTTAGACCCTGGGTCAAAGAAGATGTGGCAGAATAGAAATTAAACTCCCCGTTGTTGCATTTATTGTCTTTATATTTCATTTGTAAAAAAAAAAAAAAAAAAAAAAAAAAAAAGATATTTTAAACAGGTTGATTTCTTTAAGCAAGTAACCTCACTTAAGGCATACAGACTATTATAATAAATCATGGAAGATATCAACGTTTAAATCTGTCCTCGTTGAGAAAATTAAGCTGCTGGTCGCCATTTTTCCATAACTGTTTTTTAATTGATAAAGGAAAGTTTCCTTTCATCCCTAACCTTCCTCAGCCTTTTGTGGATTCCCCCAATCAAAAGGTTTTGATTATTTAAAGAAATGACACCCACTGTTTCCCCCTTACAGATCATTTTGTCGCTGCTTTCAAAGCGTTTTCACAGGATGGGGGGCCGAGATTTACCCCAACAAAAGCCAGGCTGGCTGCTCGCTTTTGTTACCTCTGCCTCGAAGCAATTTATAACTTTCTCTTCGTGTCCAGTGAATTGGTTATACTGGATCCAAGGCAGCTGTAGGGGGCCTGGGTTGTTTTCACAGGATCTTTCTAGAAAAAGAGGCAGCACAAAAATTCTCAGAGCTCATCACAGAGGACAACTTTCCCTTTCAATCTGCTGATTTCCGTTTGCTACTTAATCTTGTCAATTATTTCTCACTGCTCAGATGCTGCCCTGAGTTATCTGGAGCCGGGGAACAGGTTAGTGGGAGACACAGGAAAATGAAATCAGGGACAGAAACATGGCTCTGAAGGGAGAAGAAACTTCCCATTTTACAGTCCCAAGGGATGATTGTTAGAAATTTAGAAATTAAAATTGTGAAAATAACAACCCAGAGAGAAAGCAAAACCTCTTGCTACTGGTGGAGAAACGTAACTACAAGGTGGCAATTCATTTTTTTCCTGTTCCACAAAAAACAAACTAAACCATCCAAGCCACAAATTCATTAGCTTCGTAAACATTCTAAAGGGAAAGCCTATGGAGTAAGAGTTTCCTGGTGTCTTCCACTGCTTTTCTTAAAGGAAGCTGTTGTCCTCAGCGAGCCATGTCCTATTATCTTTAAACAGTAATTTATTTATTCTTTCAGACAGTGTCTCCTGTAGTTCAGGTTAGCCTTGAACTCTCTATGGAGCAAAAGATCCCCTTGAACCTTGAATCCTTCTGCCTGCCCTTCCTGAGAGGACCAGAGCCTCATCCACTCTAGGTAAGCACCACCAACTGAGCCAATACCTTTTTTTTCCCTATTGCGTTAAATACGTGTGTATATTACAAATACAGATTATATCTTTTTTCTGTAATGGATCCCATATTGTATATGCTACACTTTCATTTTTTAGGTGTCTGAGGACTTCTCACACATTAATACATGCAGATCTACAACGCCATGTCTGATAGCACCCGTTGCTCCATAATATGGATATGCCAGGAACTATCCAGTTGGTTGACATTTTCTGCTTGTTTTTTGTTTTTTTGTTTTTTCTTCCTTTTTTAAAACAAGTGCTAGTGACTGACGTCTGTGTACACGGGATATCTGCAGGAGATTTTTTTAGAATTGGAATAACTGGTCTCATTCACTCACAAGTAGCGGCATTCTGTAATATCCCCTAATAAATGTGCTGGGTATCATGGTCCATTACTCAAGCAGCCACGGGAAGTTCTCTGTGAAACTCCACATTCCTGAGTAAAACACTTGAGAAGAGTTCTCCTACTCTTTAATGTGATCCGTGAAGGACTGTTTGTCTACAGCTCACCCTTTGATGCTTTTCTCATGGTTGGTTGTATGTATGTATGTATGTATGTATGTATGTATGTATGTATGTATGTATTTTCTACAAGGTAGACAGGCGTTTCCCCAAGGCAGCATGAAAGGATGATAACAGGGCTTTATTTGTATATAAGAGATTCCTGAACTACATGACCTCAGTGCCCTGTGTCCTGTGTGCACTCAGTCCCATTGTGGGGAAAACTTCCGCTCCTCGGAGTATGACCCCGTGGACCAGAGACATTTCATTGCAGAGGGCTCACTAGCACTTCCTCTCTGACACGCCTGACACACGTATCCCATTAGTCCCCAGGAAACACACTGAGCAATACTAAGGCAGTTCTCAACCCAGCTCTACATTAGGATCTTACTGCAGGTTTGTGTGGGTGCATGCGCATGCGCATGCGCGTTCATGTGTTCACATGCATAGAGAGGCCAGAAGCCAACCTCAGGTGTTGCTCCTTAGAACCTAACCACCTTGTTCTTTGTAGTAGGGTCTCATTCTGGAACCTGGGACTTACAAATGAGGCTAGGTTGGCTAGACTGTGGCTGGATTCTTTTCTCGCTAGTGCGGCCTGAACTGGGATGACAAACATGTACCACCACTTCCTTGTTCAGATGGGTACTCGGGACGGAACTTGGGACCTGGCATTTGCTGGTGAGCACTTTGCCATTATAACTATCTTCTGGCTGCACCATCTTTAGAATTTTAAGTATTCACATATTAATGAATGCAAGGCTTACCTCCCAATAACTGTGTTTCTGCTGTTCTTGGTGGGGGAGGAAGCAGGCAGGGCATTGTTCTTACTGTTTTTACTTCCTAAACCATTCCTAGTGGAGAAGCTGGAGAAAGACATTCTGATGCAGGCCCTGTCCCCAGGGCTGGCCACACTAAGCGTTATCAGTAGCAGTTCGGTGCCTACACTGTGTCCAACTCTGTCTCCAGCCCCCGACCCACCCGGTGCAGCAATCCCCAGTGACTCCCCGGCATGCCTGTGGCCAGACCCCTGAAAGAAAAGGGACTTGACTAAGGTAAACTCATCTCACCAGGATGGCACCTCGGAGCCAAAAGCTTGTGGTGTGTCTGTCTCTGCCTTCTACCAAATAAGATCTTGATTCCACTCAGGGCTCCAGGCCAAATCCCACACAAGGTTTTCCAGCCTCACCCTTTGCATGTGTCTTTACTCTCTTTCAAGCAGACACCTATTAAGAGATAGCCCCTAAAATATGCCTTTCTGGGAAGCCTGCCTTTTCATTTCTTGATTCTAAAGAAGGGTCTAGCTCAGGAAATTCCAGGCAGCTTGGCATAAGCACATGAAATTTGCTAATTTTCCTCTGGGTCTTGGTTTCTAAAGCAAAGTTTTCTCTGGGCTGTTACCTCCTCTCCCCAGTGACAGTTCTTAGCGCTTGGAGATCAGCCCCTGCTCCATGCAGGTGAGAATGTTTGCTGAGGGGAGCTGGTAATCCTAGGTGGAGAGGCAAGTACTTAGGGCTTCGGTAGGGAGGGTCTCGGTGCCTTTCTTTGGAATGCGATATTATCACTAGATTAAGAAGCTAGACACCTGGTGAGGAAATATTAGCCTGATTCTGTCTGGGCGTTTTTGATGTCTTCCTAGATTATTGCTGGTTGGAGAGTTTTCTGTTCTAACCAAGATTGCATGACTCTGAGCGCCTCAGAAATGCAACTAAGAGAACAGAAGGAGGTAACCGTGGAAAAACATGTTTAATAAGACGAATCTCTAGATTGCTGGCTCGTTTTGGTGATTGTCACCAAGTTTATGGTGATTACGTAGGAGACTTTCACTTGCTGATGGAAACTTCATGGTGCTTCATTTGGACTCCGTATTTCCTATAGGTCACACTGCCACAGAAAATGGCTAGCTACCATAGAGCCTTGAGGGTGACTGTAGAAACCCCCTAAGAGCAAGTGTGATAGTAAATAATAGAAACAAACAAACTCAGCTTACGTGTCCCCAAGGAGAACAGTCTGTTATTCTCAGGTGGTGCTGATAGGGACGTGACTCTCGTTTGACTTTAGTCATGCTTAAGAAGAGAAAGCAGACTGAGAGGACAGCCCAGAGGGAAACCTGTTTGCTATCCAGGCACAAGGACCCGAGCTCCATTCCCCACAACCCACGGGAAAGGCTGTGCGCGGTAGTGCATATTTATAATCCTAGCAGATGTAGAGGCAGAGATTGGTCGGTCCCTGGGATTCACTTGGCTGAGCAGCCTAGGTCCATCAGAAAGTCCCAGGTCCCAGTGAAAGATGAGGTGTCAAGAAAACAATGTAGAGAATGCCTAAAAAAAATCGAAACCTGAAGCTGAGGTCTGACCACCACCATGAGCACGAGTGAACCAGAGTAGAGGAATGTGCACACGTACTCCCCCCCCACCCCCAACACACACACAAAGAAGGTAGAGCTATGGGATGGCTGTGGAGAGAACAGACCCCCACCCTCGGGTGCTTAGACCTGTCTCAGAGGATCCTGACCTTGAATCTTTTGGAGAGGTTACAAATGTCCCAGTGCCACTGTCTGTGACAAGTCACCTCTCAGGTAAAAACTTCGGCCCAGAGGAAAATAATTGGCTGATACTGTAAAAAGTCTCCTGTTTGTGCCTTACAACTTGACAATTTCTTTGAAGAATTGTTATTGAATCTTTTTCTTCAGGCCACGGACTGTCTCGTAGAAAAGTCAAAAGTCAAACAAAAAGAAAGAAGGAAAGAAATGTAGATCATAAAGTTTCTAAGCTTAAAAAAAACCTCCATTGGTGCTCATGGGCTTTTATTGCCGTGTCTCATTTTTACGTGATGTGCTGTAATCTTACAGAAAGGTGCAAGCTCTACAGCTGAGCCTTCTCTGGGGCTTGCTCTTTTGCTTCTCTTGTGTGCTTCGCTGCTGTCATTTTGAGACAGAAAATTATCATGTGACCAAGACTAGCTTCAAACTCAGGATCCTCCTGCCTCAGCGTCCTGGTGCTGGCAAGGCAGGCATGTATACTGCATCTGCTACATGGTGGCATTTTGAAGAAATGCAGCTTTAGCTGGGGTGAGGATGCAGGTCTGTCATCCCAGCTACTCCTGTGCTGACACAAGTTCAAGGCCTGCCTGGGCTACCTCAGGAATCCAAGATCAGCCTGGGCCTTGCCTCAAAAGTATAAAGAAAGATGTGTGTGTAGCTCAGGGGCTCAACACTGGCATACATAAATCTCTGGGGGTTAATACCCAAACTACAAAGAAAGAAACCGAAAAAAAAAAAAAAAAAGCTTACCTTGAACAGGTATTGCTTGTTTTACTACAACGTGTACTGTCTATATATTCTATATGTTAAGTTGCATAGCTTTGGTTCATCGACTGGATTGCTCGTATGAATGTAAACTGATACAGCCATCCCATTTATGATGGATGCATATACAGTTTGTGATTTTCAGCGACAGCATTATTTGTTTTAATTTAAAGTCTTTTATGAATCCTTTACTGGATAACTAGGGAAGTTCCTCAAGCCGTGTACCAAAGACTGGAATTCTGAGTTGAACGGAAACAGACCTTCAGCCGACATAGTTATTGCCAACATAGCAGGACTTTTTAATCTAAAAGATGTGTCTGCAGTTGTGAATCTCAGTGGTGACATTTTAAGCCTTTAAGTAAGCCTAGCTCTGCCATGTGGATCTGCATTCCACAGCCTGCATCTGGGGCACACACATCTGATCCAGCAATGCCACCTGGGAGTTATGTGTGTCACGTTCTGCCTCTGAAACACAGTGTGTATGCTTGTCTCCTCTCTGTCCTGATCTTTTACAGAAGCAAAGGTAAAACTTACCATTGAGTATGTGCCCGCATGTGCTATTGGGTACCTATATACAGACATAGGTCAACCTCCAGTGTCATCCCTCAGGTCCTCCACATTGATTTTGGAGACAGGATCTTGATGCTTGGGCCAGGTAGACAGGTAATGAGCTTCAGGCGGCCGTGCGTGTCTTCATTTCCCCAGCCCTGGGCTTGCAAGCACACCACCATGCTCTGATTTCTGCATGGATTTGTGGAATAGAAGGTAGGTCCTTACACTGGGTAGCAATCATTTTACTAACTGAGCTATCTACCCAAGCCTGTTTTTTTCTTTAAAAATGTCAATCACAAATGAATTGGAATTATAGAGTAAGAGAGCCTGTAGGTTAACTTTAAAATAAGGATCAGCTGAAAGCTTACTTAAAAAAAAAAAAAAAAAAAAAGTAAGTTGGAGGGCAGGGATGGTGTGAAAATATTTTTCACCTAAAATCGAAGTTTCTGTCCCATTATAAGAAGGACCTCGCTGTGAATACATTAATGAGTCAACAGGATTTCCTCTTTGGTCTCATCTCCTGATACTTTTAGGTAGCTGAGTTCTAAAACAAAACAAAACAAAACAAAACAAAACAAAACAGAACAGAACAAAAGACCATCAAGGAATTTTTCTATTTAAAATAAAATTTTTTCATGCTACAGAGAAACTCAAAGGCTCACTTCATATCAATCGCCTCAGTGATGTTTAGCTCAAGGATCTCAAGACATATTGTTAAGTCAAAATGAGTTCAAGTCTCATTAATATTAGTGACATCTTTAAATAAATTAACACTCTTAAATTAGACCCTAAAAGAGAAAGGAAAGAGCTGTTACCCTCAGCCAGTATTTCTTCTTCCCAAGGGCTCTGTGGTTTTGTATTTCTTACACATCTAGATTGATGAGGTAAAGTGGTTAGAAGACTTAGGCCTTGGCCACTACTTCGGGAAGACTTTAAGCCCTATTCTGGGCTTAAATAAGTGATCAACATACCTGTGCATAGACCTGCAATCCAAAGTAAGTTTTTTCCACCTACCCAAATACCATTATTTTTTAATAACTTATTTATTTTTATTTTATGTGCATTGGTTTGTGCGATGGTGTCGGAACTGGCGTTATAGATTGTTGTGAACTTCCATGTATGTGCTGGGAGGTGATCTCAGGTACTCTGGAAGAGCAGTGAGGCTCATAACCACTGAGCCATCTCTCAAGTCCACATGGATTATTCTTTTTTTTAATGCTAGCTTGGTGCTACTGGGAGGTGGTGGGAAGTCTGTAGGCAGAGCCTGGTGGCAGGTCTTTATCACTAATGACTAATCATTAATCATTAGGGTGAAGCCCTCAAGGAGATGCTGACTATTTGCTCTCAGAGTCATTGATGTAAAGCCCACATCGTCTGAGACGTTACAAACGCTGCCTTCTTACAGGGTCCTGAGGTTGTCAGACCATAGCTCCTCCACATACAGTAGAATACCTGTCTGTGCCTCTCAGCTGATCCACTGAGGCACTGTTGTTTCCTGGGAGCAGTTCATGGTTCTGAAGTTCCTCTTTCCTCAGAAGACACACCTCGACCTTTCCTAGTTCTCCATTCTCTTAAGAACTATGCTCTGTACATACACCATCATGCTATGAACACTGCCTGAAACACTTCGGATTTAAGGTGACTGCATGTCACACACCACAGGAATTCTCTCTGCTGTTATAGAAACATAATGGTTGATTTATATAAAACAAAAGCTTTTAATATTTTCCTGGCATTCTTCAGCATTATGAGTATTAAATGAGTATGTTTTTAATTGTATTATATTAGACTGTTTGGTTTTTAACATTGCTGCTTTGAGTTTTATTCAAAAGTCTTTAAATTAATTTGAGAATTGGGACATAGTTTCCAATAAATTCTGAAGTAGCCCTAAATGGACTTCCGCTGTCTTTTACTAAATAGTAATGCAAAGTGGCATTCTTAGCATTGTTGATTATCAGAATGTTGATCAATTCTGAAAGACATTGAAGGTATTCTGTAGCCTACAGTCTCAAATATTTAGCTGAGATTTAGTTCTTTGTGTGAAAATAAACAAGTACACCCATTTCACCAGTATTGAAATTAGATTTCATTTTTAATACATAGTAAAATACCATATATACAAAAGAACTTTAAAATATGATTCTTTAAGGTGTATTATCCAATAGTGTCTGACGTACACTCCTGTAGTGCATGCTTTTTACCTGGGCTTGTATAAGAAGAAATGCATTGTGGGAAAGGTTGCAGATGTGTATCTGGAGCAAATCCCTCAGTCCTCGGTTAGCTCACCCTGCCTTGCCTTGCTTTTACGGTGTGGCCTGCCAATCTACTTGTGTGTCTCTAAGACTGTAGAGAAAAATTATAGTGCACCTAAGTCTGTTTGCACTGTGGAGGAGACATTCCAGGAATGACTCTGGAAAACCCTTGTGTATACTCACTGAAGAATTTACAAGTGCTGTGAAAGACTTTTGACATTCAATAGGTAAGCAGGTGAGAACCTACCAGGTTCAAAAGCAGTGTTCTCTGTAATCTATGCTTTTCATTCCATCTTCAGACTTCTGCATTCATAAACACCTTTGCCCACTTGAAATTTCAGTTAGTTATTGGTGTGTCTGACTGTCCCATAAAACAGAGAATTCGAAAAATATTTACTTCCTCTAAACCCCCATTCCAGAGTGAGTATAGAACACGGATGCCTAATTTTATCTTATTTCTGAAATTATATTAGGGGCCTGATAAAGCAGCTCACTGATTAAGAATACCTGCTGCTTATAGAGGATCAGAGTTTGGTTACCTGAACGACTTTCTCTTCTGGCCTCTGAGAGCAGCAGGTATGTACCTGGTGTACATCAGTACCTGTAGGCAAACACTCATACATAAAAAGTAAAAATCAACAAATCATTAAAAGTACGCTAATTTTAAGGAAAGAACTACTCCTTGAAATTGGGTAGTGATGCAGGGATTGGTTCGAGAATTGGGAAGAAGCCCACATGTTAGTGAAACCGATGAGTTAATCAGGGTCACAGACTTAGCTCCCCGAAGACAGATCCCAAAAACTGTCTAGCTCAACCCATTCACTTTTCACGTTAGTGAGCTTTACATGCCTACAACCCAATACCTTTAAAGGTAAGTGTCTACAATGTCATCCCATTCCTAGTTACAGGCACAGCCAGTGCATCATGTGCCTTTGTGTTAACGTAAGGAAGGATAGCTGCAGTGGCAGAATTGAATGTTCTGTAGCTCTTTGGAAACCTCACCATGGAAACAAAGGACTGGCGCCTTCAGGTTGTTTCCATGCTCTTCCTCTAGAGCAGATAAAGTGAGGCTCCTGCAGGCCTGGGTTCTGTCAAGTGAAACTTAAATTTCTAAGGACTTGATTCCTCCTGGCAGGACACTGAAAAGTGATTCCCTGCTAGTTGGGAATACAATCTGTCCCAGTTCTCTCCGACGACCCTTTGAAAACCTTGATGGAGAGAGAAAAAAATCATCCCCAGCCTCCTGGACTCTTTGATGGTCTGAAGAAATGTTGCTTCTTGTAGCTAACAGAAAATTGCTGCTTAGAGAATCTGTCTAGGTGTTGAGCCTTAATACAGAGAACAAAGAAGGTGTGAAAAAGTCAAGACATGTATGTTTTAGCATAATGAAGAATACTCCTGTGGCCAGACCATAATCATGCTAGAAAGTCAACTGTGCTTCCCAGAAGTACTTTTTGCTGTGTAAACTGACGATGTACCGTTTGGTCCTAGCGACTTTAACAGTTGCTAGATAGTGGCTAAAGGGGTGGGGGCGGAGGTGGGGGCGGGCAAGTGAGGGGCTTATTTCAGTCTTATTTTCAAGCTGACACAGCATATTTTAAGTGGCTGGTGTTTGGTTTCCTCTTCAGCGGCATCTGTCCGTGCTCTGCCATGTGTCCTCAAACGCTTAGTAATTTAGTAGCAGGTTGGGAATGGCCGATGTGTAAAACGAGACTCTGTTACTATAGGGACAATGACCCCCCTCTTATTTTAAATTACCACGCTGGCAGAAGGTGACATTTTGCTCCAGGGCTCAGGAGGGAAATGAAGTTATAAATTACATCATGCATGTGAACTTGTTGAATTCTCCAGTCCTCCAGAATCTATTCTTAGGATACTGGCTGATCGGGGACCACTGGGTTCTAATCAACTCTACATGAGATATGGTAATTTTACATTTGTGCAAAAGAAAAGTGGGATGATTTTCATGACCAAGTGTACCTGCTTGTGTTCTGTGCTTCTGTAGGACTCAGCGTCTCTACAGTGCTGGTTGGCCAGTTCTTTTTTTCTCTTCTGAGCCATGTTATTAGTTGTTATTATCCATCTCCAGAGCAGAATGAAATGCAAAGTATAAAACAGACCAACTCCAGATTTAACAGTGGGCGTATGACCTGGTTCTTTTCCTATTTTGTGGGCTTTGTATTGGCCTTGAAGCGCATCAGTAAGTGTGTCTCTCCAAGTTGTATAAAGAAAGGGTTGCCTATAAAATCTAGGACAGCAACTAGATGAGCTTACATACAGACTGGACTTATAAAACCCACCAGGACATCTTCACAGATACGAGTCACAAATATTCTCTAGCTTTTAAAAATGCATGGTTGAGGTAGGAATTTCTGCCTATAAAATTCACACAGGACGCCACATCCACACTGGGGCTGTTTGTGCTGCCCATGACTCGTTGAGATCTTGGAAAGGGAAGCATTGTTGCCTTTTCTGTTGCGTCTTTGCTTTTGAACACATCTGTGTTCCAGTTAGGGTGCCACACAGGCTATGTAGTATGTTTCCTCCAGTACTAACCTGCACTAGGATTTGTCATTTCTGAATCGAATAGTTTTAACTCAAGCATTTTGGAATCCTATAGGTGTTCATGGGCACTGAGACTCTGGAAGGCACATTAACTTTTCTTTTTTAAGTTACTGAGCATTCTCTTTCTAAAACAGAGCTTCTAAGCTTGTTGATCATGTCAGACCACCTCTATTCTATCCTTTAACGATATGTTAAGCATAAAAACAATGCTTTACATATACTCTTATTATTGGATATTTTCTTTATTTACATTTCAGAAATCCCTATCCCATTCCTCTCCCCCTGCCTCTATGAGGGTCCTCCCCCACCCACCCACCCACTCCTGTCCTCCCACCCTGGCATTCCCCTACACTGGGGCATCAAACACCCTCAGGCCCAAGGGCCTCTCCTCCCACGGATGGCCAACAAGGCCCTCCTCTGCCACATATGTGGCCAGCACCATGGGTCCCTCCGTGTGTACTCTTTGGTTAGTGATACAGTCCCTGGGAGCTCCTGGGGGTCTGGCCTGTTGACACTGTAGCTCCCTCCATGGGACTGCAAACCCCTCAGCTCCTTCAGTCTCTTCTCCAACTCCTCCATCAGGGGCTACCGTGCTCAGCCCAATGGTTGGCTGCGAGCATCCACCACTGTATTTGTCAGGCTCTGGCAGAGCCTCTCAGGAGACAGCCATATCAGGCTTCCATCAGCAAGCACTTCCTGACATCCACTATATTGTCCAGGTTTGGTGGCTGTATATGGGATGTATCCGTAGGTGGGGCAGTCTCTGGATGGCCTTTCCTTCAGTCTCTGCTCCACACTTTGTCTCAATATTTCCTCCTGTGAGTATTTTGTTCACCCTTCTAAGAAACACTGAAGTATCCACATTTTGGTCTTCCTTCTTCTTAGGCTTCATATGGTCTGTGAATTGAATCTTGGGTATTCCGAACTTTTGGTCTAATACCCATTTATCAGTGAGTACATACTGTGTATGTTTTTTTGTGACTGAGTTACCTCACTCAGGATGATATTTTCAAGTTCCATCCATTTGCTTGTGGCAGGTCCAGGTGAGAGGAAAAATCTGGTCCAGCTGTGTCTGTCCAGAGCTGAGCAGGATGGTGAGTATCAATGGCCTAAAAAAAACCATGCCTGGCCAAGAGTCTTGTCGAAGCAGAAGCTCACTTTATTAAACTAAGCACTTGCTCATATAGAGGAGGAAAGGAGGTGGGCACTTAGGTGTGGGAAGAGATGACATAGGAGGCGAGAAAGGGTGACTGAGAGTAAGGGGTAACTGACAGGGCCAATGGCAAAGCTTCACATCAGAAATGGCTGGCCCTCCAGCACTTGGGAGGCAGAGATAGGCAGATTTCTGAGTTCGAGGCCAGCCTGGTCTACAGAGTGAGCTCCAGGACAGCCCGGGCTACACAGAGAAACCCTGTCTCGAAAAACAAACAAACAAAAAAAGAAATGGCTGGCCCTCTAGAGGCAGGGTCAAACAGGTCTTGCTGAGTCACCGAAACACAGAAGTGACTGAAGCAGGTCTCAAAACTCAAGCCAGGCTTAGGCTCTCCCACAAGGCCACAGAAACTCGATTCAGGCTCTGGTTTGTCCTCAAGGACCAAGCCAGCGCCAAAATGGGACCCAACATGCCTGCGAATTTCATGAAGTCATTGTTTGTAATAGCTGAGTAGTACTCCATTGTGTAAATGTAGCACATTTTCTGTATCCATTCCTCTGCTGAGGGACATCTGGGTTGTTTCCAGCTTCTGGCTATTATAAATAAGGCTGCTATGAACATAGTGGAGCATGTGTCCTTATTACATGTTGGAGAATCTTCTGAGTATATGCCCGGGAGTGGTGTACCTGGGTACTCAAGTAGTACTATGTCCAGTTTTCTAAGGAACCTCCAGACTGATTTCCTGAGTGGTTGTACCAGCTTGCAATCCCACCAGCAATGGAGGAGTGTTCCTATTTCTCCACATCCTCGCCAGCATCTGCTGTCACCTGAGTTTTTTATCTTAGTCATTCTGACTGGTGTGAGGTGGAATCTCAGAGTTGTTTTGATTTGCATTTCCCTGATGACTAAGGATGTTGAACATTTCTTTAGGTGCTTCTCAGCCCTTTGAGTTTCCTCAGTTGGGAATTCTCTGTTTAACCCTGTTCCCCATTTTTTGATAGGGTTATTTGGTTCTCTGGAGTCTAACTTCTTGAGTTCTTTGTATGTATAGGATATTAGCCTTCTATCGGATGTAGGATTGGTAAAGATCTTTTTGCAATCTGTTGGTTGCCGTTTTGTCCTATTGACAGTGTCCTTTGCCTTACAGAAGCTTTGCAATTTCATGAGGTCCCATTTGTCAATTCTTGATCTTAGAGCATAAGCCATTGTATTCTGTTCAGGAACTTTTCCCCTGTAACCATGTGTTCGAGACTTTTCCCCACTTTCTGATTTAACTTTTGTATTTGGCATCTGTCTAGAAAATTGTCCATTTCATTCAGATTTCCCAGTTTTGTTGAGTATAGGCATTTGTAGTAGAATCTGATGATTTTTTGAATTTCCTCAGTTTCTGTTGTTATATCTCTCTTTTCGTTTCTGATTTCATTAATTTTGATACTGTCTCTGTGCCCTCGGGTTAGTCTGGCTAAGGGTTTAATCTATCTTGTTGATTTTCTCAAGGAACCAGGTCTGGTTTTGTTCTTTGTATAGTTCTTTTTGTTTCTACTTGGTTGATTTCAGCCCTGAGTTTGATTATTTCCTGCCATCTACTCTTGTGTGTATTAGCTTCTTTTTGTTCTAGAGCTTTCAGATGTGCTGTTAAGCTGCTAGCGTATGCTGTCTCCAGTTTCTTTTTGGAGGCACTCAGAGCTATGAGTTTTCCTGTTAGCCCTGCTTTCATTGTGTCCCATAAGTTTGGGTATGTTGTACTTTCGTTTTCATTAAATTCTAAAAAGTCATTAATTTCTTTCTTTATTTCTTCCTTGACCAAGTTATCGTTGAGTAGGGCATTATTCAGCTTCCATGAATATTTGCACTTTTTGTTGCTTTTCTTGCTGTTCAAGAACAGTCTTAATATGTAGTGATCTGATAGGAGGCATGGGATTATTTCAATCTTCTTGTATCTGTTGAGGTTTGTTTTGTGACCAATTATATGATCAATTTTGGAGAAGGTACCATGAGGTGCTGAGAAGAAGGTATATCCTTTTGATTTAGGATAAAATGTTCTATGGATATCTGTTAAATCCATTTGGTCCATAACTTCTGTTAGTTTCACTGCGTCTCTGTTTAGTTTGTCGTTTCCATGATCTGTCCATTGATAAGAGTAGGGTGTTGAAGTCTCCCCCTATTATTGCGTGAGGTGCAATGTGTGCTTTGAACTTTAGTAAAGTTTCTTTTATGAATGTGGGTGCCCTTGCATTTGGAACATAGATGTTCAGAATTGAGAGTTCTTCTTGGTAGATTTTTCCTTTGATGAGTATGAAGTGTCTTGCCTTATTGTTTTTGATAACTTTTGGTTGAAAGTCAATTTTATCCGATATTAGACTGGCTACTTCAGCTTGTTTCTTGGGACCATTTGCTTGGAAAACTGTTTTCCAGCCCTTTACTCTGAGGTAGTGTTTGTCTTTGACACTGAGGTGCATTACCTGTATGCAGCAAAATGCTGGGTCCTGTTTACGTATCCAATCTGTTAGTCTATGTCTTTTTATTGGGGAACTGAGTCCATTGATGTTAAGAGAGATTAAGGGATAGTGATTGTTACTTCCTGTTATTTTTAATGTTATTTTATGTTTGTGTGGCTATCTTCTTTTGGGTTTGTTGAAAGAAGACTACTTTCTTGCTTTTTCTAGGGTGTAGTTTCCCTCCCTGTGTTGGCATTTTCCATCTATTATCCTTTGTAGGGCTGGGTTTGTGGAAAGATATTGTGTAAATTTGGTTTTGTCATAGAATATCTTGATTTCACCATCTATGATAATTTAGAGTTTTGCTGGGTAAAGTAGCTTGGGCTGGCATTTGTGTTCTCTTAGGGTCTGTATGAGATCTACCCAGGATCTTCTAGCTTTTATAGTCTCTGGTGAGAAATCTGGTGTAATTCTGATAGGTCTGCTATCTTAGTCAGGCCTTCTATTCCCACACAAACATCATGACCAAGATGGTGAGGAAAGGGCTTATTCAGCTTACTTTTCCACATTGCTGGTCATCACTAAAGGAAGTCAGGACTGGAACTCAAGCAGGTCAGGAACATCAAGCAGGAGCTGTTGCAGAGGCCATTGGAGGGATGTTACTTACTGGCTTGCTTTTTTCTCCTGGCTTGCTCAGCTGGCTTTCTTATAGCGCCCAAGACTACCAGCCCACAGATAGTACCCTCCCCCCTTGATCACTAATTGAGAAAATGTCTTACCACTGGATCTTATGGAGGCATTTTCTCAACTGAAACTCCTTTCTCTGTGATAACTCCAGCTTGTGTCAAGTTGACACATAACCAGCCAGTACAGTCTGCCTTTATATGTTACTTGACCTTTTTCCCTTACTGCTTTTAATATTCTTTCTTTGTTTTATGTATTTGGTATTTTGACTATTATATGATGGGAGGAATTTCTTTTTTGGTCCAATCTGTTTGGAGTTCTGTAGGCTTCTTGAATGTTTATGTTCATCTCTTTCTTTAGGTTAGGGAAGTTTTCTTCTATAATTTTGTTGAAGATATTTACTGGCCCTTTAAGTTGGGAATCTTCACTCTCTTTTATACCTATTATCTTTAGGTTTGGTCTTCTCATTGTGTCCTACATTTCCTGGATGTTTTGGGTTAGAAGCTTTTTGCATTTTGCATTTTCTTTGACTGTTGTGTCAATGTTTTCTATGGTATCTTCTGCACCTGAGTTTCTCTCTTCTATCTCTTGTATTCTGTTGGTGATGTTTGCATCTATGACTCCTGATCTCTTTCCTAGGTTTTCTATCTCCAGGGTTGTCTCCCTTTGTGATTTCTTTATTGGTTCTATTTCCATTTTTAGATCCTAGATGGTTTTGTTCATTTCCTTCACCTGTTTGATTGTGTTTTCCTGTAATTCTTTAAGGAATTTTCATGTTTTCTCTTTAAGGGCTTCTATCTGCTTACCTGTGTTCTCCTATATTTCTTTAAGGGAGTTATTTACATCCTTCTTAAAGTCTGCTATCATCATCATCATGAGATATGATTTTTAATCAGTTCTTGCTTTTCTGGTGTGTTGGGGTATCCAGGGCTCGCTGTGGTAGGAGAACTTGGTTCTGATGATGCCAAGTGGCCTTGGTTTCTGTTGCTTATGTTCTTGCCCTTGCCTCTCACCATCTGGTTATTTTTGGTGTTACCTGGTCTTGCTGTCTCTGACTGGCTCTTCCCAGCTATGGTACAAGGTCAGTTCTGGGGTGCAGACAGAAGCCAGAAGGATCCTGTCCCCAGCTGTTCCTTGATTTCTGTGTCCTGACGGCTCTAAGAGGGTCCCTTTTGGGCCAGGAATTTGAACAGCAATGGTGGTCTTACCTGTGCTCACAGGTGTGTTGGCACTCTTGGGAGACCAGCTCTCTCCTGGAGATATTTGGGTATGGAGCGCAGTGGCACAGAATGAGCTCTGGGTACAGATAGAAACTGGAAGGCTCCTATCCCAGACTGCTCCTCGGTTCCTGTGTCCTGAGGGTTCTGGGCAGGTTCGTCTGAGCAGAAGTTGTGGTCTTACTTATGCTCACAGGCTTGTCACTCCTGGGAGGCTAGCTCTCTCTAGGTGGTATTTGGGTATGGAGCCCTGTGGCAGAGTAACAGCTCCAGGAGCAGAGGGAAACCGGAAGGCTCCTGTTGCACATTAACTTTTAATATTGAGAAAAGTTCAGCATTTGTCTGTCATTTATAAAACTCTGATAAATAATATGAATATTATTTCCTGGATACTAATTGAGTAAAGGGAGAAGAGATAAGATATACTGTAAGTAGCTTTAAAAGTGAGACAGTCTTTTGCATCAATGGGTCTTGCTATTGGACTTCAATGTTTTCTGAAAAAGTTAGTTATATCTCAATATACATTTATTCTGAGTAGTTTGAATCAGGAGGGAGATCTTGGCCACATGTAGATGAGAGAAAAGACTGAATGGGCAAGAAGAATACCACAGGGTGTGGCACAGGGTCAGACCTGGGCCCCTTCTCTAGACTCATTCCCTGCTCATCCCTCTCTCTCATGAGGTTCTTCAGCCTTACCCTCTCTTTGAGGAATCTTAGAATGCATGTATGCCAGTGAGTTGAGAATTCACTTCTGGGCATGAAATGTTCTTGGATAAAGCACAGAAGCAATCGTCCCTCCACCCCACCCCCAGTACACTGTCACAATTTTGAAGGGCTGCAATAAACTTGAGTAGTAACTTGTGCAATAAAATACCACCCAGGAGACAAGCTGCCACAGTGCTGCCCCTACTAAACAGCCAGTTAACTGCTGTTTCTGTACATGTCCATGAGCCCTTTTTAAAAGCCTGGTTTCCTTGCCCTATTGTTGAATGCTCTCGAGAAGAAGTGAATGGCACTGGCCAGAGCTGGGGACAGAAGGCTAAGCATCTTCGGGTTAGATAGTTATGACATTAGATTGTGTTAAACCCCCTGTAGGATTAAATCCACACCACAAGGAGGACCTAGGGGAGGAATGTACATTAATGATGTTTAATGGGACAGGCACCTGACAGAAGCAAATAAAGAAAGAAGAGGTTTACACAGTTCGCCATAGTGGAAGTATGGTTTGTAGTATCAGGAATACAGGCTACCATTGAGTAGGGCATGCAGAGCCAGCCTGTAACCCTCAACCTCTGATCTTCCTGACTCTGCCATTTGGGCCCCATGTCCACCTGACTCCACAGCCTGTTAGCACATCACCGTTATCTGGGCACCAAGCAAACATAGAAACTTGTTAGGGATAGGGTTGGACCTTTCACACCCAAACCATAAAAGATGACACAGGATGATGCAAGTACCAAAACCTCAACCATGCTTTTGAGAGAAACATCTATGGTCACCTGAATCGGGAGCATGTCCAGTTTTCTGTGGGGGAGTGCTAGCACCTGCAGCTAGTTGCAGCTTCCACACTTTCAAGTGAGGAAGTTGACTCTAACATGCATGTCTGTGGGACCATTTCCGTACCCCTGAACCAACACAGTTCATGACTAACTGAAGAGATGTGAGATATTAAGACCACAGCTCATCATCGGCCGCATGTGTAGAAGGTGACTCTGTACATGTGAACGGTGTCCTTTAAAACATAGACACTTAGGTTTGTGTAAGACAGTCATAACTAAAGGATGTGGAAGAATTGATATCTGGTCTTACTCCACTGATAGTATGATCTTGTCAAGAACGCCATGGTTTGGAGGAGAACTGGCTTTAAATCAGAAACTTGGACCAGGCTCGGGTCTTCTGCTGGCCAACAGCAGGATCGTTTGTTGCTGGGCCTCATGATGAGGTTCAGGACGTGCCTACGTTATTTGAACCGCTTTTGCCATGTCTGTGTCTTGTCTCTGACAAGAGAAGAGGCTGCCTTTAATCCAAATTGCTCAGCTGTGGCAGTTTGGCATTGCCCCCTCTCAGAAATGAAGATATAAGACTTAAGGTATTTCTGAGGAATGTTAAATAATTGTTAGAATCAATCTGAGTTCTGCATAAACCTGCACACATTTTGGGAGTGAAAACAAAGGGCTATTCATGCTCCTCATCCCTTGCAGATGGGGTGTATGTAAGCTTATTAGAATTTGCTTATATATCTTAGTATAGCGACTTAAGCCTTAAGAATCTAACACCCTGAAATGCTTTCAATTTCAAGAGGGTTTTACCATTCTTGTTTTCTTTTCAGGCTGTGATGCAGTCTGAACAATATAGGTGGGCAAGTGATTCTTCCAGCCTTGTGCTTGGCACCAAGGGGGAATTAAAATACAAGGCTTACAGATTGTACAGACTAATATAGCAACAAAGTGAGCCAGCGGGAAGCGCCCAGCTGGTGTTCTCCCGGGTCAAGCAATCAGAGTGATTGGGTGCATCACTGTGGTCTGTTAATTTTAGCAAACCAAAGTAAGCTTTTTAAAAAAGGTAGAAAGACTGTTTCCCAGAGTGAGTCAAATAAGCCATTTGCCAAGTCATCAAGCAAGAGGTGTGGATGGGCAAGTGAACTCAAGGCACATTCTGTGCTTTGTGTGTGGGACACGTGGACCCTAGCAATAATGTAGTAGCTGCCATCAAATACAGGCCTCTACCAGACAGAGCAAATTCACGTTTTCCTTGTTGCATTGACTCCTGGGAACCTCCTGGCAACCTTAGTATTCAAGATCAGAAACAATATCTCTCTAGCTTCCTGGCACAATAATGCCTCCTCCTAAGTTCTGCTTCAATAGAGTTAGTACCCTAAAATTCTGGAACATTGTAAGTCCTCAAATGCTTCATGAAAAAATAAGGTGAAAATGTGTTACGTGCCACTGAGGTAACTTATTATGTGTTTCTAACTTGATATTTAAAGAAAAATCTAGAAATGTGGGCTGTTTGGAGTGTACAGATAACTGTGAAACCCAAGTCTGCGGGACTGAGCCATATGGAATCAGAACGGATGCGAAGACTGAGTTCGTTATTCTGTAGGGACACAAAAACATTTCTTGGGCCTCTCAGGTTTGCCCGTCATGTGTTGGCATCGATGCCACGGATCCAACACCCCTTAGCACACACCCGCACCATGGCTCAGAGCACAGGTGTCTTTCACAAACCATAGCTTTACTGTTGACAGGCATCGCTTTCCCGCTCACCTCATCTCCTTACCTGTCTCTTAGACCAGTGGTTCTCGACTGTGGGCCAGGTACATTATGACTCATAACAAAGCAAAACTGCAGTTATGACGTACAATAAAAATAATTTTGTGGCTGGGGAGGTCACCACAGAATGAGGAACGTTAAAGAGTCACTGCATGAGGAAGGCTGAGAACCACTGTCTTAGACCAGTGTGTGCGTGAGTGAGAGTGTGAGTGTGTGTGTGTGTGTGTGTGTGTGCGTGTGTGTGTGCGTGTGTGTGTGTGTGTGTGTGTGTGTGTGTTTTCTTGCAGAGGCCAGAAGATAACTTAGGGAGTCATTCCCCAGGTGTTATCTACTTATCTACTTTGGCCTTTGAGACAGGGTCTCTAACTGACCTGAAGCTCACCGTATGGTCTAGGCTGCTGACCAGAGAGCCTCAGAGATCTGTCTCTAGCTCTGCACCCGTGAAATTCCAAGTGGGTAGCATTATGTCCAGGTTTTTATGAGGGCTCTGATGATTGGATGCAGGTACTTGTGCAAGGCAAGCACTTTAATGACCGAGCTGTCTCCCCAGACCGTACTATTGTTTAATCTACACACCATAATCACCGGGGCCAAACAGTATAGGGTGAGACCTAAATCTCACTGCGAGAATTTCTGATGCTTGGTATGAATGGGCACCATTGTGGAGTTATTCGCTTAGCCAGGCTTTAGCCTATCACTGTGCAGAATTCCTCGGAGAGTTATGTATGAAAGTTCCATCATTTCCTGTTTTTCTACCACCGCTTGCTGTTTCATTTCATCTGTTTCAGAGCCGTCCCAGATACTTCATAAGTGATAATAAAACATAACTCTGTTTTATTTTACATCTAGCAAGAGATGACTCTGGCCGTGGCTCTGAGGCTAGGAGTCATACCGTCATGGTACCCAGAATCCTTTGCACAAAGAGGTACTAATAGAGAGATCTTTGATTACCATCTCTGTGTTTTATGTATATGCCTACAGTGGATAGCCATGAAAACTTCAAACTTAATAGTTTGAAGGCACAGTATTCATCAAATGTCACTCAGTGGGTTAGTGATTACTAGATGCACTTATCTGCAAGCGTGGCAACTGTATCTGAGTCACATACATAGATATCTTCAGTCACTCCCCTGCTCCCACACTCTGGAGCCTGTGCAAGACTTCACAACAGATTACAGAATGAGTGTTGACATACTCTGGGTCCCCTATGCTGAGTCCAAAAATATTTATTTATTCATTGCATTTTGTGGGTATGTGAGTACGCACGTTTGTGTGTTGATGGTGTGTGCTCACTTGGTGTGGAAGCCTCAGGAAGATGTTTTATCACTCTCTGCCTTATTCCTGGGACTCTCAGTAAACATGGAGCTGGGTTGTTGGTCAGAAAGCCCACATAACCTCTTTTCTCTGCCCTCCACAGCACCAGAGTTTCATGTGTATATGTGGCCATGTCCAGAGTTGCATGTGGCTGGGTGGCTGTGACTGGCTTTTACATGGGTGCTGGAGATATGAACACAGGTTCTCATGTTCAAGAAACATGCACTGTTACCCAGGGAGCCGTTACTTCAGCCTTCAAACAGTTTTAAAAATTGCAAATATTTAGTAAAACCCAAAATCAGTAGTAGAACAATTTAGGTTGCCCCTTTCCTCACACACGCACACACACACACACACACAGAGACACATACTCATAGACACACACAGACATATACACATACACACACACAGACACACACACACTCACAGACACACAGATACACAGACATACACACAGACATACACACAGACACACACACACAGACACACACACACACAGAGACACACAGACACACACACGTGTGTGTGTCTGTGTGTCTCTGTGTGTGTGTGCACGCGAGCATACACTCCCCCTCTCTCCTAGGCAGCTTTATTGAGTTTGTATTTATCACCGATATATTTTCTCCCACTTCTTTATAGTGTTAATCAGAACACTATACAGTCTACAGCTGGGGTCTCAGAGTGTTTCCTAGACAATCCTACCCACAGTTGAAAAGTACTTATTTCCAGTCTCTATTTATTTTGAACCAGAACCTGAGGAGGAGCTCCAAAACCTCTGTGTGTCCAGGCTCGGGAAGTCTCTTGCACACTGTACCTGAGCACCACTGAACCCAAGGCAGAACGTGGGGGTGTGAAAACTTTAAATCAGGGACTGTAACAAAGTTACTTTGTACTCAATTCATAGAAAAATACTTCATAAATTAATTTAAGAAATGAATAAAGCTCAAGGAGCTGAGAGCCCAGTAAGGAAAATTGCAAAGAAAAGGTGTAAGAAGTCAGCAACGCCTCAATGCCACCTGTACCTACTTCACAGTAGAACTGGCAGTCACTTTGTTAACTTTTGAATAGTGTCTATCTTTGTAGTGAAGGCTGGCTCCTCGAACTAGTGATCTACCTGCCTCAGCTTCCCCCGGTTGGGATCATAGCTGTGTGTCACCACGTTGGGGTTACAAGGGGCTCTTAGCGAGTGCAATTTTATAAATGATTTATGAAATTTTCTGTTATTGGATCATATTTTTCTCCTGTCTTTCCTTGTAGTTTTTCACTGCAAACACCAAAGATGAAGGGTTTTTTGTTGTTGTTTGTTTGTTTGTTCATTTGTTATTTATTTATTTGCTTGTTTATTTATTATTGCAAGCTGTGAGTCAAGGCTATTTGGTATCTTGTTCCACTGTCGGCCCTCTCTCCTACCTGAAAGAGAACACAAATGATTACCAGGTGGCAGCAGTAGGCTGGAGATTGGCTGCCCACGATCTAGTGCCCTCAGAAAATACTAAGGTAGGAAGCAGGCACAGGCAGGATGGCACAGACTCTTCATGGTTAAGAACAGAGGGCACCAGCACGCCCGAAGTTGCCCGGCCACCATTATGACTTAAGTCCAGTTTTGCAACCAGAGCCCAGAGATCTCGTTGTTAGTATCTTTGGTTGACAAAGGGATGGGTCCCCTGAGAAAGGGGACTAGGCAATGAGAGGTCACTTTTGTACTAATTTCTACGTAAAAACATCTCATTTGTTTTCCACCATCTTCCTGGGTGTCATTTTATAAGCTGGCCAGGATGCTAATTTGTCTGAGGTCTCAGCAGTTCACAGTCAGATTCTGAAGCCTGAATTTTCTCTTCCGTTAAGAACCTTCATGAGTGCAGGAGGCTATGGTGTCAGTCACTAAATACCCGTGACATCATTTGTTCACCTGAGAGCTGAGCAAATAATTGTAAGATAGAATTGATGGCTTAAATGCAAAGGTTTGATCAGAACTGCAGGCCCCCGCACCAGTGGGTGGCTGCATTTCGGTTCACTACTGTGCCTTTAGAAATTTTCTCTCCAGCGAACGTATTTAAGTGTGTGTGTGTGTGTGTGTGTGTGTGTGTGTGTGTGTGTGTGTGTGTGTGTTACTGGTTGGTGAGGCTTAGGAAAATCTCAAGTACCATTCCTCCTTGCAGATCCTCTCCACCTTGTCTTTTGTTTGTTTGTTTTTGTTTTTTGGGTTGTTGGTGTTGTTTTGTTTTAAGACATTGCTTCTCACTGTCCTGGAACTTGGGAAGTAGGCTTGCCTGGCTGGCCAGTGAGCCCACAGCATTGTCTCGGCCTCTCCAGCACTGGAACGCCAAGCACCTGCCACCACATGGAGCTTTATTTAACATGGTTCCTGGGAGATCAACTTCAGATCCCGACGCTTGTACTATCTCCCGGCCCCTTCCCTACTGTTCTGAAATGCTTCCAATGGAACCTGCGTTTGGCCTCTCTCCCTATGAAAGCCATACATGCTACAGTCCTTTCTATTTCACAGTTACTGACTCTGACTCTGGCGGTGTCCTGAGACATGAGATATCCACTTGTTTCTAGAGAGAATGAGGCCCTGGACTCTTCCTGTTCCTCTTCCCTCCTTCTATGGGATTGTTGCTTCTCAGGCCTTTTAGCAACCTGATTGAGAGTCTTGGAAACAAGAGGCTTGATTCAAATGGACAGTTGGTGGGTTAGAGCCACAAGGTCTTAAGAATCTCCTTCATTTTACTTTATACTTTAACTGAAAATATGTTTTTTAATATCTGCCTTGAACATTCTTGAGGGGGGAACAGTGGTGGCAAGCAATGACTACACTGGTTAATTCAGTCAAATCATTGTGACAACTCGTTTTAGCTTCTTACAGTAAAGATGTGATACCAGACAAGCACACATACTATGTACACATTTTATGCAGTAAATGTGCTGACAGGGTTTAGAAAGTTCAAAGTTTCTGGGAGTATTAGGGGTTAAGATTAAGAAGTTATCCTTATTCTAGAACATTTATAACACCATAATTAATGAGATTTCATCTTTATAGTTTAGTTTGCATCTCACTTGCAATAACTATCCTTTGCTGTGACAAAGGCTTCCGCGGAACTCAGAGTCTCAGCTGGGCTGCCTTGTGAATACATGGGAATAGGGGGATCCTGGGGAGCCAGCCTAAAGCCCAAGTGGTCTTTTGCTTTTGTTTCCTGAGTCCTTGACATATGCAATGAATAAGATTTGGGAAATAACCCTAGGATCCAGCCAGTATATACTAGCACAACTTTACGTTCAAATATTGAAATGTTTTTCTGATGGTTGAAAAACGGTGAGTTCTCTTAGGTCTTACTAAACTCACTCACTATGCACATACATGGTCCTCCTTAAAGCTCAACTAGGCTCCTTCAATCTACTGGATCCAGTAAGCTAAGGTTATAATTGATGTAGCAAAGAGGTCAAGGTCCTTGGAAAACCGGCCACATTCACCACGTTGAAGATACTACTTTTGTCCTTTCTTGAAATGCATACTCTTCTTGGGTCAGGATTTCTCCTTTTTACCTTTCTATATTAATTTAATAGCAATTTAGAGTGGAAGGGAGGAAAGAAGGGTGAGAAAGGGAGGGATGAACATGGGAGGGAGGTGAGAGGGGGAAAAGGAGGGGTGGAGGGGGAAATAGAAAGAGAGAGAGAGACCACAGGCTCACACTGAAGATGCGTTTGGTCATATTCAACACATTCTGCCTTACTGAACATCTTGAAGTGTTCAGAATCCAGTGGTGTTCTGCAGGGGCCAGATGTGTACAGCCAGGTGCCTTCCTTACAATATTTAAACCCATTTTATGGAGGATTTAATCCATCTTTGGAGTCACTGACTTTGGAATGCATTCCTTGAGAGGCCATCTGAGATGATAAAAAACAGGTCCAGAGATGATATATTCAAAGATGCCATTTATGGATTGGCAGAAAGGGGATGAGGGGTGAGAGAGAGAGAGAGAGAGAGAGAGAGAGAGAGAGAGAGAGAGAGGAGGGAGAGAGAGACTTGGCAGTGCTTTGTTGAGTCATTTCAATGTGCCCTGTTCTAGAGCACAAGGGAACTCTTGAAATTTCATAATCATAGGATCTTTTTATTCATTCCCCAAAGAGCATGTTTTTGAGTCAGTGTATAATATAGCTATTTGTTCTCTTGAATACATCTTGGGGATGAAAAGAGAGTTAGGAAAACGAGCCCATTGTTTTTTAAAATTAGTGACAAACTTCAAAATAATTCCAAACAAACCTCAAATAAAATGTTCTCCCCCTACTGCGAACCCCATTTAAACTGTTTGGGTCAGTCTGTTTTAATGAGCCTCATTCATGCTGACTCGTCCACACACTTCAGACAAAGACAACTGTACCTCTAAACCCATTTGGAAGTG
This sequence comes from Uromys caudimaculatus, assembly GCA_028551405.1. Classification (NCBI taxonomy): domain Eukaryota; kingdom Metazoa; phylum Chordata; class Mammalia; order Rodentia; family Muridae; genus Uromys; species Uromys caudimaculatus. The sequence continues at coordinate 20,479,061 of CM052704.1, read as the reverse complement.
ATGGATGACTGTCAGCTTTGTGCGCCGAGCATGTGGTGGCTTGATAGCGCAGTGAAAGCAATCGCCTAGTGCGAGTCTGTTTCTTTTGGCAACGGAAGGGGTTGCTAATGGATTCATCATTTTCTGTTAAGCATGAATGTCAAACAAAAAAACATTTAGGGCTCCATTCAGCAGAGTTTCCGGCTTGATGCTTGCCAGTCATGGAGGCCCTGTGACTTGGAATCTGCACAGCCGAAAGCCTGATTTTTATTCCCCAAGTTCCGTGGAGCTAGAGCCCCAGAACCTGGAATTCTGCCAATAGTTCCTTCCTCATCGGCTCCTTCCTCCTGCCCCTCCTCCCCTCTCCTCTTCTTTTGCCTCCTGTTTCTCCTTCACCTCCTCTACCTCCCCCTTCTCCTCTTTCTTTTCCTCTTCCTCTCTTCAGCTCCTCTCTTCTCCAGTCATGTGACATCGTAGGCCATGCTCCTAGATTGATGGCGTCTCTGAAACAGAGCAAGATGCCAGCTCTTATCTCATCACTGACTCTACCTAAGAACCACACAGGACATCCACCCACAGAAGGCTGGCAGCGTAAGCACTGGGCACATGCCCAGTGGAGCTTGCATCTTAGACCTGACTGGATGAAGCAGGCTTTGACCATTTGTTATTTGAGAATCATAAACAATCAATGGGCTCTAAATTCGTCCTATGTCCAGAAAAGGAACACAAAAATAGAATAGGTGAGAGACATGTAGGCTTTTGAGATGCTGTGTTGTTCTCTGAATGGACTGTGAGAGGCTTGGGGAAAATACTGGCTTTGCCACACCACTCTTATTATACCATTTATTACAAAAGGGCCTCCTTCTGTGGGAGAATGGCCTCTTCAGCCACACCCACAGTGGACAGAGGGAGGAGTTGAGCCCAGGCACAGGGAGCACCCATTTGATTGGCAAAGAAGAAAGTGGGTCAGTCTATCTCTTCTATGTTCTGAGCTCTTAGACCTTACACAAGCTCCCAGCTTTCATTATTTGTTCACCTTATTAGTTAAAATAATTAAATTAATAATCTCTATGTGCATAAACTTGTAATTTAGACTACTGAGCTTTTGCAATTTCATTTAGCCTACAAAACAACAATGGTCAAAACCCAAGGCACTGAGGCTGATAGAGACTTATCCAAGATGTCAGAACTGGTGCCAAGACCCATGCCAGCCCCACAGTGACCCCAGTGTCTAAATCATAGTCACTGCTGCTCTGCCAGTGTGGTAGTGCTCCCACAGGTGGGTGCGGTCTTCAGACATCGATGATATCAAAAGAGCTGTGTCTTCTGTCTCTAGTCCCCAAAGTGCTTTGGTTATAGGCAACTGTCCATTCATACATGACTTTTGAAGAGGGTGCTCAGTTTCAAACTCTCACCTTCATGTTTGCACACCAGGTGCTCTTATTCCTCTGAGCCATCTCCTCAAACTGGAAGCTCATGCTTTACCTAGGATCTAGTGTTTTCACAGGGTGGACTGGATTTAAGCACAGGGTTGATACCTGTGCACTAAGAAAAAAAATAGGATGTGAAGATGATCCTAGGGTCTGTTTTAACCTCTTTGTGAGTGTGACTTTTATCTCTCTTGTCTCTAATCCTTAGTGATATTTGGAGAAAAATTAAAATAAATTGTGAAATGTTGCCAGTGCCTTGTAAAAGACAGGACTACCGGTGATTTAATGTGACAATAATATTGATGGCTTAGCTTAGGGGATGAAGCTAGACATTGAAAAAGCAAAAGTAATAGTCTCCTCTGAACTACCAAATGACAGCTCCCTCTGGAAAGTCCCTCAATCAGGGTTCCTCTCCTTTGTTTGCAAGTTTATAACACACACATATTTACTGTGAAGAACTCAGGAAATTAGTAAATGTATATCTGGAAAATAGAGAAAGTTGCTCTACTGTGCCCAAGCTCATTCTATCCAGCCTTAACCTCTGCATTGGTTTAGTTGCTACTCACATGAAATTTTCACCAAATTAAGTAACATTTCGCTAGCTCATTTCACTAAGTTCTATATGCCTTTATCTCTCAAAATATAACTGAACTCCCATGGGAATGGTCTACACAAGCATTATACACTCTACCAGGGAGGCTGCAACCCAGATGTCATTTTAACCTGCAGAAATGGCCGGATCCCTGTTCCACAGGACTGATTTCAATGAGGAATGTTCAGAATGATGAGGCCAGATTTAGCTGGTAGCAATTATTGGCACGTTTCAGATGAGCTCAGCATGAAGAGTACGACTGAAGTAAGATTAAGTCTCAAATAGAAAAGGAGAGGGGAAAAAATGAGAAGAGAGGCCAAAAGGGTTTGGAAAACAGGGAAGGACCAGTTATCTGCAGGATGCTGGCATTCTTGGGTGAGATGAGTGTGACCCAGCCTGGGTGAGAATGGTATCTCTATGTGATCTGCAGAATTTTGCTCTTGACTGCAGCAACTGCAGAAGAGTGAATTAAAGTCTTAAGGAGAAAAATCAATAAGAGGGAAGAAAAGATAAAAGCAAGAGGGCCAGAGAGCATTTCAAAAACCAAGTAGAAGTCTCATAAATGGCCATGGAGGATCTAGCAGCATTTATAAGGGTTTAACAGGAATTCCAGTAGGAACAGATTTGTTGGTCACCCTGGGGGACTGAAAGGCTTCTTCATGGTTTATGGCATTTCCCTGGCTTCTCACTCCAGAGTGACAGACAGGAATAGAGACTCTCTGAAGGACTGTATGAAGCCAGGTCTGGTTGCCAGGCACCTTGATGGTGAGAATTGGCTGGAAAAGAATTTTGAGAAAGCTGGGCCTGAGCTGAGAGAGGAACAGAGTCTCCAAGGACAACCCTTGCTACTGCTCCCAACTTATTTCTAAACTGGAAAATGAGAAATAGACAACACAGTCATTTCATCCATAACAGCCATGCTTTCTCCACTCTAGCTTTACAAACCTGTAAATAAAGGGCTTCTTCTTGGACTATTATATGGAGAATTCCTTCCAAAGTCCAACATCTTCTATTTAAACGAGAAGATAGAGATGCAAACGTGAAAACATCCATGAAGAGGGAGAGGTCCCATGGAGAAAATGGACAGAGTATTCCTACTGGTCCAGAGCTTAGGATCCTAGATGTCAGGACATTAACAGTAAAGGAAGTAGATATGACCTTCCCTGGAGGGTCCATGCCGGGAGAGCATTTGATAGTCATCCATCTTACCATGAATTGATTTGTTTGTGAGTTCCATCTTGCATTTCCATCATGCCATAGGTGCTCCTATGACGGATAAACACTCGAAGTAAAAATCTGGTGGTGCACAGCATGGATATTCTTATTCAGGAAGAAAAATGAAATGTGTATCAGGGTGAAAGTTGAAACTGAAGTTTAGCAGATTCTGGAGTTTAGAAACATACTTGTGTAGTAGAAATGCACACATGTGTCACTGCACTAAAGAACAGCTGAGAAGCCAAAGCTTAGGGGAAGGAAGACATGGGCAGGCAAAGGGGTTTCAGTTCTTACAGGTGGAGTAAGGTTGGCTCCATTTGATTCCAGGGGACGAACTGTGGGTACCAGTGTCAGCTCTTGAGTATCTGACTGTGCCCACTGGAAATGGAGAAGAACACAGATATTCCTGTTGCTCTCACGCTTTCATCAGAGCCCCAGTGCCTGATGTACTCAGACCCTCACCTCAAGGCTATTCCTACTCCATGCATTCAGTGACCACAACTGGCCATCTGCGGAGCTAGTCTATTGAGCCAGTGCCTTTCTGGTGGCCTCCGAACCCCTGTTTTTTTTCTCTGCATAAAATCCTGTGTCAACAGCCCATCTGTCCAGAATGAGCATCTGGGCCACTTTGGCCAGCCCCACCCTCAGAGCAATGAGCATTTTCCTCTTTCTTTGTTTTTCTCCCCAGGGCAAAGCCCTTTATTTATATTGCATCCAATTTTCCCCACCATGACAAGACAGTTATTCTCATTCACAAAGGAGGAATCCAGGATTCAGTGGAGCAAGCTTTCGGATGAATCCAAAGCCATGAAACTGGTGGAGATGGGATAAAATTCCAACTCATCTCTTTGTCTCTTCTCCTTCCCGTTCTTGTGGTCCCACCCAAGACATGTGGCTAACAGATTTCCAAGCATCACATCAGGCTCTCTGGTCCTGTTCAGGTTCCTCCCTGCTCCTGGAAGGTGTCATACCCGAGCCTACACAGGTGTTCATCTGACTGCTGTGCCAAGCATCTTGGGTAGAGCACACTCCCAGTGGCCTAGACCACCTGAAAAGGCCTGCTCTTGGTATACAACCTCCCCTGGAGGTGTCTCCAAATCTACTTAGTCTCCTCAGCCAAGCTAATTTCACATGGAGACAACAAACATGCCTACCCAGGTTCTGTAATATCATCTTCTTCTCTCGAAAGTCCTCTAGAAAACTCAGCTGTTCTTTTGAGTCATACATATAATATAGAGAAAGAGTGGTTCAGCCTCAGTGACCACAGCTCAGGGAAAGTGCATTGGTTTCTGATGCTAATTTGTGAACCTAATTCTAAGCCTTCACTTGCTCGTCTGAAAAAAAGGACCAGTAAGAAATCAGGGTTGTTGACGGGGTGGTATGGGTTAATTTCCACTAATCCTTCAGGGCTTAGCATGAAGCTGCTGGACAGAGGGCAGCTCCTCTCATCATCGCTGTGGTCATGTTCCTCATCAGAAGGAAAGCCCGAGGGGAGGACTGGTGACATGCCACTGCCATCTTGTTCTCACCGACCTGGCCTGGAGCAGGTGCTGTGCTTACAGGAGGGGTGTGGAGCTCAATGTTCAATAGGCCTGCAGAGGGTTGCCTGCTCACTTGCTAGTTTCTTCCCTGTGTGTGTGTGTGTGTGTGTGTGTGTGTGTACACATGTGCCCATATGTTCATGTGTGTGCACAACCATATAAAGGGTAGAAGACAGTCTCAGCTGTCATTTCTTGGGGATCTCCCATTGGCCTGAAAGTCACTAAATAATTGGCAAGTTAGTGAGCCCAGAAGTCTATCTGCCCCCACCTCCGCATTGCTAGGGTTACAAGAACACACCCACACCTGACTTTTCTCCTGTGGTATATATATATATTTCTGTGTCTGAGTATCTAACGAGAGTAACTTACAGAAGCATGGGCCTATTTTGGCTCACAGTTCATCGTGGCTAGGTAAGTGAGGCAGCTAGTCATATTACCAAAGCAGACAGAGATGGATACTCCTCTTCAGCAAGCAAATTTCTTTTTTATCGGGTCTGAGAGCCCAAGCCCTGGACTGATGATGCTTACCTTTAGGGAGGATCTTCTCACCTCAGTGAACCTAATCTAGAAACTCTCTGGTGGACATGACTATATTGTTTCCCTAGTTTTCTAAATCCCTTCAAGTTGAAAATCGATATGAAGGATCACATGCGGTCTCTGGGGATGGATCTGAGGTCCCTGTGTTTTAATCAATCTCTTTGCTGTCTCCAGCCTAGGGCTCAAGCATTTTCATGTTTGAAAACTTTGGGATGAATGACTGCCACGACTGCTTGAAGTTGGTGCTCACGAATCCAAGTCTAGACCCCTCCACTGTGTGCTCTGTGATTCTCTGATGGAATGAATGAGAGCAGAATCTGAGACACGGACAGTGATTCGCCCAGTTTGGGGACATGTCTCTGCAAAACTTCTCCAAGGCTGACCTAACAAAGTTTGACAGGCAGGCGCCTTATGCAAAGGAAATTGTTTCTAGTGGTCTAGAGGCTGGGTATCTAAGACCCAGAGTCAGGGTTCTAGTTTCTCTCCTTAACTTACAGATACCACGTTCTCCATCTCTGTCCAGATTTCTTCTCATGCAAGTACCCTCAGATTGTATTAGAAGCCATTCTAACCTTTCCTTTAACTTAATCACCTCTTGATTGGAACTGTCTCCAAACATTGCCATTCTGAAATATTGGACCTTGATATTTGAACATTAAAAACTAAAAATGTATCCAGTCATGTCTGGGATGTATCTGAAGTAAACAGATGTGCTTGTTATCCCTTAGTACAGCAACCCTGTCTGAGCCTACGAAGCACGGTGTGAGGAGAAGTGAATTCTCTGGACCGCACTGTCTGCATGCTCAGACTGAGGAAAAGGGCTTCTGGAAAAGGCTGAAGGACATTCTCATGGCATGAAGCTTGTGGGTTAAGAAGCAAGATGCCTGAATCTATAAAACAAAATAACACAAAAGATAAGATACATGTTAGGATTCTTCCAAATGTAAAAGAGAGTGTGGACTGCTTATTAAAGACGCTGTCAGTTTCTGGAAGACATCATCATGATGAGAGAAAACTGGTGAGAAGAGCTGTGACTCCCAACCAGAGCCAAGTCATTAGTGGATTGTGGGAAGCATCTGGCCGTGTGGTGGTTAGAGGTTGAAAATCGACATCAATGTGAAATACATTCTAATGACAAAAAGGACATTACTGCTCTTAACTAGACCTTATCTATGCCTCAAGCCAGAGTCCTTGTCTATACCACAGGCTAGAGGCCCCAGGGAATTTAAGTATTATTTACATTGAAAAGAGAAAAACAAACAAAACAGAAACAACTTCATGCGATCAACTTAATGGTCAATAATTAGGGGATAGGTTTAGGCCAAGTATTCTATTCTTTACAAATATACTACAGAAGAGGTCAGTTCAGGACCTTTGGAAAATCTCCACCAGACCCCTCCCCTCCTGGAAGAGAAGGTCATGGAGCACTTGGGCACCCCTCCAAGGTGGGGGGGCTGATCATCAGCCACCTGCCGGTGGGGGAGACCCAGAGCAAGTAGACAAATTCTGCAGGGCTGACCAACAGACAGGGCGACCTACAGACAAGGAAAGTCCTTGCCACCTCATTCCGTAAAGGCCACTCAGTTTAAAGGTCACACTGTTCTGCCAGTCACATTGTGCCTAATGGCTGCTGCTCTGAAAACTGTATAAAAAGTCGCTGAACGGGCTGCATGGGGTCGTCCTCTCTCTCCTTCGTGTGCAGGTGACCCCGGCATGCTGGGACAATAAAATTCCCCTTGCTTTGCATCGATCCCCGGTTCCACACTGTTCGCTTGGTGGGGGGAGCTCCAGTAAGGTAAGGCTAGCCAGAGTCTTACACGACAAGTAGTCGTAAAGTTTTTATTATACAGGTCTTTCACTTGCTTGGTTAGAGTTATTCCAAGATATTTTTAAAGTTATTGTGAAATGTGTTGTTTCCTTGATTATTTTCAGTCTGCCATTTGTATATAGGCAGGATACTGATTTGTGTGTGTGTGTGTGTGTGTGTGATATTTTTGTATCCTGCTACTTTGCTAAAAGTGCTTGTCAGCTATAGAAGGTGGAAATTTCCTGGTGGAAAATTTTGGGTCATTTATGTATAAAATTATGTCATGTGCAAACTAAGATACATTGACTTCTTCCTTTCCAATTTGTGTCCAATTGATCTCCTTTAGTTGTCTTATTGATCTAGTCAAGACTTCAAGTACTATATTGAATAGGTATGGAGAGAGTGGACAGCCTTGTCTGTTTCTTTGAGTGCTTTGAGTTTCTCTTCATTTATATTGTTTGCTGTGGGCTTGCTGTAAATTGTAAATAGAATGTCTATTTTATTCTAGTCTCTCCAGGATTTTTATCATGAAGAGATGTTGATTTTGTCAAAGGCCTTTTCTACATCTAATGAGAAAATCAAGTGCTTTTTGTCTTTTGGTCTGTTTTTGTGGTGGATTACGTTTATTGATTTTTGTTTGCTGAACCATCCCTGCATCTCTGGGATAAAGCCTACTTGGTCATGGTGGATGATCTTCTTGATGTGTTCTTGCACTTGGTATTTATGTTCATGAGAGATACTGGTTTGCAATTCTCTATGTTGTGTCTCTCTGTACTTCAAGACAACGAAGAAAGAAATTAAAAGGAGCATCATAAGATGGAGAGATTTCCTATGCTCATAGATCAGTAGCATTAATGTCTATTAATGACAGTGAAAATGACCATCCTACCAAAAACAATCTCTAGAATCAACACAACCCCCATGATTGCATACATTCATATTCATTATAAGTCACAGACCTTGAAAGGACAATTTTCAGTTTCATATGGAAACTTACAAAGCTTAGAATACTTAAAAACCAGAAAACAAAAAACCCTGTGAATAATAAAGGAACTGCTGTAAATGTCACCATCCTTAATTTCAAGCTACACTACAAAGTTGTAGCAAAAATCCCTGCATGTTGGGGGCTGGAGAGATGGCTCTGCACTTACGAGCACTGACTGCTCTTCCAAAGGTCCTGAGTTCAAATTCCAGCAACTACATGGTGCCTCACAACCATCCGTAATGAGATCTTATGCCCTCTTCTGGTGTGTCTGAAGACAGCTACAGTGTACTTACATATAATAAATAAATAGATTTAAAAAAAAAAAAAGAAAAAGAAAAATACCTGCATGCTATTGACATTAAGACAGACACTTTGATGAATCAAATAACACTGAAGACCCAGGGATAAGTCCACACATCTAAGACCTAGGTATAAGTCCACACATATTGGGACACCTGGTTTTTGACAAAGAATCCAAGAAGACACACTGGAGCAAAGACAACATCTTCAACAAATGGTGCTCATCAAACTAGATGGCTGCATGTAGAAGAATGTAAATAGACCCAAAGTTATTTACCCTGCAAAAAACTAAAAGACCTCAACATAAGGCCAGATACCTCGAATCTATTAGAAAAGAAAGCAGGGAATAGTCTTGAACACATTGGTACAGGAAAAGACTTTATGAACAGAACATCATTAGCACAGGCACTAAGATTAACAATTAATAAATGGGCCCTCATAAAACTGAAAATTTTCTGCATGACAGAAAACACCATCATTTGGGCAAATCAGCAGCCTACAAAATGCTGCATAAAGATCTTTATCAATTAAGAACTAAGAAAAACTGGACTCCAAGAAAACAAATAACCCACTGGGAAAATGGGGTATAGATCTAAGCAAAGGCTTCTCAAAGAATGAAAGACCAATGACTGAGAAGGACATTTAAAATGTTCAACATCCCCAGGGAAATGCAAATCAAAACTACTTTGAGATTTCATCTTACACCAGTCATAATGGCAAGGTTTATGAAACAAATTATAGCATAGACTGGCAAGGATGTGGATCAGGGGAACCCTTGTGCATTGCTGGTGGGACTATAACCTTGTACATCTACTATGGAAACCAGTGTAGTGGCTTTTCAGGAAGTTGGGAATAGCTCTACCTCAAGATCCATCTAGACCACTCTTAGTTATATACCCAAAAGACTCCACATTCTACTACAGAGATACTTGCTCATTCATGGTCATTGCTACTCTATTTATAGGAGCCAGAAATTGATAACAGCAGAAATGTTTATTGGTAGATGAATGGATGATAAAAAAAATGGTACATTTACATAATGGAATATTACTAGGCTGTTAAGAAAACAAAACAAAGCAAAACTTGAAATCATTAAATTTGCAGGTAAATTATGGAGCTAGGAAAAAAAAATCATCCTGAGTGAGGTAACCCATACCCCAAATGACAAGTATTGTGTGTTTCACTCATATGTGAATATTAACCTTTAAGCATTCAATACACATGTTATAATGCATATGACCACAAAGGTTACTATAAAGTAAGGAACTAGGGAGGGAGGGGTGGTTCTCCAAGCAAGAGGAAATAAAATATATAGTTTCAGAGAAATGGGAGGGAAACTGGAATGGGAGAATTAAATAGGGAAAGGGAAGGGAGGAAGGAAGGAAGGAAGGAAAGAAAGAAGGAAGGAAGGAGGGAGGGAGGGAACGGGGGAGGGGCAATACTAAGGGCCCTTTGAGGACTCATGGAAACCTACTACAGTAGAAGCTTCTTTAAATATATACACATGTGAAAGAAGTCTAACTGGTAATGGGGAGACAGAGTCCCGAGTCCCAATTAAACATTTTTCCCCACCGAGTGACACCTCCAGTGCCAAGAATGGGTTACAACCCGTTGAGTTGTTGGCCAAATGGATGACATGGAAACCCCAAACATCTCAGGCTATTGCCAAAGTTAGTTTTTTCCTTCTCCACAAACCGATGCTAAGTCTCTATTACTGAAGAACAACACTAATATGAAGTAGAAATTTCTGATTTCTTTGGAAAGCCAGTTATGTCAAATTATGCTTTGCTGGGACACACAGGCGAAGGGATCTCTTGCTACAGCAGACATGTGAAAGAATGTTTTCCTGAGGCAGACACATGAAAGGATTCATGATGTTAAGAAGTAATATAAATATAGCCCAAGAAATGGTAGACGATGCTGGATGGTATTGATAGGCCTTGCCATTCCTTAGTGGTCATTGTTTGTCATGACTTCACAGAAAGAAACACACCAAAAAACTTCTGGGGGTGTTCTGGTGGTGTCTTGCCACTTCCTTGGACTCAGGTCGATTGGCAGAGAGAAGTGGAAGTTTCTGGATATGTCAGCTGGTATAGACTCATGTGGAGTTCTGCTAAGACAGACTCACGTGGTGTTTTGCTAAGACAGACTCACATGGTATTTTGCTGAGGCAAGACCCATGGGAGAACACGTGACGTTTGGAGGGAGTATAAATAGAACTCAAGGGACGTGATGACTGGCTTGCATAGCTAGCTGCGCAATGCTTCATTGGTCTTAAGTTTTCATCTTTGATGGTCTTCACTTTGTTGAGAGAGGCATGGCAGAGAACATCTCCTGGTGTCCTGGCTGGTCCTGGTCACTCCTTCTGACTCATGCCAATTATGTGGAGGCCTGGCTGTTTCTGCTGGATAGTGCCACCGCTGCTGATTTGTGTTTGCTATCCTGACACTACTGAACTGGACTGCTGGCATCCTGACAATTGGAGATTGAAATCTCCCCAAGGACTACTTCTAAACAACATACAGCAGAACCTCATGGCTTCTTCTGAATCGACCCTGCCATCGCTGATTCGTGACTGGTATTTGTGAGTGGATAGAGCTGCCACTGCTGATTTCTGTGAACTGAACTGCTGATATCCTGGCAACACAGATTGGATTTGCTCCAAAGAACAATTTCTAAACAGGTCCACTTCCCCTGTATTCTAATAACCTTTCTTTTTCACTACCTCTGGTGGGAGGTAGGCTAGAAGGGGGGTTAAAGCATTTAAGAAACCTTATTAAAAGTAGGTTTTGAAAAATCTAAGCCAACGCTAACATATCCCATTAAACATGGACTGGTTGAACTCTTGCCTAACTAGAGTCTTTTCCCTATTGACCTAGTGTTCATGATACTGAAAGGTACTCTGCAAGCTACCAGATAAGAAAGGTATATCATCAATCCAGCTACAAACTCTTCAGTCTAACAATAGATCTGGTAGGAATTTGGAAAGGGGAACCTGTTCAGAATATGTTATATACAGTTTTTCAATAACCCTCAAATATTCTATTACTATATACTTATTAAAATTGTATCATAGAAAAAGATACATATAATATTCTTGAGAAGTATTTTTGATACAGTACTAATAGATAAATTTGTTAATTATAGAATCATAATTTTGTTAATAAAAGTTATTAATTATCCTTTAAGATGGCACATTGCATACATGATAATCTGTGGCTATCTTTAGATGAGAAATTCAAATTGCTTTTTTCTTACTGATATGCTGTGCTTTTTTCTAGTTTTCTTATGGTGCACACAGGTTATTTATAAAACCTGAATTTTAAGAGTGTTTAATAAAAGTAATCCCAGCTCTGTGAAGATAGTAACCAGAGTGATAGCTATCATTAGACTGTCTGTATGATGGGAGAAGGGCTGTTTTCTTTCTCTTTTGGAAATTATCTTTCTTTCTTTCATTAAAATATCATTTTGAATAAAATGACAAAGATAGCAGATAGTAATTTAAAGCACATTTACTTGGGGAAAAGAGAAATATGGTAACCCTTTGTCACCACTACTCTTTAAAACATTTTCTTACATGTCTCCAAGATCCGGAAATCTAGAATCAACTACAGTAAATATTTTATCATTTACCATGAAAGTCTCACGCATGCATCTGGAACAGCTACGCTCTGCGTCTTTCTTCTGCTCTGTTGTGTTTTCGCTGAGGTTTTGTTATGTGTTCTGCTCCATGGTACCAAGGACTTGTCCAGTGGCCTTGGATGGTATTCCTGCTGCCTCTCTGATCACATTTGTTACTGCATGCAATGTTCTACTTGTACGTTTCTATTGGCATAGGCATGTATATCTATGCAGTCATACAAATATTATATATATGTGTGTATATATATATATATATATATATATATATATATATATATATATATTGCTTTCTTTAAGCAATATGATCACAGAAACCACCTTAGATGTCTCCATGCTCCTCTTGTGCATTTGCATATGTAAAAGCATGTATGTATTTATATATTTATACATGTGTGATAATGTATTCCTTTTTTTAAAAAACAACTTGATTCTCACACATTTTGTATGTTTCGAAGCTTCTACAAGACTTTTGCTGCCTCATAAAGCTGACCAGAACTGTTCTACATAATTTGATTCTTATGCTTGAACTGCATGACAATACTTTTTATTCAGGAAAGAACTATTATATCTTTTTCTTTATGAAACTTGACGTAGGTCTCATTGCCTTCTTTTATTTATCTAAAGCTGTGTTTCAAATCTAACTTGAGTGTGCACCTTGTTTTCCTGAATCCATAATTAGTTATCTTTTAATAAAAAGAAAAATAATATTAAGAATGAGATAGTGAGTGGAGTAAAGAGGTGTAGGAGGTCTGTAGTCACAGAAGAGGATGCAGAGGCAGGAGCACAAGTTCGAGGGCAGCCTGAGCAACACAAGATGTTGTCTCAAAAAAAAGAAAACATGGGTGAGAGATAAATGATTATATTATCTTTAGAGAAAATATTTTAGAGAATTCTTTAGGGAATTCTCTGAATTCTCTAGAGAAAGGTTGCATTCTTTTTTAATATATGATGAAAGATAAACCGTATCCAGGATTAATTAATGTTAGACAAGATCTACAATTATATCTGATATGACAGAAAGAATTTCAATTTAAAAACCACAATAATTTTGATATTCAAGATCCACATACTAAATGCTTAGCAGAGCTTTTAAACATAGTGCACAGTGTGTTACTCAAATAACATAGCCCTGCAGACAGAGTACAGTCCAATGGTGGATAAATTCACCAAAGAGGAAGTCAGGCTGTGGGAACAGAGAGTGTTTGTGCAAGGTTCATCAAAGGCTAAGTCCTGAGGCTCATGGAAACAAGCTCACTTAGAAATGGATGGGGTCATGTTCTATGCCTCTGTGTGTGTGTGTGTGTGTGTGTGTGTGTGTGTGTGTGTGTGTGTGTGTGTGTATGAGAGAGAGAGAGAGAGTGTGTACACTCATGTGAGTGTACAGGTGCAGATGCCCCTCCTACCTCACCTCAGTTCCCTGGGGACTCCTCTTTGTGAGGACCCAGGTTCCCCTAGCATTTTCCTGATGGCTTTTCTCAGCCTTTCCTCACAGCTCATCTCCATTCCTTTTCCCCACCCACAGAAGACACTCCCTTCTAGGGTGGCCCCAGCCAGCATGCTTGCCTGGGACACTGAATGGGCAACAGCAAAGAAAGAACATAACACCTACCAAGAAAGACATCTACACCAAGAAACGCCTCAAGCACGATAACTACAGATGCCTAGGTCATGGTGTAAAAACATGAACATGAACAACCAAGAAGCCAGTGACCGTATTGTACCACACCCTGCGAAAAACAATTCAGCTGAGACACAAGCCTAGGAAATCAAAATATAAATTACAGATATAGTCAAGGATCTTAAAGATGATACAAATAAATTTCTGGATGAAGACTGGAAAAACAAAATAATGAAAAAATTGGAAACTGGAAGTAGAAGGTAACAAAGAAATAGACCTATTAAAGAAAACCAAGTTGAAATAAAACTAAAACCAAAAAACTTTGAATGCCAAACAAGACCTCGGAAGTAAGCCTCACTAATAGATTATAAGAAATAGAAAAGAGAATCTCATGTCTTGAAGGCGAGGTAGAAGAAATGGTTAGCTTACTCAAGAAAATGGTACATGTAAAAACATACAGGCACAAAATATTCAGGAAATCTGGGACACTGTGAGAAGACCAAACCTACAAATAATACTATAGAAGAAATAGAAGAAACTCAGATCAAAATCACAGAAAATATTTCCAACAAAATCATGGAAGAAAATTTCCCCAACCTAAAGAAAGAGATGCATATCAAAGATAGCAGAGGTCCTCAGAGCACCAAATAGATAGGAACAGAAAGGAAATTCCCCATAATGCATAGTAATCAAAACACTAAACATGCAGAACAAAGAAAGGATATTAAAAGTTGCAAGGGAAAAAGTAATGATCAAGTAACATAAAGACAGACCCATTATAATAACGCCTGATATTTCAGTGGAGACTGAAAGCCGACATTTGTATGGATGGATGTTCTACAAACTCAGAGAGACCACAGATGCCACCCTGACTACTGCACCCATTAAAACCCTCAGTTACAATGAATAGAGAAGGAAAGGTAGGTATTCCACAGTCTATGATAAACCCAAATTTAAGCAATTTCTATCCATCTCTACAAAAGGCACTAGAAGTGCTCTCTCTCTCTCTCTCTCTCTCTCTCTCTCTCTCTCTCTCTC